>JARBXR010000148.1:0-10763 GCA_029100535.1 Stemphylium beticola | reverse complement strand
AGCCTGGCTGGCTGCTTGCAGCTAATCCCACGCCACGCCACGCGTTATCATTCGCCTAGATAGCTTCATCCCTTCTACAATACTGTCGCACGTTTCGCGTAGGTCAGAAACGATCCATTCGACACCTCTCTTAACCGAAATATCGACCTCCTGATATCTCTTTTTAAGGATGGATTCGCCATGAGAATGTGATAACGCGTGCATCACTTTAAGAACATAGCCTTCCGCGGACGGGCTGCGAGGCGACTGGAGGTATATACTACATGGAGATCCTGCACGGTATGCGACAAACAACTCGTTATTTTCGAGCCTGAGGCTGCCGATATGCGATTCTAAGCGCCCAGTTGGCCCCACTTCCCCGTCTCCAGTCCCACCCCCGGTCCAATCATCGACGCTTACACGAACATCGCGATGGCGGTGAACTGTGCGTTCTTATGATTCCAGGGAGCACTCTGGATGTGTGAAGCATGATCCAATGTGGTACAGCAAAATGGATCAACCAATCAATGCAAGTGGCGACCAAGGGACCTCTTCTTCTACCAATCGTATCGGGGTCTGGAATCTTTGTCCTGACCTATCTGGCCTCGTTCATGGCATGGAAAAAGGTTAATGACGACTTCTCACGATCTCAAACTTCCAAAATCGATAAAGTATTGTTGCTGTCTGCAGTTCTGGTACATACAACCGACGGGACGGTAGGTATGTGGCTG
The DNA here is from genome assembly GCA_029100535.1 of Stemphylium beticola. Lineage (NCBI taxonomy): Eukaryota > Fungi > Ascomycota > Dothideomycetes > Pleosporales > Pleosporaceae > Stemphylium > Stemphylium beticola. The sequence continues at coordinate 10,053 of JARBXR010000148.1, read as the reverse complement.
TAATCTGTAAATGTAGTTCGTCGCATTGCCCCCATCTGACGGCATACCAGATCCTCAAGTCGATACATGCCTCGTGCGCCGAATAATAGCACCATAGAATTTCTAGACTGCATGGGTCATACTTGACTATGGCTGCCATGCGCAAGTACTCTCCGTCTCAGGCCTTGTTTGTTATCCACGGAGCACTCCTTTCCCCAGAGGAAAGAAACACCCCTTTTTTTATCCCACCATATCATTATCGTTCCCCGCCTCAGACCCTAATGCTGCAGTCGCAGCCTGTCCTAGAATCCTAGTCTGATCACAGATTTGCCGTCTTATACTCATAGGTAAACGACAGTAGATGCGGAGGGCCACTATATCTTCGGCCGTGTAGGTACTCAGAACTGCGTCATGCTTGGCTTTCGTTTGTGCATTTTCATTTTTCTTCCGCTTCCGGCTTCTTTCGGCTTGCTCATATCGCCGCGGAACGTTTCAAGGGCTATATCCATCCGACCGTGAACGCGCTAGCCCCATAGCTGAAAAGCGCGTCTTGCATCCCAGTGCTTCGGAATCGTCTTGTCTTCCTCCCGGAGCTTGTCCAATGCACACTAGAATTGCTTCAGTAGCGACGAGATTGGCTTTGGTAAAGGATTCAGCTGCTCATTGTCACGTAAGGGGATGCGCTCTGATACACTAACATCGTGGAGTGGTAGGCAATTGTCTCTGTCCCCCCGATCTTCCGTCTGGACTGCCACACTCCCTGAGGTCTCCCCGCATTTGACCACGAGAGCTTTCTTCTCTTGGATCTTTGGCACATGCTCGGAGCGGGATTGACTGGGTGCGGCTGCGGAGAGTGAAGTGAAGGAACGATCATGACGGTCATCTTGAACAAGGGAAAAGATTAGTACATTCTTGCCACCAAATACACTTGGTGCTCTCACCTGCGCAGACTTGAAGATATCTTACCATTGCGACTGCGCCGACCGTCTTCTCCTCCTGGTGTTTGTTCCTCCACAAGAACCTCACCGCCCTCCATGTCCTCATCCTCCAGCGCGGCCCCGGAAGTTGGCGACCTGGCAACTACCGACATCAAATTTTCGCAGCCCGCCTCTCCAATCGCCCCAGGGTCGTACCGAACACTTGCTCCATTCTTCCCGTCTTCTTGACGTTGCTGAATGCGTCTGCTCACATCAGTCGAGCGCATGCTCGCCTCCAAGAACAGATTTCCCTTTCCAATCGCCTCGATCCCCCTCTTCGCTTCAACGATCATCTTTCAGATATCGTAGACTTCAGTGTGTTGCAAAACTATGCCCTGGTCCTCAGCTGACATAAGCTGCAGGCTCACGAGCGCCAGGGCGACTCTGCCAGTCGGTGAGGCGAGAGGTACATAGTCTTCCAGGGCAAGCAGTAGCTTCTCGCGCTAGCTCGACAGAAACGGGTGACTTGATGATTCGTGCAGTCTCTCGCAGAATTCCGGATCGGTCTTGTGTTGGGTGAGGATCTGGCCGTGTTTTGGTAGCACACGTTCAAACCGTAGTGGTGATTCCGAGGTTGCCATGGGTTCCCGGTGGCCTGCGAGCCGTACCTAAAGTTTTTTTTGAGTGGATAAAAACATTCAGAGTGTGAGTTACATGTGAGGATCGCGAGGAGTAGTGCCCAGTCAAGTGAGTGAGAGACCGCGGCGTCATTCGCACTAACCTGTTTCGGCATGCAAACAGCGCTTTCGGGCAGGAGCGGTATGCACGCTGCCGGCCCGCATAGACTTTGATTGCACTACTAGTATCTTCTCCACTCATGGTCAACACAGGCGATAGCTTTCACTCATCAATGGGAATCGGCCAGTGAGAAATGCTACATCGCACAGATGGCAGATGCCTTCTGGGGAATGGTTGCAACTCATTGACTGGACACTAGTAACAATTGATTTCCGATTTCATGAGCTACTGGAGCCTTTGGTTGAGCAAACATGATTCAATCTTTGCGAATCCAGAAGGCGGCGCTATCCCAAGAGACGCCCGCTCGCAGTCTCTCTGGTCAGGGGTAGAAACACAAATCGTACTTCTCAATTTTACCTTTTTTTTTCATCGCCTTGTTTAGCACCCTTGCTCCCGCCCTTGACAGGCGCCGATTTGTGAGTCTTCCGTGCCTGTAGTCGACCGTTCCAGCTCGTGAGGACATTGGGACAAAGGCTGGCTGCAGCATGAAATGCGAGACTTGGGGTTGCCACAGTTTTGATACATTCAAGATTTCCGTCATAGTCATCTGATTTTTGGTAAGCCTTAATAAACTCGCACAATGGTTTTCAGCGACTCAATTCTGGAAAATCCGCGACTCTCTTATGTGTGGCATGTAAAGCTTGTGGGTATCTTACTGCAACAGTGTCGCAGTACAATGATGCTGTAGTTGTCTAGATTTCTTGGGGGACGATGAGCAACCAGTCGATGGGATCTGGATTACCGCCGTATCTGGGATGAATAGGTTCCTGGATTTGGTTGGAGGCCGGAACACTTGGTAATCCCTTTGGTCTTTGCTTGCAGCTGGGTAACATACTCAGGCACTTGGGGCTGAACTCAATGGAGAGGAATCTTCCTCCTCGGCCTTTTGAACAGAATTGTCTGGGACTGGATCCTCTGCGGTAGGATCCACCACCCTTGGCTTTCCTGGTTCTGTATCTTTACCACTCTTCTCTCGACTCTCTTGTTTCTCGGTAGCACCGAAAGTGTTTTGGGAGGCAGTATGTGTGGGATCTGATGCAGCGTGAGACAGATCGTCGCCTTGCTGAGAGCTTTCAACTACTTTGGATCGCTTCTGAGGCGGGTCATATCCATCCAAAGGAGATTCTGCATATCTTGAACGCTTATTGTTGGCATCCGGCTGCTGGTGACTGCGATTTGCTGAGGATAGTAACATAGGTGATCGCATCGCGCTTGTGAGATCGCCGGCGGCATGAATGGGTGCAACTCGAGGCTCATCTACAGCGCTACTGTCCATTTTCACTTCGTTCGAGATACGATTAGGTTCCGAGTTTTCAACTGGTGGTGTAACGTTGGCTGCATTCCGGTCATGATTCAACCACCTTTGGACACTGTCATTCATACACTCGGACATTCGCTTAAATAGACGCAGGAATTGAGGGCACTGAGACGGGTAAGCTCCCCGGAAGTGGAGCATTCTAGTATCGGGGAAGCATGAACGGCATCGGTTGGGTTGCAGGATGTTGCAGTTGGCTTGGCACCACAGGCGTTCTTTTTGGGTCTGCGATGCCAAACCTTGCGTCGGAGAGCATATTGAAGAGAAAGCATCGTAGATGTGCATGCGATATGCCGGCCGAATGGACACCGAACGTAATGAGATGCTGCACGTCTTGGACTGTGAGCTGCGATATCATCTTGTTCCCGAAATCGACAGAAGACGACCTGAGAATATTAAAGATGGAACCTAGGGAAACTCCTGGTTGAGATTGCGCCATGTTTGAGGGGTCGGGATAAGGCAGGGTAGTCCGATGGTTTGTATAAAATACGACCGACGAGTAATGTTGGATGGGTTTCTCGGGGTTTAAGAAGAAACGTTAGGTAGCGAGGAGGGGGATGGGACATATATGTATACGACACGGTGTGTTCTCTTGAGCAGGCTCGTCCCATGGCGCACGGAAAGCGAAGATCACGACCTGGGCAGGCGCCAATCTTGAGACTGTCAGTCGCATACGGTGGCTAACCTGAGTGACTGATTCAGAGGTGGCAATGCGGACTGTTAACGCCATTGGGGATGACGCGCCTCCTCCCTTCGCCCATGTTCGTCGTCGAAGAGATTGAGTACAGTTTTCTAATGTCCATGGTAATGAAGTAGTACACGGCTACTACAACTCATCCTCCCAGATGCGCAGTCACCAACAGCTAATAACATGGTTGAGATCAGGCTGCCGTGATCGCGCCTTCTGATGTACTATCATCGCACTTGCTATTTGGTGACTAGCGAATATGTTCAATGTGCTGGGTATTGGTAAATAGGACGCTATCCTTCCTAACCTTTGCACCGTATATGTGATGGCGCATTGTAAATTCCAAGATAGTGTCGCATCTGGGTTGTTGAGCGATAGGTCAACCTTGCCTCGTTACTCATCTTTAGGGTGAAACAACTGCAATATGTGTAATACGCAATGGGATCCGAATGTTGAGTGCCAAGTCCTCGTATGCTGTATACACTAGGGTTTTGCTTCCAATGATCAATCACGCATCTTCGTATGTAGGCTGCAGCCTCACGTGTCGTCACGTGATTTGAGCCTCTCACCTTTCTGGGTACACACCTAGGTAGGGAGCCTTGGAATTCTTCCAGATAATAGGCCTAGCTTCGGTAGTCACTCCGTTTTGTCACATTCGAGCGTTTTGTTGTCGGGTTCCCCGGGGGTCAAAGTCAGTTTCTCTGTGGTCCGCAGACTAGTCGCCATTTCTTCCATGACTGTTGTTTATCAGTAGATTTGGCTACAAACTGCACAGCGTGGGTAATTAGGATCACGCTCGTAATGCTGAGTTGCGTTGAGGGTGCAGATTTTCGTGGTAGAGCTGAGGCAATTCGCCAGATCTCATTCTTTGCATGGAAGGACCTATATCGAGGGCTAGAAGTTCAGATTTACACCATTCAGGCTCCTCGTGCCGGTTATAACCGGGTGGGCGATGACGTAAAAGGTATACATCATTCGGCAGGGACGGCCCGGGACCGTTCCGGCGCCGCTCGACCAGACAACTAAAAAAAGCATGAAGCTCTCTTCTTCACGTGCTGCCTGGGCAATGACCTGCGATTAGACGGAAAGCTTTTACCTGGGGTACCAGATAGATTTGAACCCTGCCAGCTGTTTTCCAGTTCGGCTTGTAGCGAAAAACGTCTGTAGAGCTGTCTCCCGCATTTTCGCACGCATCTATGTAGCACGAACTCGAAACAGATACTATAACTTCGTTTGAGGTCTAGCCATAAATCTCGCTCTTTTCCCGTTGAAGGAAATGGAAAGATGCTTTCCGGGCGGGGACTTTCACGTCACAGTGCTTCTCTCTGCACCCAGGCGACCGACATTCTTATCTATAGGTAAAAAGCAATTCAACCCAAACGGCATCCGAGGATCATGCGGGAGTTGATATTAGCCCCTGGTGCCTTGATATTATCATGTTTAAATTGAATGATCATTTGAAGACTACCATCTCAACCTAAGTTACATTTACAGCTTAAGATGCAGAGAGACAAAAGACAAGACGGCTCGATTGCCGAGAGATTGGTGAAAGACGCTAAGCAAATCCCTTCAATCTGGTTCATCAACTTTACTCCGGAGGTAGCAAGAAAAGCGGAGAAGAAAATTTCTGATTCGTACATGAAGGATAGCTCCGAGATCCGATGCTGCATGAGCCTTCTCTGGAGTCATCAGGTGTAAGCAAGGAGACTTCATCGCGAAGATGACTCGAAGGAGTCAATAGCAGAAAGGAGCCACAACATGGCAACGACAGCAATGGAATGCATGTCGGCAATTTCTTGGTGGGTGACGACTGTCTCAGGTATGGTTGGAAAAACGAAGAGGCTAACATTTGCAAAGGTATCCGCTGATGAACGCATTCTGAATCAACCAGGAATACAAGAGCGATTCTGAAAGGCCCTATACCAAACTCATTGGCCAGTTAATGAAGTGCCTCACGTCGGTCAAAGACTGCCCTTACACCAAGCTAGCAACGTTCTTCGCTCGATGCAAGATACTACGGAAGAGGCTGTGAGCTCGAAGCACACCAAGACATTTTTGTGTGAAGTCATCGATTACGATTTGTACAGAAAGGAGTTCACTTCCCGTGGGCAATGAGAGAAGACGCCCGGAGCGAATACTGTTAATATAAACCCAGAGACCCGCATGGTTTCTTTCCATCTTACCAATACTGGAGAACACAGCTGCAAATTCGTGGGGCAGGTGCATGACTTCCAGTTTTCTCACAGGACATGGGTTACTGTTCGGAATTCGATGATTGATTCGTCACAGAGAACTAGTATGGCGGAATTTGTGAAGCAGGCGACGATGAAATGCGAAGTTTGATGTAAGGCTTAAGATCGGCGTGATTTAGCAACACTCGGCGAGGCTTGTGACAATTAACTCTGGATACAAACATCCAATCAATCATTGAATTTTTCATACCTCTGATTAGCCACGTCATTATTTTGGACAGACTTACATCACGTCACTGCAACCGCAAGTACATATCTCTAACGCGCTGTTCGATCCTGTCTTGCACCATCCAATTTGGTAGCTCACACTACTCTTCCATTCTCTTGAAAGACATTACACATCCCGTGTAAAGATATAACGTGGCATTCTCCGAAAGGATTGGTGAAGACTTCCTATGGGGTATAGCGATGTTGTCGGATCGTTGGAGTGCCTCCACTAGAAAACTCGACCCCATCTCACTATACTGTATGGCATTAGCAAGAAGGGTCAATTTCCATGTGATTGCATCTCCCTGCGATGCGGCAGCTCAGCAGCGGCCCATCAACCTCAAATATGCGCTCCACTTCGTGAAGTCGGTTCAACGAGGTTAAGGCAGTGAAAGGAGACCAAAACCCCGCAACGCAGAAATGAGAGTAACGTAAAGGACCGAGATTCTTTTCACGGGCGAAAGTGGTGTTATCGCCTCGCTACACTGGAATTTTTTCTCCTTCATCCAGTCGAAAACTCTTAGAACTACGCTGCACGCCGCCGACACCACAGATAACCCACCCGTTCAGCTCCTCTCGCTGTCAGATTGCGCGATACCAGTGCACCGATCAGCGAACATGTCAGCGCCCTACAACTTCGATGCGGTCTACAGCCGTCGCAATGCGATCCCAGACTCGCGGCGAAACTCGCTGTCAAGCACAAGCAGGAGGACTTCCGGAGGCGTAGAGTGTACGTATGTGACTGCGTAAGCAGTGTCGGTCGGAGGCCGGGGATCAACAATTGTATTGCTATCTGTTGTCGTGTTGTGATGTTCGTGTACAGGAGCTCTCAGCTCTGAGGTAAGTGCACTTGCCCGCCGGGCAGTACCTGCTACAATAGCAAATCATGTGACCCTAGTTACGCAGCTACAACGTATACCCCGTTGATCATACACGCGCTTGACCGGAGCTAGCGTGGGATACTTCGGATATCAGCGAGACAACCACTTGGATCTTTTCTCTTCATTATAGCCAGTCTCGATCATGTAACAAGATGAGAAAATTAAACTTTACCAACACATGCCGCAGTCGAGCTGCCGTGCGAGCGTGACCTAAAATTGTTCAATATCAGAGCGGAGGTGGAGCCTGGCGTCTACAAGGCTATCCTTCCCATCGAAGGCCATCGATCCCCTGTAAAGAACTGACTTCCTCCTTCGGGACCCTATTTCGACGGGTACACTCTCGATGGGCATTTTGGCGCTGGTATGTTCGACATCTACAAGGATGGCAAGGTCGCAAAATGTCTCGTCTGCTGGGGCCCAAAGCACGAACACAGCCACAATAATTGTAAGGACTAATGCCAGGTCTGCAATTTGGATAAGCATCCAGGAAAAACCTGTGCGATAATATATGCGAGGGTGCTGTGGTGGAAACAGTGCGGACATACTCCAACCTAAGACATGCATCTGCGCCGCGAAGGAACGAATCCAGGCTCAGGCCACTATTCTGCGGTATTCGCCGGCTTTCCCACATTTGAACTCACTTGAGAGAGACGTCGAAGATAAGGGTATCTGTATGCTCAACGGAGTACCGAGGAGTCCAACCGGTCAAAAAGGCAGATTGAACCGCAACTTCAATGTACGCAACTCTTTCTCCACCTCGTTCAACAACGCGACTTGAGCTTCATAGTACTCGTGCTGACTGTTCGATAATCCTAGGGCCGTGCTATGCTGAACAGTGAAAGGAAGATCGTATTGCCCTTGAAGATGACGAAGTTCTCTCTGCGCTTCGTGTAATCTGTCGATCTGAGTTTCGTAATAGCCTTGCGCCTCTACAGATAAATTTCCGTTTTGGCCCTGTGGCACGTCATAGTGGTAGTCTTGCTGAAACGTCGTTTCAGACTCAGAACGTTCTGGGGTGGACGAAAGAACAGTTGTGGTTTCGATGCTAGCTGACATAGTCCCGATATCCGGTCCACTACGATCATCCGTTGGGTTGTGCAGCACGGTGTTAGGTCTGACGGTAGAATCACTGTCGCAGGCCAAGCGCTGTCGGGAACCTTATTACTAATAACGCCGTGCGATTGCCTTTATATAAGCTTAGCTACGAGGCTACAAACAGTACAACACATACACTCTCTTCTAAGCTATTCTGTCTACAATACCCGCACCCAAACGTCCGACAGTCACTTATCGGCGTATGGATATCTCCTGACACGTCTGCATCGTTATTGTAAGGGCTCCAGCCATTGTCGTTTTGACCCGTACCATCTTCCTGGATTGATTGTGTACTACTGGGAAAAGGAGAGTAGTAATTTTGGACCTTATTCAATGGCGTCATTGGGAGATGAGTGAGATCTGGAGACACAGGCTTCCAATTCGGAGTAGCAAATTCAATTCCTGGCTGCAATGCGATTACGTCGTACGGCCGATGGCTAGCATATGAAGGGTTCGTGTTTGCGAAAGGACGTGGGTTTGAGGCAACGTTGGTGGCGAGGGATGGGTGAGGCCGACCTGATTGTTTGGATGCCGATGCCATAACGATCCAGTAGACACTGCCGAAACCCATGATGGTTTGCGGAGGAAGAAGTCGAAGCGTCTCGATGATTCCATCCTCAGAAACCCCTCGTAAAATGTCAACTTTCGACCCAAAAGCCTTGATATCACGGCGACTGAGAATGTTCATGATTTCGCGACGGTTGAGATTCGTAGGCACCGGGTCGGGAGCTGGCATGGCTACCATTCGCTTATTAGTATCCATGTCATGGTTTGGGGTCTCTACTGCTCCTGCTCTTCACCTCCTCGCTGCTACTCACCTTAGCGAGCTATGCCTATCTGGGACTAGCACTGTTTGCTGTCACCCACCTACATATACTGTTTGTAGCCTCACACAATACAACCTCAGTTCAATCCTTCAATTCTTCCTGCACGCAATTCCTGACAATCCACGATCCATATTACGGGCACCCCCTTTGAGAGTAGTCCCGCGAAGCCTGACGCGAAATTTGAATAAAGCTACCTAACAGTGGGATTGCTCATGTTAGGCGCGATGGGAACTCTTCGTTTCTGACGTAGTCAATGAAACCATCATGGTACAGTTCATGGCACTGGATCGTGTTTGCGCGCAGCTGAACGAGCTCTTTGGTCCCGTCAATTGGATTAACGACAGCCGTATGCCAACCAGAGCATATGAGCATTGGATAAATCTGCTCCTCATTAGCATGATCTCGTGATCGATAACAGAAAAGGCAGCAGACTTTCTTTGCATGGATTCCAGATCTACAAACTCCACAATCTAGCTCGCAATATTCAGAGCGTACCGCACTGCAGTTGTAGGTGAAACAGTTCCAGCAGATACCAGGACCAAGCTTCAGGTGGAAGATGCGCTCAAGGTCCAGTTGGTTGTATGGAGGCCTCCAGACGCAGAGTCCGCAACAATCAATCCTGATTGTGAGATTAATCTTGTAAGATTGCCAGATTAAAGCTATAATTAAATAAAGAAGCTAGTCTTTCGATTAGTAGCTTAATTAATAAATCTATAATATCTAGATTACTAAATTAATAAGATTATACTACTACTATAAGGGTAGCGGGTAAAAGATAGATAAAGAATAGAGTTTCTTATAATATTGTATTATAACGCGTTATACTAAGTTATATTAGTAGAGCTTCTCTAAACCTTCTATTCTCTATTTTAATCTTTTATTCTTAATAACGCGTTATAATGCCTCCCCGATCTTAAAAGAAGCGCAGCGGCGCATCTATAGTTGCTGTTGAAGTTACTAAACGACTGCGCCTATCGCAGCGATCGCCGTCGCCCCGAGAAGCCCTCGCTAGCCAGGTGTAACACCCAGGCCGAAGGCCTGCAGTTGGAAGGATTTAGTCCCAACATGTTTGCTTCTTGCACTCGCGCCTTGGC
>JARBXR010000147.1:0-60172 GCA_029100535.1 Stemphylium beticola | reverse complement strand
GATCGCAAACTCATTTAAGCCCCTTCTCGCAGGTGTCGATTTAATAATATTCACAATCTGTCCCAGTGGTTCTCTCTCTCTTGAGTCAACACTTTGGTGTGAAATGGGTTCTCTCAAATCCTCGATGTTGCGGCGACTTCGCATTCGTAGCACTCATGCACTAGAGTTGCTCTTCCGTCCCCGCTTCTTCTTGCCCGCCTTCGCCTTGCCCATCTTCTAAAATTCCAAAGGTCCCTGCTCTACCCAAGCCCGAAAGTCCCTAACCTCCTTCATCCAACAATATCTTGTGCATATCTCCTGAATCTCGTACATGAGCAGGCCTGGGCCCAACTTGCCTTTAATCATCGAGCTCTTGATGAACAGAAGCAATATACTGATAGAGCGGGTTTGCGCCTCCTTCCCATATTCGACTATCGGGGTACCGTTCTCCGCTCCATTGGTATTACCGTTGATGGTGAGCTCCGATGTCGGAGGAGGGGCACCCATCTCCTCCACCAGCCGTAGCGCGTATTGTATGAACCTAAGTACAACATGCGGGCCGTCGATGTCGAACTCCTTGAAGGTATCATCGACAAGGAGTTTGGTGAGGAAATCAAGAGACGAGATTTCGAGCGGGAGATGCGAGAGTTCGTCGGCGGCTATGTCGGGGGTTTCCTGCAACTTTCGAAGCATATCGTCTTGCCACGATGGTACGCCGTTAGGGCTTGTAGCTTTGGCCTTGCGCAACGCCTGGCTCTCATTGGAATCGGCCTTTTCTTTCTGTGTGGGCTCTTCAATAGCATGCCCATTTGTCTCCGGAAGCTTGTCCCAAATTTCTGTTTCCACGAGCATCTGTATGTACGGTGCTATGTCAAAGCTTGGCAGCGAAGCCTCGTTCTCGAGCATCATTTGGTACGCACGCCAGGTTGGCTCCTGCGGAGATAGCGGTTTATCCACTAGCATCCCTTTGATAAATCTTGCCCTTATCCGCCAGATCTCATCTGTAGTGACTGTGTTTTCCCTGAAGTTATTGCCGGTGGTCGTATCTAGCTGCCATGCTGCGAGGTCCGCCTCGATGCTCAAGAGGCCCTCTATCCAATGTGACAGAAAAGGTTTGTATTCCATTGGTATCGCATCGTTCATCTTCCAAAGCTGATACTCGCAGTTCAGGATGGCTGCGAGCACTTCCAGGCTTGGATCGACTGTGGCTTTGTGCACAAAGGCATCCAGCGTGTTCTTGACCCTCAGTGATTCCTCGAACTGATCTGCATTTTCGCGTAACGAGTGGGAAAGGCGGTCTTGTTCGCGAATGACTTGGTCGCCCGGGCGGTTGGGATCGCTGAGAAGTTTGGCTTCGTCGTCTGTGAGGGTAGCAGCTAGGTAGTCCGTACTCATATTGGGCGGTATTTATATCGCGCCTTGCGCTTCGAACGATAAGAATGTGAAGATTGAGGCGTTGAAAGCTGAGAGGAATACATAGGGTCGAAATGGGCGGGGTGTCATGGTCGTGAGTGCTGGTGCACAACACGTAAACCTTGGAAAGAACGGGGGAGAGCACGTGCCAAGCATCGCGCTCCGCCCGCCAAACTAGCCATACATTGAGGATAGGGAGGTGTGCCTATACAAACTGGGCAACAACCACTGAACGAGTGAGATTAGGCCGTGACATGGCAATGAGTTGGAAGTTGATGATTGCAACACAGCGTCGGGGAAAGGCTCGCTAGCATTGGCTCTGACCAGCCCGTCGATGTGGGTCAACCCAAACTTTCGCTGCCTCCACCATGGGCACGATTGACCAGCTGTGAATTGAATCAATCAAAAGCGACGAGTAGTCATGCAAAAATCGACGTGACCATGATAGCCATAGATGCGAAGATAATTCACAGAAGATTGAAAGACGTATGCTTCGTTTGTAAAATGTTCAATTAAATTCCCGCTATACCACGCTCAACGGAATGCCCCAGGATGCTCCAAAGCAGACCAAAAAGTATCCCAGGAAGTCAAATACGCCACAATACAAAACTGGTCATTAAGATATGAACGAAGCCAAGCCAGCGCCGCCGTCGCATGACCGGAAGGGCCGGATCACCCGAGCGATTCCATGCCAAGAAGAACCCAGCATCGCATATATCGGGAGGAGATTGCGAGAGTCGAGCGGCGGTGGAGCCCTAGCATTGGCGAACAAAGATAAGAGATGGGTATCGTGTGTTGACATAATCGTCATGCCGTTATCGCGACATCGTGATGTGTGTTTGGCGCGCCCCCGCTAGAACTTGAATATGATGTACAGAGCGTGGATAATACCCTGGGTGTATTTGTCAGAACAGGGCTTCGTGTAGTAAGCTGTGTAAGCGGAACTCACCGGAATGTAACCGAGGATGGTCAACAGGATGTTGATGAGGAAGTCGGCGTTGCAACCGCGCTCAAGGAAGACACCCAGAGGTGGGAGGATGATGGCAAGAAGGATCTTGCAGATGTCGCTTGAACTCTGTTAGCATCGATGTCCACATAGAGGACGACTCGCAGTCGCAAAAGGCTGAGCATACCTAGCGGTGAACGGCATGGTGGTAGATGTGGTGATGGGGTTCTCTGGGGGTAGAGAAACAGTTCGGAGAAGTTATAGTAGTGTTGGAATGGAGATGAATGGTGGGATGATGTGTGTTCAACTACGGGAGCCAGCTAAGTATTTATGGAAGTGACGAGGGCAAGCTCATGACCGCACCAGCATGACGTAGCTGGTGATTTTCGGACAGGGATATGACCAATGCCGCCTACCCGCCGCCGGTTTCCAGCGCCACACCACACGCAAGTGTGGCTGGCGTCATAACTCCACCCATGCACCCAGTTCGAAACCAGGTTGCGCGCGCCCGCGAACTTGCAGCCCGCGTTTCCACGTCAATTTTACTCTGCCACGGCCTGTATGTGACGCACGCCGTGAGACGGACATGTCAAGCATGTGCTGACTACCTCTATTGAACTTGGTAGACGCGCGCCGCGTGCATCAAACGTGTTCAGACCCATCCAGGCGACGCCAAGAGGCCCTCTCCGAGACTCCATCTGTTGGCAGCACCAGCTCATGCGATCAAGTACTTGGCTAAGGCCCAGAACACCCACCAGCCACACTACTTGCGCAACCTCTGCGACCATGTGCCGTCGATCCACTCTTTCACCACTCGCTAAGGATGATGTCAAGTTCCAACATGTGGCAGAGTCTGCTATTCATAGTTAACTGTGGCTAAAAACCTGGGGGTTAGGCCTGCCGATATCCTTGAACGGCCTTCCAAGGTTTGCGAAACTTTCAAGATTATGCATGCCGCCTGACGTGATGATCGAAGATGCTAATTTCCCTTTTCTCGGTCTTCTTGTCCGTTGGCGATTTACAACGCAGAGTCCTGCATGAATAGATTGCTGCTGCACACGCGCTTGGCGCACTGCCACCCTGATTTGCCCAAAGTTTACTTGGGAAATGTGACGCGATCAGTTGGGCTTGCAGTTCGTTGGCGACCACTTCGGAATCCCCCGTTTCCGACTTCCGTAGCGACATGGCCCTTATTGCATGCTACTGTGAGTGCGATAGCAGTCGACTACCGGAACGATTCACATTCAATAGAGAGACAGTTCATATTTGTCAAGAAGATACAAAATCGTCTTCTCAAGACGATCGGGGGTATATCATTCATCGGGTATAATCCATAATCCATCCCTCACTCCTTTGTTCCACTGAAGAAAGAGAAAAAGACCACTTAAGCCCTATCAGCCTCGGCTTGCTTCTGCAAATCCGCCTCGACACCTCGCTGCCTCGCCTTGCCATCATCATGCTGCCGTTGCGCCTCCGCCTTCTGCGCATCGTTGCCCGTAAGCCCCGCGACCGCAGCGCCAATGTTGCCTCCAACACGGTTCTTGATTCCATCGCCCAAATCGCTGACCTGGCCCGCAGCCTCTTGCTCCTTGCCCTCCTTGTTCTGTTGAGCGCCTTGTTGCTTCAGGCTCTCGATGCCTGTGAAGCCGCCGAGTGCTTCTTTGGCGGCGCCCATGTTTTGGTTCCATGCACCCTCGGTGCGGTCTTGGTTGTCTTTTGCGACGCCGCCTTCCGCGGTCATGGAGAAGGGACCGGCCTTGGCAGCCGTGTGGGAAAGCTCCTTCTCTGCTTTGGCCTCGGTCTTGCGGTTCTCGCCTTGTGCCTGGAGAGGATTAGGCTGTATTTCTTGTAGGTAAGGAAGCGATAGACTAACTTTGTCGGCGGTGCTGCCGGTAAGAGAGCCAAGGCCGCTCTGGAGAGCACCGGTGGCCTTGTCAAGGTAGGACTGGCCGGTAGACGCTTGGTTGTCGGACATGATTGGTAACGTTTATCGAATGTGGTTTCAGGGGAGAGGTTGGTTGAGTGTAGTTAGGAGTGGAAAATTTTCTTATTTAGGATACTGTTGGTCAAAGGATTGATGATAGAGGAGTTTATATCCCCCTCTGTTTGTTTGAATAGCCTGGGTGGAGCATGTGAAATATGACGTCACGCCCCACCACGCGTCGGGCTCCCGCGAACGCGCAATTGCCCTGCATCAAGGCAGCTGCGGGAAATCTGACGAAAGTGGCGCATTGAATGTACGAAAACAGCCGCATCTGTGGGGTGTTTCATCGTAAGAACGAGCCTAGACTTGCCTGCATGTAAATATTCGAGTGTCAACTGATGTGTGAAACTCGGTGATGCAATACCTTCTGCCTTGCTAGCCACCAAAGCACAACGCAGTCCCTGAGACTTTGGCACATTATCAGCACATTAATTACGTCTCTAACAGGCAGTGTCTAGTATTTGATTCACTCCGAGAGACATGTCAAAGATAAGTAGCCCAACTTGTCCCAGCAACCAACACTGCCACGGGGACAATGATGCAATATACAGGGTGCATTGCGACTATCACCCTACGATCAGTGATCTGAAATGAGATGAGACTGTAGACTCCAGAGGGTATGTTCGCCTGTCTAAGACCAAAACGCCGAGAAAATGCTTCTGATCCAGCCCTCTTCCTGTACCTCACCAATGGCAGATACCTCCTTCGCTATCATCAACGCTCCATGTACCAGCGAGACCCACAATCTCAACTTCTCCGCTGAATCCCTCTGCGACCTTGCCCATACGAGCGACACCGTCGTCAACACCGAATGATGCACCAATTTCTGCTGGCCCATTGTTGAGCAGACGTTTGGCCCAGGCATCGATTGCGGGCTCGCCAGTCTCGTCTCGTGCTTGCTTGAGGAAGGGAATCAAGGCAGTTCCACCGGTGCCGCGAAGCTTTTTACTGCCAGAGCGAGCCACGGTGTTCGCGAGGTTGACGCGTTGAGTGGTCGCTTGCTTAGGCGACAACGATCGAGAATGTGATCGTGATTCACGGGATTTGATGATGATGTAGCGGGATACGAGCTGGATGTGCTTGTCGCGCAAGCTTCGAAGCATAGCTAAGCATGCATCATAGGCGGTTGTCAAGGCGCGGTTTCTCCGGTTTGACGTAACGTACTCCCGGATATTGGCGACGCTTTCCATGTGCTCAAGGAACCTGCGGTGAGGGCCTGGCATGTAGTTTCGCATGTCCTGGATGAAACCATGGGCTGGCCCGGACAGTGCTGGGTTTGCGGATTCATCTCGCTTTTCGCCAGTAGGTCTATGCTCAACCCCCAGGACCACGTCGAAGAATTGGATGATGGAGCTTTGCGCATTGCTGCCACCACTAAACTGCACGTATGGCTGCTGGCCAGTACCGTCATCAAACATGACTCCATTTGGAAGCCCGGCGTCTGCCATGTTCTTGCTTCCGGCGAGGAATGGGCGGATGCGGTGGTAGAAAACGTGTGGATCGCAACTTTCGTACATGCGCTCTAGAAGTGAGCCTATCTCATCGAGCCTCTCTGAGAATGATCTCAGACAGTGTACCACCATGTTGCTGTCGTTTCGCCTGGCTGCTGCGATGGCTTCGATCATCATCGGGATGACCGGGCCAGCTCTTGCTTCGATTGCCACGGATACCAGGTAGAACCACGATTCGTCTAGTGAGCCAGTAAAGGTCATCTGTGTCGCAAGGTTGTCAAGAGTGTCCGTAAGCTCCCCATCAAACAGAGGCCGCCAGTTCCACAAGCAAACGGCCGCGAAAGTGGCAACTGGTGGTAGCTCCAAATGCCGACACGTCTGCAGAAATGGTATCGAGATGGACGATGGTACGACCTGTTCAGGTAAATTAGCCATGCATCGTCTGGTCACTCTTGGAAATATAGTACTTACATCGGCCGGTCTATCACCTCCCCAGATGTAGCCATGCGCAATAAACCCAAGAATAGAGTATGCCCGCTGCCATTCAGCCTCGGTGAGAAGAAGGTGCGTTTCGAGAACAGGTAGTGCGTCAACTATCCGACGTAGTCGCTTGGCAAGTATCAGGCTCTGGAAGTTGCGCACGACTGTCTCCCAAGGCTGGTAGTAGCGGTCTGGCAGGACGTCAAGCGGTACCTCGTCAGGCAAGAAACCATTCCGAGCAGACACGCCGTAGTCGCTCAACTGAGGGAGTGCAGGAAGCATTTTGTCGATGATGAAGCAAGGAACTTGTGAGTGTGATTTCCAGTGAGAGTCGAGGAGGGCGTTATTTGAGGTGAAAGACGCCACCTGTACCAAAAAGGTATCCGAGGTTGGCTGATGGTCAGCCTTGGTGGACAAGACAGTTCTGGAAGTGGTGCGCGGGAAATCGGGGTCGGAGTCGGAGGCTCTGGGATAGGCTAACAAAGGGTCCAGAGGATACTTGCCACTGAACCTTTACCCCAGATCCCGCAAGGCTATTCCAAATTTTGGTGTACGAGAAAAGTCTGGAGAAAGGGCCGGAGAGATGGTCTGATTATGTATTCGCGTGTGGGCGAAAGGAAATCTAGCCTTGTCGGTGGTCGTCTCGGAAGGTGGGACCTAAGCTCCAGACTGGTGGTTCCGAGTTAGAGGGGAAGGACCTTGCGGGCAACAGGAGCGTTGGGCTATAAGATTGATGATGTCGAAAATCAGATAACTCAGTCAAGCTAAGCTACAACTGGAAACATGAAGAGTAGCAAAACTTGTTGGAAGCGAGTAGTGTGAGAAACAGTAATGGTAATAATATATTTGCCTTCCGGCCGCGGCTGCGAGAACCGTGGTGGAGTGTGTGTTAGAAGATTAGAAGCAGGCCGAAACGCGCAATGCTCAGTCATTGCCTAAGAGAATTTCTCGCTCCGAGCACTCCGCACAGCCGGGTTTTCGTGGGCGTGACCTGGGGGTGACACATTAGCAATCAATTCACTCATGGATTCGATGATTCTACTATAGCGGAGGCAGCGCAGCTGGCCGACGGGCTACTAGGCTTTAAACCCTCCACACTAGAGCGTCTGTGCCCTGCATAACGGCTGGCTGCCGAAATCGGTGTATCGGCCGTTAGGAGAATAAGACGGTTAAATCCGTGAATGAGCGACCGCGACACGCACTGGACATGTTTGAGGACGGGACGTCGCCTCTTTTGATGAGATCACGACACGGGTGGTGAATCTTGCGATAAAAACCCGGTGTGATCAGCCCTATGACCGCCTTGCCTCCACCCCGCAGAACCCCGTCTGTCCGCCGACGCTACTGCAATGGTAGCAAGCTAGGATTGCAGATCAGGAACCGCCTCGTCCTTGCAGGAATTCATGTAGCCTTGCCCAAGGAAAAGCTCTGCTGTGCATTGATTGCCACAGTACTCCTAGCGTGCGACAATACTGCGCGACGTAAGATCTGTAAATGGACATGCGCTGTCTTGCTCCTTTTGGAACATCATTGGTATTGTGCTCATGACACGAAATCTTGGCTTTTTTTGACCGAGGAGGGCGAGAATATAGAGGCGCGAGAGCTGGTGGAGTAAGACATACGACAAATTATGCGATTAGTGTGCAGGTTGTAGAATTGGGCATGTCATTCTTTCGGGACTACAGTGATGTGCAGTAGCAGCGGTGTGTGAGCTTCCAGCCACGATGTTCGATCTCATCAGCGCCTTTGAAAGAGTATGGCCCTAGGTATGATAACGCGAGTTGTACTATGCTCGACCGACTTTAAAGCTCAATATCTTGGTTTCGTTAGCATTTGTCTATCAGGCGAAATAAAAGGGACACCTACATCGTTCTTCCCGACGGCGACAACATCGTCCTCTGCAACTCTCCGTCCACCCTCGGTCTCTACATACGCCATCGGCGCATCACCCATAACCTTTCTGTACACGTCGCCCACAGTGCTTCCCTTCTTGACTAGCACACAGTCCCGGAAGACCGCCGTCGAACTCGCTGCCCCACTTGTATACGCGTGGATGTTTCTGACTGGGAAGACTGGCACTAAGCCAAGCAGCTCTGCCGCTCTCGACAGTACTTGCACGACACCCGTGCTGCCAAAGCGGTAGAGAACCATGTCCTTGAGATTTTCAATCCGCGTCTTGAGCTTCTCATCAAGCTCTTTCAATCCGCCACCCTCTGGGTCGCCTTGCTCGATCAGATCTTCCCTCGTATCCACAAATTCGCTGCCCTCGACGTATTTGACGAACCCCTGTTTTGCCAACTTTCGCAAGAAGACCTCTGATATAGCGCTACAAAGGACTATGCTTTTTGGGTCTTGCATCTTTGCAATTTTCGCAATGTTCTTATCCGCGTCGGGGTGATCTATCTTGTTGAGTGCGATGACGGTGGGAAATTTCTCGTCGGTGAAGGCGTTTACGACGCGCTCGATGGTTTCGTCAGACCAATCTTGCAGCGGCTCTTTGAGGGCGAGGCGGTCGAGACAGCGTGCGACAACATTGGATGTTGATCCGTAACCTGAGAACTGGTTCTGCAGTGTTTCGACCGCCGTCGCCTTGACAGCGATGTGCCTCCTCTTGATGCTGCCCCACTTCTCCATCAAATTGCCTTGTATCCATCGTACGATTTCGCTTCTCAGCCAAACAATATCCTGGCTTGGGTCGTAACCTCTTGTTGCCTTGCCCTCGGCGTCTGTCGTGCCGCTCACGTCGACCACGTGTACGAGCGCATCCGCATGTCGCAAGTCGTCTAAAAACCTATTGCCCAGTCCCTTGCCCATGTGCGCGCCGGGAACAAGTCCAGCGACGTCGAGTAGTTCTATTGGAACTGAGCGCCGTCCCTCGATACAGGCTCCATAGTTGGGTTTGCAGCGATCCGAGACATTAAGACGAGCGCACGGGCAGGATATTTGGAGGTATCCGATTGCGCGTTGCGGGTCGATAGTGGTGAATCTGAGGAGAGAGTGTCAGGACCCGCGGCTATCTCGGCGGCCATGCTCGACAAGAAGTTGTCGTGACACATGATGCGACGACACGCGCTGCGCCGTCGAGTGTGGTGCGTGGAAGGAAGGGACTTACGGAAAGTTGCCTACTTTTGATCAGCCTACATATCTCCCATGTAACGTATTGCGTTTACGGACCGACTTTGGACGTAGCGTCTGTCAAGCTGCCGTGAAATATATCTTAGAAAGGCCCATGAAGGAGGGGTGGAGGGGCATTGCGCACCTGTTCAGCGTGGTCGACTTGCCAGACGAGGGTTTGCCTACGAGGCCGATGAGCGGGTCGCGCGGCATTGCGTACCTGGGAAAGAGAAAGAAGGAGCGGGTATCGACGAAGGGTAGTTACGGAGTAAGGATTGTGGTGCGAAAGTCGGCATCGTCAAATTCGCGACGGGGCTTATCGATAAGCCGCTGACATCACGAGCGATCGGCGTATTCGTGGTGTAGCCAAAGTAAACGAGAGTTGACGGATATCAAGTAACCTGCCAGTATGTATGCGAAAGATGAAGTCCTGACTATTGTTGGCTAAAGCTAGTATCAACCGCCAATTTCCGTCACATTAGGAAACCTAGATAAATACATCTATCTTGTAAAACGCCTTAAGATGCTAGTCATATCAGGGATCCACAATCTCCCCCTATCCAAAATGCCCATCAATACACCAGTGAAAGTATGCTCAAACTGAGACTTTTTCGGGGGTATAAACGTCGCTGAATAGAAAAACATGAATATGTGCAACCACATCCGCACACAATTGCGCAACAAGACCCCCTTCCTGGTGGTCGCCGTGGGTGAGTACCCGTATTAAATTATATAGAACCTCATGAAATGCCGAGATAGTCGTTGATCTATGGTAAATATATCTCCCGGTTTCGTAAGGTTAGGAGCGTGTTTTCTGTGAGACTGTTAATATGTGCAAAGCTGACGGCAAGGACATGGACTTACAAGACTTGCGATTGCTGCCGCTGAAGCAAGGTCGGGCTTGCCCGACACACTTCGTTGCGCCGCTCGCGGCAGGCCACTGCCAGAATTGGCATTGAGCGGAGCTCCGTTTGCAGTACGCTTAGTACCAGCAGCACCAGGTGCAAGTCCTTGAACGGTGGAGTGACGCCGCTGTGGACCGGGAGCCTTCACGGGAGAGTTGCTGTTGGATATGTCGCGTTGTGCACTGGCAGCAGTACCGTTTCTGAAGCTAGTCACTGGCGGCTCGGGAAGTGGTCGAGTGCGCGACTGAGTAGTTTGGGGGGCCGGCGCACGCTTCGCAGGCGACGAGACGCCTGTGGGGGCATTGAAAGGTCGACGTTGTTGAGGAGCCTTGCGTACACCGGTGATGAACTCATGCTGCATGGCTTCATCGGGCTTCAATCGACGTTCGGGGTCCCAGCGCAGGCATCGGGATATGAAATCCAAGAAAGCCTCGTCGTCACATTTCAAGGCCTGCTGCAAGGTCTTGGAGCTGGGTCTCCGCCTGCGGCCCTTGGAGGAGACTGTAACCCTAGGCTTGCCAAGCGAGTCAAAGAACAGCTTCTTCCTGCTGCTCTTTTCAATCAAATGCTTCTCTGGCGGGCCAAAGATTTCCATGATGCAAGCAAGCTGTTCTTGCTCATTTTCTCCAGGGAAGATGGGGTAGCCAGTGAGTAGCTCCGCGAGAATGCAACCCAAACTCCACATGTCTATCGGTAAGCCATAGCTCATGCCCAGAATGACCTCAGGAGATCGGTAAAATCGGGATTGGATGTATGTGTAGACCTTCTCTGTCTCGAAGCAGCTGGATCCGAAATCGATGACTTTGATCTCCGAGTGCAGAGGGTGCGCCAGCAAGATGTTCTCGGGTTTCAAATCACAGTGAATGACCTTCTGCACTTTCAAGAGGGTAAGGGAGGCCAGCATCTGCTTGCAGAAACGGCGGATGAGGCGCAGTGAAAATCCCTTGAACTCGTGTGCTTTGATGAACTCGTACAGGTTCATACCAAGAAGCTCTGTGGAGATGCAAAGATGGCCGCGGAAGTAGAAGCTCTGTGTGAAGTTGATCATGCTGTGCTTGTTGTCGGGATCCTAGATGGTGGTTAGCAAATGCTTCTCAGCCTAGTTGAAATCCACTTACCCATTCGCGTAGCTTCTGAAGAATGTTGACTTCGACCAAGGCTTGTTGGTGAAATCGCTTCTTGTTGCGGATAATCTTGATTGCTTCCAGACCTCCTGTCTTGTGATCCACGCAACGCACAACCTGCCCGAAACTGCCCTTTCCTAGGACATCGACTACTTCGTAGCGGTAGGCCAGATGATCTCCCAAGACAATGTTGTAGTCGCCGCGGTCGTCGTCGTAGCCGAAGT
Source organism: Stemphylium beticola (assembly GCA_029100535.1). Taxonomy (NCBI): domain Eukaryota; kingdom Fungi; phylum Ascomycota; class Dothideomycetes; order Pleosporales; family Pleosporaceae; genus Stemphylium; species Stemphylium beticola. Next base: position 48,552 of record JARBXR010000147.1, on the reverse strand, counting down.
TGGCCGTTTGGGCATTGAGATCGCCGACATGCTTCTTAGCATTCTTAGTACCACAGAAGTAGACCTCTTTGTAGTCGATGATTTCGCCCCTCTCGAATATGTTCAGATTGGCCATGCGCACGGCGTCGCTGGGAGTGACACGCTCTTTGGCTGTAGCACGCTTACGGAGCTCATCTACATCACGTGCAGCATGCTCAAAATCCTTGCGCTTCGAAGCGAGCTTCTTCATCTCTTCGTCAGCTAGCATGTCGTCTCGATCGAGGTTGGGATCGAGGTTGCGAGACTTGAGCATGTTAGACGAACTCTTTGTGCCCAGCATCCGTTGCATTGGTGTAAGGATTGATGAGGACTTTTGCGTCGCCTGAGGAGCAGCCTTTTCAGTTTGCCCTGAGACAGCTCGCGTTCCTGCATTAGCAGCTGATTTTCGTGCGTTGGCCTTTTCAGCCTCAGTGTCGCTTGCAACCGCCGTATTAGAGGCTTTGCGACGCCCAAAATCCAGAGATGGTCGAGTACGGTTGGTGGCGGGTGTCGGACTTGTACCAGTAGCACCGCTCCAGGTAGCAGATGCGGGCAGTTTTGGTGGGGGCATGCCGCTGTGCTTCGGTGGTTGTGGCTGGGGCCTTGGTTCTTCTGTCTTAGGTCCTGGCTGTCGGATTGCTGGATTTTGTGACTGATGTGTTGCTGCTTTAGATGACGCTCGTCTCCAGCCACTTAGGCTGAGTTTGCGTCGTAAAGAAGAACCAGAAGATGGCGTTTCCGGTTCTGTCGAGGTAGAAGTTTGCGCCGAATCCGAGGTATCCTTTTTTTGCAGAGGTCGTGGGCCTGCAACCATGCTTTGCATTTCCACGTCTTTAACAGGGGACTTGTAATCCCCACTTCGTCGCGGCTGTAGGCGAGCGAATTCTCCACTGCCCTTTGGTAATGAATTCGATGCGAAGGGCGTGGTGGCTTGTCTTGTCGGGTTCAGGGTCGGGATGGGAATTGTGCCGATGTTCGGATGCGCATCAAGCGGAGACTCGGTTGCGCGTAGGTTAAACGCGGAACTACTGCTGCGTAAGTGCCTGTGGTACTCGTCCTGGTTGTTGTTACGTGAGAAGAAGTTGGCCTTTGACGCTGTCATGGGCGTGCTAGGCGTCTTGTTGGCAGCACGCTTCGGCGGTGGTGTGACACTGCGCTCGTCGGGCTCGTCCGAAGGCGCAGGGAAAGAAGATATTCTGTTGTTGAAAGGTGTGCCAAGTGGCAGCAGATTCAGTGGTGGCAGCCTGATTGGCTGCAAATTCTTCTTGCTGGACTGTTGTACCGTGGGTGTTGTCTTCTCAGGTTCCGGACCATTTCCGACCGTCAAGCCTCTCCTGTGTCTGATGGACCCTGAGCTCCTGTTTGCAAAGCCCCCATCCAGGGTCTCATTTTGCCGAGGCTCCGCTGACTGCGCTTCTGGTGTTGCAGCCGATTCCTGGGATGCAGGCTGGGAGGCGCCCGCCTTTGGTGGTTGCGGTGGAAAGCCGAAGCTACTGCGTTCAGGGTCCTTGGGAGACTCGAAAGCTTTCGGGATAGCCGGTACAGGTGGTACTTCTTCCTGCTCTCCACCGTTGGAGCTTTGTGCGTTTCGTGGCTTTGGTGCGGGTAATCGTGAGCTCGATGGAGCAGGGTTGGCGCGTAGGGGTATGGAAGAAGGAGGACCGACCTTCAGCGAGTTCAGGCTCGAATTTGAGGAAAGCGAAACACCTGAGGCGTACGACTTGCGCTTCTGCTCAGGCGTAGCACGTGCCGAAGACGGCGTCATGTTGCCTCCAAGCATAGCCGGCGATTGGCTAAAGGCACGCTCGTCAAACGACGCGTCGCCCTGGGGCGTGGGCGGGCCGACAGGACCACCTGGAGGTTGATTCGGGTTTATGGATAGCCTTCGCAGCCTCCGAGCGTCGGTAGGGCTGATGGTTCTTGCCCCCAGGCCAGATATGTGCGGCGCAGTCGACTGTCGCTTGCTGGCGGACGAGGAGGGTGTGTAGGATCGTTGGGCGGCGGGAGATCTGCCGGGTGAGCGAGCGTTGTTCTGAGGCATCAAGCTTGGATCAGGGGTCATGGATGAGACAGTCAGATGGCCCGACTGTTGTCTTGAAGGTGGCTGCAGAGACTTTGCTTTGGCGGACCGGGTTGCGTTTGGGAGCTTGGGCACTCCAGAGGCATTGTTGTTCAGGTTGGCGGAGAGAGTCTCTCTGCGGTTTCCTTTATTCAGGGAAGGCGCAGCCCCGAATTGGGGCATGGTGTTGTCATTGGCCATCCTGGTCATGTCAAGGTCTCGCTCAAAGCTGTTGGTTGGCATCATTCCAGGGCCAACGCTCTTTCGCGGCGCGCGGGCGGCCGGGTTTGGCGGCGCCTGTGAAGGGAATTGGCTCTGACGTCGTGTGCGGATGGCCATGTTGCTGGGGGGCTGTGGCATCGTGGGCGTGTCGGAGCCGGACGCAGCCATGCCACCGCTGGCTTTTCTGGCCGTCGAGGTGCTGTAGCGGCGGGCAAAGGAGCTGCTGCGGGCGGGACGTGTCTCGGTGGGGGTGCCCGTGAAGGTGGGCATGGCGGTGTTGTGGGTGAGTTGGTCGTCGGCAGGCACGTTGTTGGCCTTGAACGTGCCTGGGGCGGGAAAGTCGCTCAGCGTGGGCTCATAGGACAGGCTGTTGGCGAAGTCGTCAAAGTTGACGGCGGGCAGGAAGTCATAGGAGGAGGCGATGCCGTCAGCAGCTTCCTCGTGGGCAGGCTCGGGCTGTGGCTGTGGCTGCTTGGAAAAGCTGAAGCGTGGGTTCGAGGGGGCCGAGCGCGTGGTGGCCTCGCTCGCAGGTGTGGGTAAGAAGGAGCGTCCTTCTGCGGAAGCGGCGCTGGCTCCACTTGTCATCCTACACAGGTTCACGCGTCAGTCTCCGTGCCATGGCAATTTCTCTTTCTCACCGACCAGCGAGCAGTGTGAATGCAATCTGAGGTGCCCTCCCTACCTTTGTTTGGAGAAATCCTGCGGGCGCTCGCGAGGACCCAGCGGCACCTTGGCCCGCCCGCGCCCAGCCACGTTGTTATTGATGGTGGGCAGTGGGCGTGATGAAGTGATGGTATTGGAGGCGCTCGTCTTGCGCAGTCGGTTGCCCTGCTCGCCCGTCTTCTGGAACTTGCGTACTCGGTCTTCTGCAGACACGGCGTTATCAGTATCATCCTCGTCATGGCCATGGCACAACGCGCCCGCCCCAGTGCAATGCTTTTTCGTACCTGAAGAGCCACTAGAGTCGTCAGACACGGTGGACCCTGACCGCTCGGGCACGTTTGTGGATGTCATGGTTCTAGTTGTCGTTCGCGGCTGCAACGACATGGTCAGCACTCCAACCCGTGGTTAGAGCACCGGCAAATTTCTACCTCTCGTATCAAGGCTATTATGGATTCGCCTCCTTCGTGCAAATGCGCGGAGACAGTCTCCAAGCGTCAAGCTTGGGCTCCGACGGCGACTATGCCGACATGTCTAAGGGACCGGCTACAGCGGTGAAGACGATCGGCGGTCCGGTAATGAGTTGGGCAAGCGAATGTCCGAACTGTCCTAGGGTGAGCAGTGGTTCAGCGCAGAAAAAGCACCGCGCTGGAGTTGCGGCAAAGGGGCGAGGTGGTCGCAGCTGCGATAGTCGATGGTCGTCAAAGTCACAATGAGGGTCGGCAGCCCGCAAAAGCCACACTAGGCACTAAGGTTGTCTAGCTGACCAGCCCCTGTCTGTATGTCTGCTCGTGACGAATCGGACACTATCAAAACAACTCTCCTCTCCCAGGAAACGGCCGCATCGGCCAGGCCATCACCCAACTCGACCACTTTCTCATTGTTCCTGTCAAGGCCGCTGCCACGCTCTGTGCCACCATCACCTGTTAAACCACGGCTGCACCACCGAACCCGCCTAGCCTGCCTGCACATGGCACGGGTTGAAGCATGTGCATGAATGAACCCTCCATCTTGCGTGCTACAGCCTCTGTCTTGGGTACCGTGGTACCATAGTACTCCGAAACATGACAGCGGGCGGGACTGCCGCACTCACTCCACCCTCCTGGTATCAACAGAACTACATGGCCTGTCAATCGAGGCTGTACAATTCTACAATGCGTGATCCCTACAAGCCACTAGCTATTTCCAAGTCCCGGAGACTTGTTTGTTCCTGATCATCAGGAATCGCGCACCACCACCAGTGTGCACGGGGCATGTGGGGAAGCTGCCGGAACGAACAACGTGCCACGGCACAAGCTCAGCGCCACGCTTCACATGCATGTGCGTCATCCGCACCTGCTGCAGCAAACGTCTTCTCACGCCTCGAAACCGCAAAAGTGACTGCGGGACTATCATTTGAAGTGGACAATATTGAAAGAGTTTGGAGAGGGTTGCAGCTGCATCTCGGAACCCGCTAAAGGCTCGAACCGTACCAAACAGGAAGCCGCGGCTCAGCCACATGTGACACACCTGCCTTCAACACCGCACCAGAGCATTGCGCCTGCCTTACGCTTCCTTCTTACCATCCTCGCCTTCCTCAAATAGGTGTGCAGATCTGGCAAGTTACATGGTCTCGGCCCTGCTGCACGTCACCCCAGGAAACGAAAGTCATCGGCCATCGTCATGGCGTCCGACAATTCAGATTCCATCGCAAATCGGGATATGCCTATTCCTGTAGTCCAAGTACAACATGCATCAAATGACGGCACACCTACCGCGGAGAAGGGCTCCTCGCATCGGCGGCTCTCTGCCAGCAAATTGAAACACAGGCTAGAGTCTTTGGGAGATAACATAACCCGTGACTCGAGTAGCAGGATGGGCGACAAAATGATGAATCTGTATGTCTATTTTCGACTGTCGCATACTCCATTCATCTCACACGACCGTCGATATACCATCCCATACTTGCAGCACGATTGCAAGGCACTCTGTGGCCGAACAAGACTAACGCCTACAGACTGCTCTCACAAGTTCTGCCATCTGAAGACCTCTCCGATGGCTCGCCTCCAGACTCATCTTCGACGCCAAGTGGAAACATGCAACAAATCAAAGATCGCCGCTCCCGGGCCTATGTCGCTCGCCCCAACTTCAGCATCCCTACCATGTCCTCCAATTTCCGTCGCTTCAACTCACGTATCGGCGTAGCATTCGTGGCCCAGAATAGAGCCATCCGCCTTTTTACCTGGGCACAACCTACCCAAACACTCTCTTTCCTTTTCGTTTGGACCTTTGTGTGCGTGAACCCATATCTACTGCCCGTGCTTCCTCTAGCATGTGGTATGTTCTTCGTCATGGTACCCGCCTATCTCACTCGGCATCCAGAACCCATGGGCAACTCGGTAGATGTGAACGGCGATCTATGGAGAGGAAGCCTGGGAGGGCCTCCACTAGCAGATGCCAGAACCATCAAACCCACGCCCGAATTCAGCAAAGACTTCTTCCGAAACATGCGCGATCTGCAGAACTGCATGGAGGACTTCAGTCGAGGACATGATGCTGTACTCAGCTTCATCACACCGCTCACGAACTTTAGTAACGAGAATCTCTCGTCGATGATCTACCTCATCTTACTGGTCGTCTCTGTACTCTTGTTCATTAGCGCACATTTACTCCCGTGGCGAGCAATCTTTCTCTTCATCGGATATGCCATGACCGCCCTAGGTCACCCAGCGATCCAGGACCTCCTTGCAACCCCTGAAACTGAGAAGTTCGTTGCAGATGTAGAACAAGAGAGCCGCTCATTTCTCCTCACAATTTCACGCGCAGACATCGAACTCGAGACCTCTCAGGAAACGCGCGAAGTGGAAATTTTCGAGCTGCAATATCGCGCTCTTCATGACGAGCATGGAGAGTACGAGGGATTCATGTTCTCGCCTTCTCCTTACTCACCATTGTCGCCATCGAGGATAAGCGGAGACAGACCCCGCGGTACACCCTTCTTTGAGGACGTGCTTCCGCCTCGGGGCTGGCGCTGGAGCGACAAAAAATGGACTTTAGATCTTCTATCCCGCGAATGGGTCGAAGATCGCTGCGTCACAGGTGTTGAAGTTGAAGTAGAAGGTGAGCGGTGGGTCACAGATTTACACTACGAGGTTCTAGAAAGTGAGGGAGAAAAGGCTGGCAAGGCCAAGTCGAAGAAGAGGGGCGGGTCAAAAGGCGGAAGCAAAGACTTTGCAGATCAAGAGAAAGAAGTGCTGAGGCGAGCGTGGGAGGAAAGCAAGCCGAGTCGAAAAGGTGAGTGGAGGAGACGGAGATGGGTTAGGGGTGTTGAGAGGATGCCCTGGAGGGAGGGCCAGTAGTATGCATTCTCTATGGGAAGATTGATATCCCCGTTTCCTCGCCATAAGGTCAGCCAGAACATATTCATTTTCTAACATTGTGGCTCTGCTTATACAATCTCCGATCGCAGGATAATTCAGTCGCCTTACACTCACGCCACCACGCACCACTTTCGTGATAGACCCCACCTAGCGCACCCTCCGAATACACGAGCTTTATTACATAACTTCCATATTTCCTGTTGGAAGATATGCTACTCTGGCATCTTCGCAATGCCTAGTGTTACTACCGCTTCCTTCTACCTACTCTTGGTCCTCGCTATAGCCATACAATTCTTGTTTCCTTCCCCTGAACCCAGGACAACAATGTCTCCCAGCAAGCCATGGGCCGATACCCCATGCGCACTAATTACCACACCTCAATACGTAACGAAGAAGGTAACCATCCCACTGCAACTATACAAGCACTGTTGCTAATCTCACAGACCGACATCTTCACCATCGGCGCAACACACATGGCCCACATCCACAACGCCATTCTACGTGGCTACAACACAATATACCACCAAGCACCGCACATCCAAGACTCAAATAAAGCCGCATTCGTCGGTTACGTGTTGACATGGTACCGCTCCGTAAAGCGCCAGGACGACGACGAGGAAACGGAATTATTCTCCGCGGTAGAACGACTCCTCTCCTCAACATCCATCTGGAAAGACACATATTCCGAACACGGTACATACATTACCCCTACATCACCCTAAACCCTACAGTCTTTTTTCTACCAGCCCGATAGCAGACTAAAACACATGCACGCACAGAAGCTTTCCTCCCCGGCCTCTCAGCCTACGAAAAATACCTCACCACCCTCCCCACACCCACCTCTTTCAACGGCACCCACCTCCAAACCATCATGTTCACATTCCAAACCCCGTTTATAACACACTTCCACTCCGAGATCCGCACCATTGCTTCCCTCGCTGAGCATCCCTCTGCGCCTGCGCCACACACAGCGGCCGCCGAGCGCGCAGCCGCGACCTTCAAGGCTTGGGGAAAGAAAACAGTTACCAAAGCGGGCTCGTTCGATGTTGCCCCGTTTTTCCTGCTGAATCTGGATGCTGGGTTTGAAGAGGGGTTGCGGAAGGATTGGCCGCCGATGCCTAGGTTGGTGCGCTGGGGGCTGGTTAATGTGGGTGGGAGTGTGCATTGGGCGTGGTGGAAGTTTGCGAGTTGTGATGCTGGAGGGGAGAGGAGGGAGTTGTTTGCGCTGGGGTAGGGGAGATGGGGGTTGGTGGTGTTTGATGGGCGCGTTTGGGTGGGTGGATTAGATTCTGTGGGGTAGACTGTCCGGTAAGTATTTGTTTTCATGCTTGCATGTTAGGCTACAAGGCCTGTGTCTTTCTGTCTGCTACAGGGTCTCAAATCAACGACCTCGTATCTTTATTGCTGACATACTCGAATCGTTTTTATGCTTGATCGGAAGTACCAAATACCACATTTTCAGCCCGAGAACTTTGGTTATTGCAATATGTTTCGACGTCTTACCTAACATCCTGAAGCTCGCATTACTAGTAGACTCAAATCCCAAAGCATTCGGATTCTGATAAAAAGAGTCAGCCCAGTGTCTGTCCTGTAGGCATACACAAGTCGCACATACCCATCACGTCCTCCTTCATCTTCACGACTCGGCACCTTTTTCTAGATTCAATGACACTAAAAAGATCATGAAGAACTTATCGCGTCGCTATATAACAGCAATAAGCTGTTTTTACTATACTATGTACGACTTTGGCGTCGTGGCCTGGTCCCATCATGTCTACACCATCGCCACACTCTTCAACACCAATACACTCCTCGTCACTAGCGTCACCATCAGCACCCACACCTGCTACAACACCATCATCGAATCGCTCCTCATCCCCTACCACAATACCCTCCAACGCCCTCCTCAGCGCCCTCGAGCGCCGCATGTCTCGCCTCAGCATAACCATGGCCACCCACCGGGCCGACGTACGCGAAACGCTTCCCGCCATACCCAGCATCATCACCAAAGACAACGAGTACACGCTCAAGGCTGAGGGCATACAGACGTCGATGGAGATGAATTGGACAGAACTGCGAAGCGTGAATTTGGAAACGAAGAGGAGGTTCTTGGAGAGGATGGAGGCGAGGTACCAGGCGATGGTGGACGGGTGGAAGGAGGAGAGCGGGTAGGTAGACGACGATGAAGTAGCAAAGGGCGCGTTGAAGATCTCTTTGAGATCGGCAAAGGAGGGTTCATAGCCTCCTTACTGGAGTGAGATTGGAAACAAAGACAGGCGTAAAGTCCAATCGAGGATGTATAATAAAGACCCAGCTCACTGCCATTTAACCAACCCATCAACATGAACCTGCAACGCAATACCATCTCCACACAACCCCGCCATAATATTAACACTTATAGCCAACCCGCTATCCCCAACCAAAAACATATCGCTCCGTACTTCATTGCCGCGCAGAGGATCGTACACCTCGTCTGGAATTCTCATCTTGACAGTCTGCGGCCATGTCCCCATTGCCTGGCCATTCTGTGACTGAGAAAAGTCAGATATGGCTTTGCACCAGTAGTGGCAAGTTGAGCGGTTGAAGCCGAACGCGACGGGGAAGTTGAGCGAGTGCGCATACGTAGCTGACTGCACGCGGAGCAAGAGCGCGCCCCAGAATTCCGTCACTTGTTCCGGGATGCGCAGCTCGTGCGAGGCTTCGTCCCAGGCATGGCGGGGCGTGGCGCTGATGATGCGGACGGCGGGTGTGGTTTGGTAGGATATCCGGCGTTGGATGTGGAAGCAGCGGAATTCTGAGGTTGTGAAGCTTGCGGGGATGGAGAGCCTTTGCCGGACATAGATGGTTTTTAGTTGGCCGGTCGGCCAGTCGTCGATTGCGGTCAGCGTGCCGGCGGAGATGCGGGCGTATTGCATGTTGTCGTCTAAACACTTTAGTGTGATGGCTAGACGCTGGTTCAGGGAATTGCTTGATCGGATCATAGCTAGTATTTGACTCTTGTCTTTTGGATCCGGTAGGAACTCGAGTTGGATACACAGACCTATGGGGGTCGATGCAATAGGAAAGGTCGACATGCCGTTTTCGCGCTCGATCGAACGGCAATGTTGGAACTCGATGGGATGTCGTGCAAGTAGGCCACGGTATGTGGATTGGTGGGATTCAGTCGCACACCAAGCGAATAGTGAGTAGTCGTCAGTAGTCTTGAGAACCTCTTCCTGCAAGCGGATGAAAGCCTTCTCGCCTTCCCCGTATAGCAGTGGCATGTGAATGTCGAAGATACCGAGCAAGCAGTATGCGACATCTTCTATACGCGTGCTCTCTCGATGCGCAGCCCAAGACATCCTTTCCGCAACCGAGACTTCTCTGGCCGATCTTCTGTCCTCGAGGACGTGGACCGGGATGCCCGTCGCTTCCGACAACTCCTCCAAGAATTCCACCTTCTCGCCCATCAACGTCCAGTCCTGGAAGTAGAAACGGCATACGATGGGGGCTATGAGTTCTTGCAGAGTCCAGCCACGCCGTGTCCATCGGCTATTCCCAAAGGCAGACCTTGCGATCTCGGAAGCGGTTCTGAAATCCCCAGGAGGGCTTTTGGTAATGTCGCTGAGATATACGATGCAGACCTCTGCATCTTTGTACCAGCGATACATGGAGTTGATAGCCTCTTGCAACTCGGCACTTGAAGTCTTGTCTATACAGCATGTATCCACCCAAAGATAGTCGCAGCCCTGACCTCGCGCTTGTTCAGCGCCGTTGATGATCTTGCTGTACCCGACACGCTTCATAAGGTCTTCCTCTGACAAGCTTCCTAGTGGCGCCCCAGAGCAACCTCGGATCATCATCTCCAGAGCCAACATAAGCGACGTCTGCGCATCATGGCCGTTCTGCGATGCCGATACGTCGGAGGTCGCTGAGACTGCCCGAGCTCGGTTGATCCAGACAAACTCCTGGTGACTAACTTCATCTGGACCCCAGGTGTGGGAGAGGATAGCATACGTGGGGATTTCATTGTCATTGAACCATCGGAGCTCGAGTGTCCTTGTGTCGATGAGCCGCATTACAGGGCTTGCGCGACGTGGTGGCGCCGGAAGTCATTGGAGAGGATGAAAGTGGCGGGGTCCACCGATGCCACTCCGCGGGGATGCAATCGCCTCAGAAGGGGCGCGCCTTGCATCAACCTCCACAAAAGCCAGACTTGGAATCGCTTTGCAATGCCCTGTACCACATCAAGGGGTTCTTCGTTCTCGACCGCAATACCTGATAAATCAATGGAAACCTAGGTTTGGATTTATTCGTCAGATGATAGTGTAGGCGGGATGTTCTTGCGATGTAGCCCTGCGAGCATGCCTTCCACAACCCATGCCTGCTACAGCGGGCATCATTTCCGCGATCAAATGGCCAATTTATGCTGTACTACATGTGCCACATTCTACGACTCAACAAAATGGCCGCATCACCGGAGTAAATTCACACGAGTAGATGGGAATGTTAAGAAGATGATGTTTCCAGCTCCAAGGCCTATATACCTACAGAACGGCTAGAGAAAAGAAAAGATAGTAGCTAGTGTTGACGCTATGAATACTGTAGCCGTGAATGAAAATCAAGCGTCCGTAAATCCATCCAATCTCAATGCCCATCCAGATTACTACAAAATTAAATAGCGCACTCGTCCCGAATGCGCCCCTGGTACATATCGCACATTGATCACTGGCTTCTGCCTGGAGTAACGCAGTCCGACCGCCCTGATAACCGGTCCGTCGTAAACCTCCCACGATTCTGGTAGGAGTGGCTGCCTTTGCAGCCACTCCGAAGTGGAACGGAGATCTTCAACAAAGGACCTGATAAAACATATTCTAAACCTGGTCGACAGTATCTTGTCGTGAGACGTCGAAGTTGCGGTTGACACGAGTTTCGTTGCTGTTCATGCTCCTGTGCATGGGCGCAGTGGGAATTGCGGCTATGCTCTCGATGTCTTTGCTCTTCGTGTCGGACCATATGCTCATTTGGCGGCTCTTGTCACAGGCTGCGGAGCCGTTGCTTATGGTAGTCTGGGTGTTTGTATCGAAGAAGTCGCTCTTGATCAATCGCTGATGAGCATCGGGTCCTCTCGAGGTAAGGTTCTGGTCATTGACAACACCAGCCCAAATCGCAGATAGCGGAAGGAAAATGCAGACGACCGTAAGGACATGGGCGATGATCTCGGGCTGAAGGTTCGCAAATTGAATGGTCGAAAAAATTGCTAAATCTTGTCAGTCAAGCTTTGAGCCGATATGAGCAGCACCGTACCTGGTATCAACATGGTCTGACAGCCCATGATAAAGACGATCTGCATCGGTCCAAACTGTGGCATGTTGAGGCGGCGCCTCTGAACAATAGCATATCCAAGCTTGTAGGTAAAAACGCAGCTAAAGAGCCAAATCGCAACGGCTTGGAGAATGTAGGACTTGGACACTAGGTCCTCGATCGAGTCCGTGTCCTCATAGGCCAGGGTCAACTTGGTGTTGTAGTATACAGCGGCAATCCGATACCCGAACGCAACACAAGCCATGGTAGTAGTGACACCCATGATGATGGTGCGGTGTAGAGGCGGTGTGGTAACACAGACGATCCAGACCTGAAGGCTGAGCGAGGCGAAGACCAGGGCATTGACCAAAACACCAAAGACGTTGATGGTGATGTGGGTGGCAAAATCTGCATCGGAAATCCGGCTCCAGTTCTGACTCATGATGGTGTAGGGATTGTAGAACTCGCCGGTGACCCAGGTACTGAACAACAGGCAACGGATAGTGTTGCTAAGGACACATGTGGCGTTGAGGAGGAAGATGAATGACTTTCGCTTATCGGCCTTGGTCATGAGAATGAGAACCAGGAAAAGCATCAATGATGCCCCAAACCCGGCTCCATAGCTGATTCCGAGTCGAAATCCGTAGTATCGATATTCGTCAAGCTCATGCATGTTCTTGGTAACGATCCACCATCCACCTTCGCCGTCCGAGACAGTGAAATTCAAGGCCTGCCTCCAAGGATCGAAGTTGGGCGGGACCTGAACACGGATCGGTGGGGCCTCCATGATGTTATGCGACGATAGGTCGTCTTTCGATGTGGTGATGAAGGATCGGGAGGGTTTGCTCTGGGGAGGCGAGGTCCTAAGATGGGTGCCGGGGCAAGTGAGGCTATGTTGAAGGTCAAAGGAAATTGGGCAGACTTTTCCGCTAAGGTAATCTTGTGAAGTTTGTGGGACTTGTGTTGTTGTGTAAAGTCGCAAACTGCAAGGATCCGGAAGAAAGGTAAAACGAAGTGGTTGCTGGAAAAGAACGAAAGAGTCCTGCAGCACCAAAGTAGATGTGTCGTATAGAGAAGCAGATATAATCGCTAGCAGGCAACGATGCTTTTGCGTTGGATATTGATGCTAGACATTGTAGTTGACGAGGTGACTGGGGAAAGCGCGTTCGGATCTCGAGCGGATAATAGCAACTGCAGCAACAGCGTGGGATTGTTCCGCCGTCGACTCACCACTATAGCGGGTCAGAGCCAAGGTATACATGCGGTCTTGAAGTCCTTGCTATTGTTCCGGTGCTCCTTCACTTGCGTGCGCCAGATGACCTGCCTCGAAAAATGCCACTTTGATGACGCAGGTCCAATGTTCTTCGTCGTCGCACTTCTCCTGTCTTACAGCAAGTCGTAGAGTCTTTCATGGATTCATCGAGAGCTATCAGGTACGATCTTTGCGGCGTAGGAACATGTGTTGATGAGATAGCGCAACTTCCTTACTATTGTTCTTCGACTCAGGCCGCCCAACCTCTGAGACCTATCCGATCCGGTACATTGGCAGCGAATTGTATAGGTCTAGATTGTGACTAGGCTGCACTGGCAAGGCGGATAGCACGTAGATGTGCAAATATGGCACCGAATGCACATGTGCCCCTTGTAGCGTGGGTGGTGAATGAGAGCCGGTTCTCCGTAATGCAGCACAAGTGTGGCGCTCGCTGGCGTGATCCAATCACGAGATAGAAGACCCACTTATTCTGCACGTCACCGCTAGCACAAGCGCTTCCACCTTACAAGCGTGACCGCGCGTTCACCATCCATCTCGCCACGACGCGTCCAACAACTCTCAACCATGTGGACTCTGGTCTCGTCGCGACATGTCGATACTCCGGGTTTGCCGAACGAGATTAGCTTGCCGGAAGAAGGAACCGCACACATTGTCTTGGGAGTAAATTCTCACCACTTCGGAGTGGTTCGCGCACTGATTCCGCGCCTGCAAGGTATACAACGGGAGCTTGGCCGCATCGGTATGTGCTGTCCTCCATATTTACCACGCAACCCCTTACATTGCTAGTTGCCGGACCGTTCGGCGTTAAGTTAGAAGCCGTCGTCAACAAGTTGACTATAACACCCGGCCAAGCGCATCCAGCTTGTGCATCCCCTGCCAAGTTCGAGCTGCAGCCTCGCGATGGTGATCGCACAGAGGCCATTTTCCTCCGTCATGGCGACGTAATAAGTTTTCCCTCATCAGAATCAAGTCTCACATGTAAATGGTCCAATACAGAGATCCAGGTCAACTCGTCGGCAGCTCCTGATGCCAATGGTGTATCCGGAACACCAGAGGATGAGACAGATGACGAGGATTTGGATGAGCACACTGTCGCTTCACTACCTCAAAGCAACAAGTCACGGCCTCGAGCGACCCCACAGCTTCCACATCAACAGTCCCTAGTGGTTCAGGAAACGCCAACAGCAGCTCGAGTCAATAGCGCGTCAAAATCTGTAGCAGCAGATATCAACCCATTGAATTTCGCTGAAAAGGGGAGTGGACCTATTAAAGATAGGTCTATCCCATCACGGGAACGAGAGCCAGAGCTGGAGCCAGTACCCGAGGCTTTCTCCATAGCTCGCACAGGCGATTCACAGGATAAGCCACCAACACCTTTCAAGACGTCCCAGAACGCGACTGTTTCCCTATCAGTCGATGCCTCTGCTACTGGACCGGTCGTCGACGGCGACGGGTCTTCACTTCGCGTAGTCAACAACAGCTCCTCACAGGTCCAGATTCCGCCCAGGTCGTCCAGGAAGCGCAGCACGTCCGCCATGGAAGATGTTTCCGACTTTGAGCATGAAGCACTCGCTGGACCCATCAAACGTGCCAAGATAAGTAACGATGAAGGCACACAAGATAGTCGGTTGAGCAATATCGAAGTAATATCACGTAAACCTGCCAAGAAAGGGAAGAAGCGGCTATCAGAGGTGGTGGAGGCTGGTGCATCAAGTCAGGGGAAAGATTATGCTTCTGTAAAGTCCCGCCAAAGCTCCCAGCAATCGACACATACAACAGCAGAGACGTACGATGGCCCCCCGCCACGCGTAGCCTCCAGCAATTCCACCATTACGAAGACAAGCCAGGCTGTCAAGTTGCTGAAGAAGCAAGGAGGAGCTTACGTGGAGAAACTGAGTGACGACTTCAACGTGTTATGGTGAGCTTAAACATGACTTGAAGGTACGATTTGCTAACGTATTTCAGCGTAAGAGACGGCGATCTTCAGAAGAAGGCGAAAGTACTATACGCTATCGCGTGTGGTATTCCCATCGTCACAGACACGTGGCTACTTGAGTCTGCAAAGGAGGGGCGCTTGCTACCTTTGTCGGCCTGCAAGCCCTCCATCTCTAAGCAAGAGAAGGAATGGAAGTTCAAATTCGACAATGTCTTTGGTCAACCGCAAAAACCTTTTGAAGGATACACTCTTCACTTTACAAAGAGTCTTAAGGCTGTATATGAATCTTTTCCAGAAATCACAGCGGTGTGCACAGCGGCGGGAGCAGAAGGTGTGACTAGCACCAGGATGAAAACGACCGGAGAGAGCATCGTGCTCGCGAACAGCCCCGATGACGACCAAGAAGCGCAAAAATTGATGAAGGACGGTGTGACATGCTATACCAAAGATCTCTTCACCTACAGCATCTTTCGCGGTGTTCTCGATCTTGACAGCGATGAGTTCAAGATGAAAGCGCCTGTCGCCGACAGCACACCATCGAATGAGAAGAAGAAGCGAGGCCGCAAGAGCACATGAATCATGGAGCCTCCTATCAGAGCCTGCCAGGGCATGAACGTTGACATAAAATCTATTTACGGCATCTTTTACTGCATAGCGAGCGGAGCTTATAGTCGGTTTGGCTGTGATGGGGCAACGGAAAATTGCACTAAGCAACAGATGCATATCACATATACCCTACACATTCCAACGCCGAATTCTACAGGGACGAAGATAGCGACATAATCAAGGCTAATACTACACATCATTCTGTCCCAATTCGCTCTGCCACGCCGTATGCTCCGTGTAAGCGAGAAAGACCCACACCCTTCCCCCACTATACCCACTTAGACATTTGATTCCGTGCCTCAGCTTTGGGCTGCCCATGTCCGCGAGCCACGCAGTCATCTTGAATTTTCTAGGATTATAATTATCAAAATCATCCAGTCTTTCATCAATCACATGACAATAAGCCACGAGCAACATCTGCTCAACATCCTCCGTGGCGCAATTGGCTAGCGCGTCTGACTGTTACAGCATCTTGTAGCTTATCAGGAGGTTGGAAGTTCGAGCCTTCCCGGGGGAGCAGCTTTTTTTGTCTTGGGATCTATGTGGTCGGAACACTGCAAGGCGGTAGATTTTTGCGCGGCAGGGGAACTTTGTGTGGTTGTGGGGATGTCTTGAATGTAGTGCGGCATTAGCGCGGGGTCCGGCAGTGGGCTCTCAGAATGAGGAAGAGCACATTAGGCGTAAACTGCACTGTTCACATGGGCTTGGATGCACCCAGTTCTTTTGGGTTTGTAATTTTTTAATTTTTTTTTCACTTCATACTATGTCGATGCAGTGTAGTCATCAGCGCTGGCAGGCGCTCGAATCAATGGCACACGCTGCTAACCCGTCTTTCGTTTTTGACCAAGCAGGCATTACCATAACATCACTCGCAGTAATGGAATACATGAAACTACTTTCTACATCAAATCTTTTGCCGGGACTGCTCAGACAAGGTATAGTAGAAAAAAATGGAAATGTAATCGAAAGTTCACTCCTCTGGACAAAGTCGATCACGTACGCCAGCAATGTCTCCTGCTTCGGCGCCACTTCCCATGTACCTGCGTCGACCCATGTTTACAATCATTATCCACTCCCGAAAATTACCCATACAGGCAATTCAACTACCTGTACAATACCATCCCAAAGTAGAAGTCAGCAAGGCCAAGCCGTGCGGCTGAGAACCGCTTCGCACGTGGCGATGAGGCTCAGCCGAGCGCCAGGATACCGAAACGCCGAGACAGCGAAACACCGGTACGCAAGACCATTCGATAGCCGCCGCTCCTTGGACAGCCATTTCTGTCAGACGCTAGGTGGTTTTGGTGTGCTTTACTCAATTCAAGCTTCGCAGTAAGAACAGTACCGCAAGGCTGACTTTGTTCAAAGACTACTCACCTAGGAAATTAATATTCGAGTGGAGTACGGGTGAATAGTGTAGTCATGCAGTTTCGCTGCTCGTTAGGGAAGTCACGGCGCGTGTTGCTATGCTCTTGCTATCTTGGTGGTGAAAGCGTAAGAGTGGGTACAAAATAACAAGGAACGATAGTTCTATATAAGAGGACGAGGAAGTGCGTGATGGGAAACGACATTAAACGCATCAAACGACCACGGCGATCTAGTCTCTCTATACATCCTACAAATGAAAGCGGATTCATTCCACTTCTTTTCTCTGTATACGCTCAAATGATACCCGTTGTCTTCGCTTCTCCCCTGGGACCCGCTCAGGCAGCTGCTCAAGCGAAAGCACAGCAGCAGGCACAGGGCCAATCCTCGTCTTCGTCCCAGAGTCAATCGCAGTCTAGTACGACATCTCAATCTTCCTCCAATGTATGGGCCCCGTCTTCTTCTACTTCAGCGCCGGAGTGCCCTTGGTTGACACGCGCAGTAGTAAATCCCCCAACCCTGATTTCGCCAGCGACTTCGATGCCTACTCCCTTCTCCGCAGCATATACAGCATTGGGATGAATACCAGGATTGGGGTCGCCACGGTAGATGCTGCGTCACCGCTATCGGCGTCAGTATCATGGCTGTCTGTAAGAAGGGCGATAGCAACAGCAACAGCAACAGCAACAGCAACAGCAACAGCAACAGCAACAGCAACAACAGCCCGTGCAACCCCCCCCCCCCCCCTCTTCCAACAGAAAATGTCTACTTTAGACTCTCCATCGATAGTTCGTTTGACACGACGGTGCAGAAGGGGCCGCGCTCTGGTGCTTGGGCTGAGAATTCACTGCATGACTTTTCTTTTCTTTTCTATCAAAGGATGTGCGTGCAGTGGTGGTGGATGTTCAGAACAAAGTAGAAAGTGATCTGTACGCTGAATGTCAGCATGATGGGGATGTTAGTTTGATCGCCGGAGAGGGATAGTAATGACTAGGCTTTTCTCCGTAACCTTTTGATCCCTCTATCCTTGTTTCTTTCTTTTCCGTCAGAACCTGCTATGGAGGCGTGGCTTGACATTTTAAGCAAAGAGCTTCTTGCATACAGAAACGCCGACGAAAGAGCAGCGGCTCGACCGTTTCGATGTTAAACTAGGTGCATGATAGACGAGTATCGTCTTGCTTCTATTTCGTTCTCTTGGATGGGAATCACGGCAATCGTTTCAGATGAACACAACACGACAAAATATCCAACATTTTTCCGTATGTGGTCTTACATAGCGGACCGTTTCTGGATTAGAAAAAAAACGCATCCTATCATCTACCTCTTCTTGTTCTTCTTCGCCGCCCTCTTTTCACCTCTTACATCCTTCTTCAACCTAGCATCTACCATCTTATACTTACCCTTGGTACCCTTGGGCCTGTTCTTGATACCCCTGTTACCTCCTCTGGCCACGATGACGCTGACCTTTTGCTTAGGCTTCTTCTTAGCCGCTCTCGACATTAATCGTGCGATGCTCTGAGCCTTCTCCTTTTCTGTCATACCCTCCTCGTCGGCCAACAGTGCGGACTTTTTCTTCAGCTTCTCCATACGCTGGGCAGCCTTGAACTTCTTGCGGGCCTGCGCTTCGCGGACCTTCTTGATGGGTCGGGCGTTCAGAGCGCGGAGCTTCTCTTTGATAGCAGAGGCTGCTGCCGCGGTGGTTGGACGCTGGAGTTTGGAATGCTTGTTTTCGTCGTCGAGGAACCAGTCAGGAAGACCGTCGACGTCGCGGAGCGAGTAGCGGTTGAACGACTCGTCCAGGAGATCGTGCTTTGTCTTCTGACCGGTTGCCATTTGGTGAGCGAGCGTCATGGCTTCCGCAGTGATGATGTCAATGTCCGGTTTGCCGTTCTTCATAGGCATAGAGTCTTGCTCCCATTGAGTTTCGTCACGCGCAACCTCTTCGATCTTGTCCTCGTCGTCTGAAGACTCGTCGTCGAAGGCTGTGGGCGGCGGGGCCTCCTTCTTATTTGTCCGGATTGACAGCTCTTTCTTGGATGCAGGAGCGGGTGTAGCTGACTCCTCCTTCAACTCAACGTCCTCTTCGACATCAATGCCGCTGTCGTCGTCCTCCTCCAAATCATCGAGCCCATCAATGCCCTTGAATATGTCTTGGTCGAAGAATCGTTCGGCGCGTTTTGTGAGGCCTTGCTTGGGTTGTTCCTCGTGGTCGAGATCGGTAATGAGTTCTTTCGGCCCGTCTTCTTCGTCGCTACTCCAGTCGCTGTCGGCATCCTGTACAAGCTCTTCATCATCGCTTTGCTCTTTGTCCTCATCAGAGAAGCCATTCCACTCTCCGTCATCATCCTGTTTCCTCGCCCGTTTGGCTCGGTATTTGGCATCTCGTGCTGATCTTTGCTCGACATAATCGCCGTACATGGCGTCAAGGTCTCGTTCAAGATGGTCCTCTTCATCGTCAGTTTCGGGCTCTTCTTCGATTTCCTCAGGCTTTTCCTTCTCCACGATTTGCGCCATCTTGCCCCTGGCGATCTTGTTGGAAGCACCGGCCTTGTCGACAGCCTTTAAGCCAAACAGGGATTCTTCGCCCATGGGGCCATTTTGTTCCAGACCGATTTCGAAGGGCGTGGCCATGTTCATTTGCAGTCTGGTGATTTCTTTCTGTTTGCGTTCGTTCTCAGCACGGCGCTGCTTCTTCTTTGTCTTGGAGTCCTTCTCCTTCAGTCGCTCCAACTCCTGCTGGATCTGCATTTCCTCGTCCATGGATTCGACTTCTGCAACCTCCTCTCCTTCTTGCGCTTCTTTAGCCTTGGCCTCATCGGCCTTGGCCTTGTTGGACGCGAAACCAAAGATTCCGCGCACCTTCAGTCGCCAGCGGAGGAGGCGCTTGAAGTCGGCTCTTCCCAGAACCTTCAGATCGGCACAACAGTCCCTGACTTCCTTTGTTGTTTCTGGGAGCTTGTCGATGGTGGCAACAGCAATGTCACCGTTGGGCTTCTGCTCAAAGCTAAGTTTGTTCAAGCTACCTAGCATGGCAATAGGATCGGTGGTTTGGATAAAGTCGGATACTGGCGCCTCTTTGAATTGGGTCCAGTCACCCTCCTCGTAACCCTCACGCTTCCTCTTCTTTACCTCGGGCTTGAAAACCTTTGCTTCGTTGTTGGGCGTAGGGTCTGAGAGCTCGGCAAAAACACTACGGGCATCGAGGAACTTGGGGTCGAGGTGCTTTGGGGCCTTGTAACCACGGCAGACGACAAAGATTTCGGCGGAGACGTTACGTGACGAGGGTGGCTTCGTGGCCTCGACCTTGGTGAAAAGCTGGTTGAAGACCCAGAGAAGCGAGTTGTAATCCTTTGATCTGAAAATCTTGGTGACGAAAGTTCCACCTTCTACCAAGAACTCGGTGGCCAGTTTCATGGATTGTAGCACAAGCTCAGCCTGGGTAAAGGCATCCTGTACCCACGCAGTTCCGACGTTGGGCGCACCGTCATGAAGCACCGTGTCGCACTTGAGGTGCTTGAGATGTTGGCGCAGCGTCGCTCGGCATTTGTCCGTTGTGATATCGCTCTGGAAGGTGATGCAACGCGGAATGGGTTTGATTGGGGCGAGATCGACACCGACGATGAGGGAATGCGCGGGCATGACCTAGAGGAGTCAGTATAAACTTGGGCGCATGACTTGTCGCAAAGAGCGCATACCTCGGAAGCGACTTGACACCATGATCCGGGGGCGGCGCAAAGATCAATCAAGACCTTGCTCTTCTCCAAGAAGTTGTACTTTTTGTTCAGCTGGATCAACTTGAAGGCGGCACGCGCACGGTAGCCCTTTTCCTTTGCGAGCTTGTACCATTTGTCGAGACGACCTTTTCCGTGCTGGTTGATGTTAGTTATTGTCGTATGGACCGATTTAGTAGTTGCGCACCTTCTTTTGGATCGCCATTGCTGCGGTCTGGTGTCGTGATACCGCGGGCAAAAGTTCGCGAACTAAAATTTGGGAACCCCGACAATATCGCTAGGCGGTGGCAGAATCTCTCCAACCCTTGCGGCAGAGGCACGCTAACACTTTGTAGTGCACGGGACAATGCACCTGCGTCATGGCGAGGCCAGCCAGCCAGCCCCCGGCGCGCGCCTGGTCCCCGTCGGGATGAAGGTGAACAGCCTGCTTACATGTCTTTTTTATACTAACCCTTTCGAATAGAGGCCTTATCGCCTGCTCAGCTCTTTGAATTTTCCCGTAGGCATGAGCCCACGCAAGAAGTCCAAGCCAAACACCGAGGCGCCGCCTGCCGACGCCCCCAGTACAGGCCCCAAAGGTCCACCTGATGCCAACACGACCAACACCACAACGAACACGCCCAGTGGAAGTGAAGTCCTGCAGCATGCACCCCTAGACACATCCATAGCCGAATCGACGCCTTCAGTCGGAAGTACAACGCCAACCACGACCGGCTCACAGACATCACGGGGGAGGAAGTGGCTATCAGGCTCAGGCAGTTGGCGATCAAAGGCGCCTGCCATAGTCCAAACAGCCAAAGAGAGCATCGGTGTGAGTGGGGGTGCGACCAACGAGCTACCTGGACAAGAGGCAAAGAAGCCAAAAGACGAGTCACCCAAGAAGTTCCTCATGAAACGCAATTCGAGCAAGAGCGATGCCATACCTGCATCCATCACACAGATTAACGTATCCTCAGGCGGCCTCGTAGACGATTCACAGAAGCCGAAGCCCGACCCGAAAGACGTCGAAGAAGCTCCCACGCCCACCCTCGACGAGCCGCCGTTACCTCCCGAACCAGCCAAGTCACAAATCAATGGAGCTGCGAGCACATGGGGGTGGAAAAGTTGGTGGTCGCGGCCAGACGGGTATACAGATCCGGCCAAAGCCAAGAATGAAGCACAGTCGACCGTTGAGGCTGCCTCTACTACGCCCTTACCCGGACCAACACCCACAGAGGAGCCAGATGCCCAGACCAAAAGTTTGGACACTGCGATGGTACCAGACCAGACTGATCAGAATGGCGATACCGAGATGAAGGATGCTCCAGAAGTACCACCGAGTCAGGATGTGGAAACGAAGGAGGCCCCGCCCTCTGCTGCCAAACGTCTGGCGAAAGCTACGTCTGGTTCTTGGTTCTGGATGTGGAGCAGCGCACAGAATGCTCAAGCTAATCCGCCTCCGGTATATCCCCCAACACAGGAAGACGAGGCGCCAAAGGTAGATCAAGTACCTGAAGCAACGCCAGAAGTCCCTAATCAGACAACGCAGACGACCAAGACGGTTGAGCCAGCACCTACGCAGGAAGCTACTACCCCCGCCGAGCCGGCTGCAGCTACTGAGGGTACACAGTCTACCACGTCTGCATCCAAATCTTCGAAACCTTCAGCGTGGGCGTTCTGGTATCGAGGCAAATCAGAGGACGAGAAGAAGCCTGATGAGGCTGGGCCGCAGAAGCATGTGGGCGAAGTCGCTGTTTTCGATACGCCCTCACAATCAAACCCAGAGGCAGCACAGTTCAACGAGCAGGAGCAGCCAAGGCCAGACTCCAACGTACCCAAGGAACCACAAACAGCACCCGATGAAAAGTCAGCCCCTAAGAAATCCTTCGCTTCGTTACGAGGCCGGCAGAAGACCAAGGCGGCAGCGAATGACTCTCCCGCAAACACCCCGGGTTCCAGCAAGGCTGCTACCCCAACCAAAACCTCTCCTGTACGGGAACCTACAAAACCCGAGACAGCCCCAGCAGCCCAACCAGCACTAAAGCAGACAGCTAAGGTCAAACAAGAGCCACCAAACCTCTTGTTGCCAGAATTTAGAACTACCTACAACATGGTACAGCAACCGAACTTCTGGAAACAGATCCGCCAATACTTTCTCGGAGGCGAACCAGGAACTCCTCATTTGCACATCAACCCGGCACCTCCAAGGATAAAAAAGGCCGTTGCGATCGGTGTGCATGGCTTCTTCCCTGCGCCAATAATCCAGAAGGTGCTCGGACAGCCGACTGGCACATCAATCCGCTTCGCAAATGCCGCGGCAGCAGCCATCAAAGACTGGACTGAGGCGCGCGGTTACAGTCCAGAGATTGAGCAGATTGCGTTGGAGGGTGAAGGTTTCATCGCTGAGCGTGTCAACTCGCTATGGAAGCTACTGCTGAATTGGATTGACCACATCAAACAAGCAGACTTTATACTCGTAGCATGTCACTCCCAGGGCGTACCCGTGGCGATGATGCTCGTAGCGAAGCTGATCCAGTTTGGATGCGTTAACGCGACGAGGATCGGAATATGTGCCATGGCTGGCGTCAACATGGGCCCGTTCATTGAGTACAAGACCAAGTACTTCGGTCCCACTGCAGCTGAGCTCTTCGAATTCTCGAATCCTAAGAGTCTGGTCAGCCAGATGTACCTTGCCGCTTTAGACGAAGTCCTCCGATTTGGTGTGCGGATACTGTACGTCGGTAGCATCGACGACCAACTCGTTTCGCTCGAAGTATGACATCGCCTCCTTACTTACAGGAACACACACTAACAACCCCAGTCGTCTACATTCTCTACACTTTCGCACCCCTACATCTACCGCGCAGTCTTCGTAGACGGCCGCATCCACGCTCCCGACTTCCTCACCCACCTCGTCGGCTTTGCGCTCAAGCTGCGCAACCTCGGTCTCCCGGACCACGGCCTCATCCGCGAACTCAGCCCCGCACTCGCCGGTTCCCTCTACGGCGGCGAAGGCCACTCCCGCGTCTACGAAGACCCCGGCGTATACGCCCTCGCCGTTCAACACGCCCTCGAAACAACATCCCTCCCCGTTCCCACAAATAAAGAGCGGCCTGGCACAGCAGGCAGCTTCCAGGGCATCAACATCCCGATCATTGGGGAAAAGATCAAGGGTGACAAGAAGGAAGATGTATATAAGCTGAGAGTCAAGGAGTACGAACCCAGTGCTACTACTACCAATCCCAATCCATTCTTCTTGCCCTGGGCTATGCGGGGCTTGCTAGAAGAGGATATCGTCAAGAAGAAACTTGGCGAGGAAGTGGAGAGCTTATTAGGCTTGTTTGAGAAATGGAAACCTACGGGTAAACAGTTGAAGGATGTCAAGTTTAGACTCGAGGGGGTAAGGAGCAAACTTTAGTATGGGGTTCATGGACGGCCTTTTCACGGTGATCTAGATCGTGTTCTTTATCGGGTCAAGGGAGTTTGTGATAGGATGGTTTAGCAAGGGGCATACAAGGCGTTTTGATCATTTGATCTGAGGGGAAAAGATACCACATACGAAACAGAAGCAGGGCGTGTATCGCGTCTTAGCCTGATACAAATAGATACCCGCGCATACATACGATCAATGGGAAATGCCATTTACCCAGTTCTTCCTCCACGAGTACATTGTGTCCTTTCTGCGCTTCCCGTCCCCGTTCCTTGTGATTCACCATCTTCCTTGGGGTTCCTCATTCGAGAATCAATGAGCATCGACACTTAGTTGTCGTCGTAGAAGATTTCTTTGTACCGGTGTGTAGCATCCACAACAGCGTTTGCTGCGTTAAAATCTGATGTCTTGGTATTAGCGCATCCACTGATCATAAGATGAGGGGTAACAAATGGGGGAAAGGACATGTACATACCGATATTCGTACCAAAGTCCGTAACAGCCTGCACTTTCACATGCAAATTCTGATCTACCTTGCCGATGATCTCCACGGCGTGGCCAACGGCAAGGTGAGAGTCCTAATTTCCAAAGCCCGTCAGCTACACGTAATTAGACACTCTCCGTTCCTCTTTGCTCTAACTCGGGCTATCTCTCTTTCTCTATCACAACCTTCCTCTGCTACCGCCACGCCTCTTCCCACCTCTTCCAGCATGATCCTTGGAATGCATACGTACCCTATTCAGAATAACATCAACCTGGCCTCCAGCATCAATCACCGCCGTCTCGCCACGTAGTTGCACCACTTTACCCAGCATACGCACGATGCGGTGTTGGAAGTTTTGGAGGTGAGGGGCGAGGATGCGGGGGGTTTGCGGGTGGTCCATTATTCGTGATTAGAAGGGAGGGATGCGGTGGGTTTTACGAGTTCTCTGGGCTTGTGAAATAAAGCACGGAAATAAGGCTGAGTGTGGTAAATGGCGGGCGCTATTGTGCTGCAACGCGGGGTGGAAAATTCACCTGTTGGTGTGGACGATGGTGATGGGCGATGCGGGTACCCGTGGTCGGGAAAGTGAAGGTTTGACGCGTCGCGTGTAAAGGTGGGGTTAGCGCGGTGCGCTAGCACGTGATTGTTCTGCAACTCTTTTCTGGCGACACGAGATGAGACGTTGCCACAGCAGTCTCATACAACCACATCAGCTAAAAGGACTTCCCTTCGCATATCAGATCTCATCGCAGTGGCCGACTAATGAAGCTCCTCCCCCAGCGTTCGTCCTGTCAACACGCAATCAGGTACATACCTAGCTATGTAAGTACTGATGCATGTATCAAGCAGTGTAGCTCGCCACACTCGGATCGCGCTAGTTCCACTGCTTGTGGAGTGTTCTTTGTTATTTTCAAAAATTATCGGACTGCTTGTTTAGTACATCGTCCGGTTTGCATACCCCGAGTACCTTGGGTTTCATGCGGGGATACTTCGGAGTTTTTCAATACGTAATACAAGCGCTGGAAAACGAGCGAAAGCCCTGGATTAAATATCGCTCTCGGATATACCGCGATTAAGGGTGTATGGGCTGACGAGCCAACCCTGCTGATAGTGTGTGAGCTCCCTGGTAACTTGACTTTACTAATTTCCCGTCCATCAAAACATAACTAGATATGCTTTCGAGTACCAATTGACAAGCTACAAACTACAACATCTGATCATTGGCAATACAGAGAGCTCTGCTTTTTCTAAGAGGACTTGCTCTCTGATTGCATACGACCATCAATCATCTTGAGCGGCTGGTACCATCTTCGGTGTTTCCAAGGGTGGCAATCATCTTGTGTAGGGGATGGCCTACAACAATCATGCGCGTCTTTTTAGGAAGAAGAGTTTGATCGCTTGTCCAGATCCATTCATTATTAGAAGGGAAAAGTCACTACAAACTCTTCCGATAGTAAACCGAGGCACATAAAAGCGTTTCAGAGCTGCTTTTCGAAATTATCAATACCATCGGTAAACAGTCAAGGCTTTCTTCTTTGCCCCGTATTCACCTCCTTCTATCGAGTTTCGAGTAAGCCGCTTGCCACTATCACATTGAGATGACGCTTTCAGATGATATCAAAGAGAAGATCAGGGATGGCTCTACCACGAAACCTTGCATCAAATGCGGTTCTGCTGAATATCCTGTTCTTGTCCACAAGGCTGGCATGACCCCTACAGCTGGTCCAGTGTGGAAGGAGCTGAAGGGCGCTGAGGTCATGGAAGCGGATAAGTACTTGAATCTCGTGAAACAAGACTACCTAAAGAAGAGGCTTGCCGAGAAGAAAGCAGGAAACAGCTCCGGTGCCGATTCTTCAGTGGCGTAGAATGCTCCGACTGGGTTCCCCGGCGTTGTCACAGGCAATGTTGATACCCGTTCTTACGCGACACCAACCTCACAGCTTGAGAGCATCCAAGACAGAGCCCGTGACGAGCCAGTGAATACAATTCTTCCAGATCCCAAGGGCGCTCCGGTGACATCAGAAGGAGCATCTAGCCTCGCACACGATCCGAAACCTCCAAGTCTCACCATCGCCGATGCAAAATTCCCACTGAGGAAGCGGTACGCGAAACTCACCAGCCAGGTGCTCACAAACTATTTCGAGGTGTCATGGAACAAGGATACCAGATTCTTTGTATACAAAATCACCGACATTCCTGCTGGTAATAAGCGGAAAACTATGGCAATCGTCAAGACAGCCATCCAGGACTGGGAATTTCTCAGCACAAACCAAACCCACTTTGCCACCGATTACAGCAAGATCATTGTCTCATGGAAAAACTTACACGACGGAATTGCATCCCCTCGCAAGAACGCACTGCCGAATGAAGTTGTGTGGGCCCCATGTCCTCTCGCAGACGGTGATCGTCGCATCGACCTCGACTTCAAGTACCATGGCGAGATGAATCTCAATCGTCTGAAAGCCTACGTTGATCCCGAATCCAACCCTGGGGGCTCTAGTCTACCTGACTTCAACTTCAACCCTTTAGCCGCGTACCTCAACACTGTTATTGCGAACAATTTGTCCGATGAGGTATTCCAAACTTCTTCCAACAAGTTCTTTTTCAAGAATGCTTACCAAGCTCTGGGTCAATCTCGGTCGATGTGCGTCATGCGGGGCTACAACTACACAATTACGCCAGCTATTCAAAAAGTCCTTTTGAATGTCAACGCTGCAACTAGCGCCTTTTATTGTCCTGTCACGGTCGCAGAATTCCTCAGAGACGGCACATTTCCGGAGAATGAACGCGAGAGGAGAATAAAGGGACTGCGAGTCTACATCGTTCCCGAGAGACTTCCTGTAGCAGATGCAGAAAAGCAGCAGCGTGTCGACAGCTTGAACATGACCCAGAATCGTATCAAGACAATCAAAGGGTTCGGTGCGGTTATAGGAGACCAGTCCGAGCAGAGGTTGAAATTTCGCAAATGGGTCAAAGTGAGTCAAAGTGGGTGACCAACGGCAGCAGGCGACCACACTTACACCTGTTGCAAATCACATGCAGGCTGTCTTCGGCACCGCGACTGCTTTCAACCAGAAACTTAAGCCTGTCAATGTTGGAACTGATGACGACCCTGTATGGTATCCGGAGGAGTACCTTCGAATCCATCCGTACCAACTGTACAAGAACTTAATTCTAGTTGCATTCGTCGATCCTATGCTCAAAATTGCATACAATAACCCGAATCTGGTACGCGCCAGAATCGAAGCAGGTCTCAGAGGTCTAGGCGTAGTCCAGAAGAAAGGAGTGCAGAAATTCGTAGGTAAAGGCCAGCCTTCCATGAAATTTTACTAATGTACGCGCAGGAAAGCTGCGATGCGCTGACCATCAATCCACACATGCTTCTGATACCTTCGACTCGCATGCAGCAATTTCACACCGTTTACAAGGGGTCAATCAAAGCACCAAGAGTGGACAGCAAAGCCCAATGGAATCTTGACGGTGGAATCAAGTTTTTGGACGCACCGTCTTCTGATCAGACTCTCAACTACTACATTATCCTTGGTGCCGACCTGAACAACTCAGATACGGCCACTATATATCAGCAAGCCATTCACGAGACTGTCTTCAAGTACGGCGTTTGTTCAGGAGCAAACTGCCATGCGACAATTGGTCTGCCGAGCCATCGCAAGGACACCGAGGAAAAAGACTCCAAAGGCAAGAAGAAGACAATGCCAAAATCACACGAAGAACTCAAGGAAGACATCAAAGGTGCCATTGAGAAAGCGAGACAACAGTCGAACAACGGAACTCTGGTCGTCTTAGTACTACAGAGGCGGAGCATTCCTGTTTATCCCGCCTTCAAAGACGTCACCGATCGTATCTCTGGGCTCCAATCCATTTGCGTCACGACAGAAAAGAATGCGAACAAGTCGTCCGAAGACAAAGTGCTAAAACAATACTTCGCCAATGTTATAATGAAGATCAACCTTAAGCAAGGTGGTCGAAACCATACCGTGTGCGATACAGATGATGGAGAGGGGAGACCATACGCTTCCTTGCACTACAGCGCCCCTCAGAGAAGCACAATGGTACTTGGGTCGGAGGTCACTCATCCAGGGAGTGGTTCGATCATAGGCTGCCCCTCCATCGCCACCTTGGTGGGATCCATCGACAAAGACGGGGGCAAGTTCCCCGGCTCCATACGTCTTCAAGCAAAGAGCAAGAAAGAGGTAAGTACCATGCCTCACTATAGAAAGACACAGAGTATAACCAATTAATTAGATGATCGATGATATCGAGGGAATGGCCAAAGATCGGTTCCAAGCGTGGCGTACGGCCAATCGATCTGCTCCCAACGTCTTGTACTACAGGGACGGCGTATCCACAGGGTAAGTCACATAGCGCAACAATACGAGGAAACTGACTAACCCTGACTTCTCTTAGTCAATACCAAAAGGTCGTCGACGAGGAACTACAAGCGATCCGAAGGGCCTGGGAGAGTGTCTTCCCTGGAGAAAACTCGATTCCTCTCAAAACGACCGCCGTAGTCACGATCAAGCGACACAACACGCGCTTCTTTCCCATCAAGGACCAGGGTCACGACAACGGCAACTGCAAAGCTGGTACTCTCGTTGACAGCGGTATTACATCGCCATTCCTCTCGGAGTTCTACTTGCAGTCGCATCATGATTTGAAGGGCACTGCTATCCCCACGAAGTATTTCGTACTCGAGAACGGCTTGAAGCTTCTCGACACGGAAATCCAGCGCTTAGTAAGATACAAGTCTGCTTCCTCAATACTCATCACACTGCTGACAATAGACCTGACAGACACACAAACTCTGCTTCACCTACGTTCGTGCCACAATGGGTGTATCTTATGCTCCTCCGGCATATTATGCAGATCGTCTTTGCGAGCACGGTCGCAACTATCTGCGCGATTGGCTCACGCCCGACTATGACAGTGATCACTTCAAGGGCTACCAGAGTCAGAAACACAGCATCGAAAAAAGGTACAAGAACAACTTGGACATTACTATTGCTGCTCTTCTGGTACAGCCAATTCCTGCAGGCCAACGAAGGGCCAGGAAGTCGGCGGACCAGGTCGAACTCGAGCGCAAATCGCGCAGAGACGCATATGATGAGTTTGAGGAAGTGGTCCTTGAGAAAGCGCAGGAGTACTTTGATGCGCAGCGTGACGGTGGCTGTGGTCCATGGTCTGCGGGACTCGACGTAACGATGTTCTGGATGTGAGTTCGAGACTGAGTTCGAGGCTCCCGAGTGGCGAGGGTAGGTCTGTGGTGCATGTCTCAAATTGTTCAAACGATAGATATCCTTGCGTTTTCTTTATTTCAGTCCTTTTTTGATTAGATTTCCATTTTTATTTTATTTTTTGCCTCCATGCAGTCAAATCGCATTCAATCTCATGGTTTCATCTCATCGTGCCCTTCGTAATCCGCCGCAGCCCTAAGTATTCATCTACTCCAAAGATCGAGCAAGGCGCTGTATCCGCAAGCCACAGCCATCCATCCCATAGCATCCAAACCTCTAATTCCAAACTTTACAACCCCGAGTGTCCGCCACATGCCCAAAATCTTTATCCATCCCATCTCTAAGCCCACGCTCCGTGTCCGCCCACCACACCCTCTACCCAACCTCACAATCCCCATTCCCATGATCCCAGTATCCGCCAAAGCGGTACCCCCCGTTTACCCGCCACAACCACCCGCCCACGTATCCCGTTTGCAGCACTACCCTCGCACACACGCACCACACGCAGCGACAAACGTAGTTGCCAGCAAACCTCTCCGCTGGCGGTATGCTTCCTCCGCCGGCGACAAGGCCGCCTATAGCCGCCCCTACTCTGTGTATATAAACCGCCATTCTTCTTCCTTGGTACAAGATACAGCAGTCAGCGGCTGTGCATCTAAATGTTGAAAATTTTGGATGCATGGCTAAGTTAAACTGTGTGTTGCCTCACGGCATGGCTGTTCTGAGAGGTTTGTGGGAGTGAGTGAAGATGTTTGTGGGGGTCCGAGGATATGAGCATGATTCGGCGAAAAAGTGACGGACATGCGTTATGTGAATTTGTTTTCGTCGAGGTCGGGAGAGGGAAATACATGTTGTGTTTTGGAGATGATTTCGTACTCGACATGCTCGAGGGATTTCGAGACGGGAATACGAAAGTTTAGAACATTTCACTCATCTCTTGCATTTCACATATTAGGTAGAAAAAAGTTGGTTTAGGGTAGAGGAGAGTCGACACGCTCTCGAGAGATGACTATTCTCCCGCTGTCCTCGAGTTTTTTCAACAAGCCCTTCATCTTCGACAGCAGGTCTGGTATCCTGAAAGGCTTCCCGATAACATCGTCCATCCCCGCGTTATTCGCATCATCAATCTGACCACCACGAATGTTTGCTGTGACCGCGATGATTGGAACGTGTCTCGTCACTTCGCTGCGGTGCTCCATTTCCCTGATCTTGCTGCAGCAGGTCAAGCCGTCCATTTCAGGCATTTCGCAGTCCATAAGGATGATGTCGAGAGGTATGCCGTTCTTAGTGCAAAAGTGCGTCTTCGCAAGGTGTTTCAGTGCCCACAGGCCGTGATCGGCAGTGCTAACGATGCAGCCCGCTTTGGTGAGCTGTTTACATAGGACCTTCTGGTTCACGAGATTGTCCTCGACGACAAGTACATGTAATCGATCGTTTTTAGCGTCTCCCTTGTCGACGCTCTCACTGGGAAGCGACTTGATCGTCACCTCAACTTGCTTCTTTTCGGGTTTAGGAGGTGCGATTGTGATTTTGCGCGAAGCGACAACGTTCTCAAACTCCGGTAGCTGCTTGACAGTCTCCTCGGATGAAGTGCGCTTTTGAGGTATCATGCGCTTGCATTTCAGGTAGAATCCGAACGTACTGCCGACGCCTGCTTCCGAGGAGCAGCCAATCTGACCGCCATGAAGTTCGGCAAGTTGGCGCGAGATGAAGAGTCCGAGTCCACTACCACCGTACTTGCCATGCGTCCGTGGAGACACCTGAGCAAACTTCTCAAACAGTAGTTTCTTCTGCTCCGGTGTAAGTCCGCATCCAGTGTCCTGAACTTGGAATCGAAGGAATATCTGCGAGCCTGAGCCCCAACCTTCTTCGCTTCCAAACTCAGCCACCGTAGTTCTTTGCGGAACGAACTCGAATCCCTCGGGTATTTCTAGATCCGAACGGTCCAAGTGCGCGCCGACTTGGACCGTGATAGAGCGTACAGGGCGATCCTGGGTAAACTTGATTGAATTGGTGATCAGGTTGACAATGATCTGAAGTAGGCGGCCTGGATCAAGCACTACCCAGTCGATTTCGAGCTCTCGCAGACTCGGGTGCGGCGCAAACTTGAACTCAATATTCTTGGCCAGAATTTCCGGACGAAACCTGTATGAGGCATTGTCAAGTCAGCATACATGTTCTGCGGCAACTGTGAGGGACCTTTACTAACATGGCCATGGATCGTTGAACGACGATAATAGGTTGCGAAGGAATCGGGGTGATGCGCAGCAGGTTCGAGTCAAGTTTTGACACGGTAAGAATGTCATCAACGATCGACTTCTGATGCTGAACGCAAAGAGCAATGTTGTTTGCGGCCTCGACACAATCTTTTGCAACCTTGAAGTCGGCATCGCAGGAGAACTTGTGTTGACTCAGAGTATCTCGAATATCATCAGCGCAAATGATGATTGCAGAGAGCGGGTTCCTCATCTCGTGGGAGGTAATGTCAATGAACTCGTTCTGCTGGCGCTTTGACTCTTCCGCCTCTCGCAATCTTTGCTCTTGCAAACCTTGAGCCCACTTCAGGTGCGAGATATCGGTAATTGAGCCCATGACGCTGATGAGTTTGCCATCTGGACTAATCTCTGGCTGGCTGGTCACAAGGACCCAATACTCGATGGGCTTACCGTCGATATCTTTGGGCTGGCACCTGGAATTTGCAAACTGAAGTTCACAACTAGCTGATTTGTGCGTCTTTAGTACATCTACCTATCCATTAGTATACCTAATAAGGCAACTGGCGTGTGGTCCTCGCTTACAGTCCCACAGTTCCTGGCTAGCCTTCTGGCTTGCGCCCACCATTATATCGATTGACCAGCGTTTGCCACAGTCTTTGTGCGAGACTCCGGTCATTTCATAGTATCGGTCATTTGCTTCCAACAGACGTCCCTCTGGATCGAACAAGTACATTCCCAAACGCGAGAATTCGGTCATTCGGCGCATCCGACTGGTTTGGAGTTGAAGTTGCTGGGATAGCTCCTCTCGTTGCAGAGTGGCAACCTCTGCTGCACGTTTGCTCCGCCGTACCTCATCTTCAAAGAGGAGTACCGATGCCAGAGAAGTGGCGATTTGTCGACTGACCATGGCTGTGAAGGTCTTATACTCCTGGTCGTAAGCCCTGCGGGGGTTGATCCCGAGTAACAGCAGGGCGCAAACGTTGTCTGCATTGGTCGGTCGAAGCGGTAGTATCATCGCCTCTCTGCTGGGATCCTTGTATCCTCTCCACTCTACAATTTCGAGTAGGGATTTTGGCAACTTTCCGTTTTTTGCGCTTAGCATGCCCGGTTCTAGTGTCCGCACGGCCTCTCTGAAAGCTGATATCAATGGATCATCGCTCTCATTCAAGACAAATCTGTCGGGACAAGCCTGGTGCCCTTGTGGGACCCCAATTGATCCTTCTACGACACAAGTTTTGAAGGAACCCAGGCTAGCATCGGGTGAACTCGAGGAGCTGGGATCAGTATCTTCCGTGTCAACAATTGAGTACAACAGCGCAAAGGGTACGTCGTATTCGTTGTGGCTCAGGCCCTCCAATACTCTTCCCCAAAACTCCTTGACTGTACGTGTGGCGTTCATACGCTCGCCGAGGTAGCGCAATAGCTGCATCCTTCTGCTGCTGATCGATTCGACAGTCGTATCAAATGCATTCAGGTAAACTAAACTCAGGATGTCCATTAGCAAATCTTCGACCCTAATCAAGCTAGCACTGATAGCTATGGTTTCAGGACACTAAAGTTCTCCAGGACGCCTCATAGAAACAATAGCTGCAACATTACTTACAACCAAGCACGCGTTTCGTACCGCCAAAGACCGGAACCTGCCGTCGTGTAAGTACTGGACGGCGAAGGTGGATATTGCACAATCACTTACGAAAGACCACGTAAAGAATGCCTCTTCCATATACCCATACCGCATAATCGGCAATGGTTGATTGTGGTTGAGTTGAGCGTGACCCGTCCGAGCACATTCGCGAATGATAGGACCGACAGCATGCCACATTTCGCCAAAAGGGCCCGAGAACCCAGTGCCCATCAGAGCAGGGTGTTTGTCGCCTGTCACGTCGTCCCTATAAGCCTCATTGTAGAGCATCGTCAGGTCTTCGC
This sequence comes from Stemphylium beticola, assembly GCA_029100535.1. NCBI lineage: Eukaryota > Fungi > Ascomycota > Dothideomycetes > Pleosporales > Pleosporaceae > Stemphylium > Stemphylium beticola. The sequence continues at coordinate 14,756 of JARBXR010000147.1, read as the reverse complement.
CCCAAAAGACAGAGGACGGGTGGGGGTTGCGCATGACCAAGCAAATGATCTCTCGGAACTGGATCGACCATCGGTCCATAGCGCCTAGTGGTGTTTTTCCCCAGTCAATACTTCTCACGAACTGAAGATGATCAGAAAGAACTCCTCTCGGGTCCGGAACCGTCCAGTCGGGTACACAGGAATCGGGCGTTGTTAGTGTAACAGCCGAGACACTGGAGGTACGACTTTTTTCCCGGTCCTGACCAACGGTGACGGGCGGGAACTCAGGTTCCTGAACATCTGGAATGAGTTCCTCGGTCGGGATCGCTTCTGCAGAAGCTAAAGCTCTCTTGGTATCTTCTTTTAGAGCGCCATTGCCTTGTTTTTTAACTTCTGTTGCAGACGCCGATAGCGGTTCTCCACCCAAAATGCCTTCATTACTGAATATCCTGTGGCCGCAGATCACTCTCCAGCTTGGCTGGATATCAAAAACTGTCCAAATCAAGCTCGCGTGCTTTATGGTCATTGGAATGATGTCTCTGGAGTCTCCAAATCTGCTAACGACGGTCGCCCAGATTCGAAATTCGTCATGTGTTGCTCCGCTATCATTTGACCCGAAATCTTCTGGCTCAGCGCCGGTGATCTTACTCATGAGAGCCTCTTGCTTTCTCAGCGCGGAATTGCAGAATATAGGTCTGATCCCAGACGTGCCTCCCTTGGCGTATATGGTCGTATCAAGCACAAACATCGGTCTGTTGTCCCTATCCAACAACTGCAGGAGACTTGTTGTTTTGAGTGATTTGAGAGCGACATCTTTTTGTTGTTCCTCCTCTGTATCGACGGAGGAAGATGTATCCGGTAGTCGCTCCTGGGCTGAGCTGCCCATGTGAGTTTGCGCTGAATTATATTTTCGCTTTGCGCGATGGTGAGATGAAGTTCATTAGGAGTAGGATAGGAATGTGAGTATGTAGTGATCACATTACGAAAATTGTACGATGTCGTGGAGAAGCCGGGATGTTCGATGGAAAGAGCCCTGTAGACATGGCTGTGACTGATCGCTGAGGAGTGGGCGCAGCTACCGGGACAACCGCATCAAGGGTAGGTAGCCCGAGCAGGCGCGTTGCGGCCGCAATATACTTCAATATTGCGGAGTTGCGGGATAGGTACTACTTTACCGGGGTCAATTGATGGGTGTTTGATTTACTCTTCTTCAGCTAGTCCGTGGTGTGCGCAGCTTCCCCGACCCTGACAATCCGCCACGAGTGTCCATGCTGCGGGGTCGAGACGGATCAAAAAGCGACGGCGAAAGTGGGGAGGTCGATGCGATCCGATAAAGTCTCTCAGGGTGGAGGGTGTTGGGATGAGATGACGTGAGACTTAGGGAGGGTTCCGTCTGGGCCGCGACGCGAGCAATTCGCGCTAGTGGTGGATCACGTGACATTCTGATCTGGAGTCCAAAACTTGCACTGCAAATAATAAATCACGACGACATATGAAAGAGAGAGCCACCGCAAAAGCGACATACCAACCATTACTTAGCCGCAATCCTCACGACATATCTTCGCGTTTCCAACCTTCCGTTCCCATACTCCATTCAGCCCCTCATCTAACCCATACGTCTTCGGTCCTTCTCCAAGCACAGTTATGCTCTTTACGCGCAAGCTCGTTCCATATCCGAGTGTACTGTCCGCTCGAATCGTCTCTCCATCCCAGCAGAACCTAATTTCACTATCGCCGTCCTGCACGAGGCTCTCGCCATCATCTAGATATAAGGTGCCATCGGCGTTGCCATGCATATCGGGTGTGACATAGAGTTCGATGTTCTCGTTGCGCAACGCCTTTGTGGTCATGGCACTCTTAGTGCGTAGCGGAGTAATAGAGCCACCGCGCACCAGGAGTGGAATACCAGTGTCTGCGACGTTGGTGTAGGTGATTGCGGTTCCGGCACCGTTGATCGGTGTATGCGTGTAGAAGTCGTACCATATGTCTAATGGTAGGTAAAGGAATATCAGGGTCGACGACTCTTCAGTCACAGGATTGATGATCAGAGAAGGGCCGTAGAAAAATTGGGTTTCTATGGCGAGAGTTTTGAAGGCGCTTCGTCACCAACCATAGGTATCTGGAAAAACGACACGAACTGCAAAAGATGGCGGATGGATGTCAGGTATTGTTCCCTCGAGGAAACATTGTCGCCTAGCCAATGACCTACGTGGCTTCCAGCACCAACGAAGGTACTGCACGTGATTACCAGAGGTCGCTTGTCAGGTCGTCTCTTGAGCATGCTCTTCCGACTTATGGCGCTCATCATCGTGCCGTACCTAAAGCGTTTAGCTCGCATCATCGTGTGCGCCACCTTCGACTTACAGATTATGAGTATCGTACTCCGTCCATCCACCTTGGTGAACGAGATCCGTATCGGCTGTCCTGTTACTAAGAAGCCCGAACTCGTTGTTGATCTTGTACAGAAGGTTGATGGGATCGCGCCCTAGAAGCCCTTTCTTCATGCCAACAGCCTGGCGAGTTGCAGGCTCGGAGGCACTGACTTGAGGAACATGCTTGCGCACTTTGGCGGCTGGTGTTGTCGCGACCAACGAAGGCGAACCGTGGGCATCAAGGCCGCGGAGCTCAGCTTGAGCTACACTATCCTCAGTGTCTCCTGGATTGTCGCATGGATATTCGCGAAAGTTAGAAGGCTCGTTCATGTCGATCCTTAGCGCATCAATATCTACCCCCGTCGCAGCGTCGAAGAATGAAGTAAACTCTTTGTCCCAGTAATCTTGTGCATTCGAATGGACCCAATCGGGAAAGACCGTCATCCCTGGCCATACCTCACCCTTAGATTTGCTCCCGTAAAATTTCTTGAGAAATACTTCCAGGTCCAAGCCATCGTCATATGGTGGATAGTCCTGTGCAGCAACAGCAGGACCTACCATGACGATGTAGTGTTGATATTTGGAGTGGAGCTCATCAATGAAGTCTCGCATCGCACTGAGAGTGAAATTCTCGCTGAAGGTGAATACCTTGGATCCGTTCATGTAGTTAATGTCTGCGTGTATTAGCGACTTTTAGGCTGCTATGGCCCGTGTCAAGTACCGGAAAACATAGTTTCCAGGGGATTATTGACTTTGCTATAGTTGATCACCACCTCGGCAACCTCTTTGACGCTCTCGTAGCCAAAGAGACGTTGGTCGAAGCTGAGACCCCTGTAAGGCATCATAGCTGCCTTTTGTGTAACTTCACTATGCTGTCTAGCAACGTCCATCGGAATTGGTCCCGCCCTGGAATAAAGGTCAATGATGCCACCCACAGAGTTGTACTCAAGGTATTGCCCATCGTCGTCGTTGATCTTGTTATCCATACCATTGCTGTTAAGCAGGAGTACACCATGGGTATTTCCAGATTCGATGCGATGCTCGTAATATATAGGGTGAGTACCATATAAGTTACTCTTCTCTGGTACAGCCCAAGCATCTCAATTACACATCGTTCGGACGTAGCCAGGTGTAGGTAGTCGTCAAGAGCCTGTATGCTCTCCCAGCCCATATCGTGAGGGATTCTTTGGCAGAGATGTTCTTAGCCTCCAAAACTGCGTTTTGAAAACAAGATTGGAACCTTTGGTGTTGAAAAGCTCTTCTCCATTGCTCTTTCGCGTTACAGCGAATGAGGATGGCTCGTCAACGATGGATACGTCAAGTGAAGATGTATCTGAACTGACGGACCCCGTTGGTCGTGGTACCAAGAAGTCCGGGACTTGATACACTTGTCCATCCCTGCCGTATATAATGGCATGAAGGCGAGAATCCTGTTCACCCTTTCATGAGAGGAATAATGTTGTTGTGGAAGAAGAGGGCCTTTTCAAACAATATCTCTGGCTCATATTAGGTACATCAGGATACCGGCGCGATTATTGGTTGACTGCATACAGCTACGATCTACGTGGGTGGACTGAGGCAATCGCTGGCATTAGTGAGACCTGAATAGATTGGCGGGGTAAGCGATGACCTTGGCGATGCCGGTGAATAACGATTTTATTAAGATGGGATTTACTCGTCCATTTTGGGATGCTTTGGGGCCGTTTCGATGAGGTGCCCAGCCGACGTCTCATCTAAGATGTGAAGTCAGTAAATACCGACACCGCACGAATTGCCACATCGCAGGAAAGAAGCAAAAATGGTGGCTCCTAGGATTCGTTCAAAGATCTCATTGGTCAGTGATTGTGTTGTTTTCTACAATGAATGCTGCTACTATTACTGTCACCAAAAGAGATGAGGATGTCGTCACGAGACACGATCACATGCATCATGCTCTCACATGCTCAAGAGAATCTCCGCTTCGGAATCAGATTTTGGGCAGGCTCGATGCAAGACAGTTCCTGACATCACTTCAAAATACAGCTCTTTGGATCAATGATACATAACAAACACAAGTGTCAAGTACGAGGGCACTATTTGCGCGAGATCGAAATTCGAGTCGAGGGTCAGCCATGTAGTTCTAAACATCACACATCACTAAATTACTTTAAGTCACTTCCTGCATCAACACGCTCGTCGGTCTAGAATAACATCAGATGTTCACTCCCAAAGACCGGCCAGCACACCATATAGAAAATATGAGTGCCTTTTTTTTCCCCCAATAGGGCGCACATTATCCAGATATCACCCCTTTTCAATCTGAATAATGCACGCCCTGTGGTGTGAAGAAAATAATACCCCAAGGGGGATTCGCAAGATCTTTATACCCCTTAGACAGCTCCTCGCAAGGGACTCACCGTGGGCTACCGTTTCATCATTCTGATGACTTAGGAGGGTCGGCAACACCCTCGAGTATTCAAGAAGTTCCTAATTCCGTCGGCAATAAGGCGAATATCTCGCGGAGAGGTCAGATGAGCCCGAGTCTATGGTCACTCAGAAGCTACTGCATTTGTATAACGCGGGTATATCAGCCCATGGGTGCATAAAGTGCGTTTGTGGGCCAGAAAACGCCATGTGAAGTGATGGCAAAAGGTAATGGCATGGGGAAATCGTACCATGTGCTAATCCGGGCACAGGTGACCGAATGAGCAAGTTTCTATGCGCGTTGCCAACGATGGATAGCCGTGGACTCGGTTTATGGGTAATGAAGGGCCGGCAAGTAACTCAGGTGCACCCTGTAGTCGACACACCATGAGCGGTGGTTGTAACGATCATTTGGGCTTCTCGGATAGATGCCGCTTCGACGATGGGCGTTGCCAAGGATTCTGATTCTGAGCTCCGTCTCCGAACGACGCAATTGCATACGCAAGCAAACAAACATGCCCTCCGTCATTGTCGTGAGCAGCTCAGTATGACTTAGGACGCGAGTCCATAGGATCGCGTGTGTGGCATGTGTTGATGTAGACCTCTACGAAACGAGACAACGCAGTCACGACACGTCGAAAACGTGAAAAGGCGCCTTCAACACAGGGTGTACGATTACAGTATTAGACTCGGACTGAGAAAAGTGATGCACGAAAACAGAACAAGTTGCAAAGCGTGAAGTATGCCGATGCCAACCTTACCTCGCTAACCCTCGTTCCTACCCCAGAAAGATGCCTCGGCACAACATTACCCCCGCAATGAACCCACCTTCACCGTGCCGAACTCGCCAACCGTCTCAGCTAACGCGATGAGGCCAATGGCTATGCCCTCGCGACTAGGCTATCGTCTGTGCAACGTGTGGAGAAGGACCTGGGGGCTTTAAAGCCCGGCGGCTAGATGGGGTTTCCGCCATGTACCGATTACGACGGTCTTTTCAGACGTGAGACTCGGACTGGAGATTAACAACACACTGTCAAAGTGAGAAGGTGTAGGCAACAGTAAGCAGGTCCGGGATGTTTGTAAGATTAGTACAAGCTACTGATGATACATGACAGCTACACTCCGCGGATTATCCTTCTTCTCTCGTACGAAAGGTTACTGCGAGGGCCGCGACACCGACGCCACAGTTGACAACTGAGGATAAACCGTACTACCTGCGCAATCGTCTGGACACGAATACTGTTGCCCACCGACCGCATTCCACTTCTCACCAGGCTCGGCTTCCCATCTCGCCAACATGGTGATCAAGTCCCGTTTCTCGTTGCCTATACCCCAGGTTTCCCTACCGACATACATCTTCGACTCCCCCACTGCAGACCTGCCCAAGACGCCAATTCTGCTCTCCGCGAAAAATCCAGACAAGGAGTTCCTCTCAACACATGACTATCGACATTATGCGCAACGTTTTGCTTCTGGACTGCGGCGCTCGGGTCTGCAGCCTGGGGACCGCGTGCTTTTGTTTTCTGGAAACACGTTGTTCTTCCCCTCCGTTGTCGTGGGCATCGTGATGGCCGAAGGTGTTTTCACGGGAGCCAACCCAAGTTACATTGCGAGAGAGCTAGCATATCAGCTGAAAGACAGCGGAGCGCGGTATCTAATCTGCGCAGAAGCCAGTCTGGACACTGGTATTGCCGCAGCGAAGGAGGCCGGCATGAGCGCGGAGCAAATCTTCGTCTTCGACGATGGAACCGCAACCTTTGAGGGCCGCAAGGTAGAGAAGAACACGGAATTAGGCAACATTCGCCACTGGTCTGACCTCCTCGACACACCTGAGAACGGCGCAGCATACGCCTGGCCGAACTTGCAGACGCCCGAGGAGTTGGACCGCATAGTAGCACTCAACTACTCGTCAGGTACCACGGGCGTTGCGAAAGGCGTGATGATTACGCACAGGAACTATGTTGCAAATTGCTCCCAGCAATTGCATATATCCTCGCTCGCCGAAGACTACCAAGAAAAGCTGGAGCGTAAGAAGTACCTCTGCTTTCTCCCCATGTACCACGCCATGGCACAAGCCATCTTTTGCATGGGAGCCATGAAACAGCGCACACCAGTCTACATGATGCCCAAGTTCGACTTCCTCGAGATGCTGCAATACGTGCAAAAGTACCGCATCACAGACTTGGTTCTGGTACCCCCGGTCGTGGTAGCCATGGCCAAGCACCCGGCAACCAAAAAATTCGACCTGAGTTCCGTGGAGAGTGTGGGCTCTGGAGCTGCTCCTCTAGGCGGCGAGATCAGCGAGGAATTCGAACGCCTCTGGTCGAACGGCCAGGTCAACATCAAGCAAGGCTGGGGCATGACGGAGGTCACCTGCGCAGCTACTGGCTACCACCCGGCCATGCGCTCTGAGAGCTTCTCCGTTGGAGAACTATTGGCGAACTGCGAAGCAAAAATTGTCTTGGATGACGAGGGCAAGGTCGAGGCACCTCAGGGCGAAAGAGGAGAGATTTGGGTCCGAGGCCCCAACATCATGAAGGGGTACTGGAAGAAACCCGATGCGACTAAAGAGACGTTGACAAAAGACAAGTGGTTGAAGACGGGAGACGTGGCCTACGTCGACGCAAACAACTACTTTTACATTGTCGACAGAAAGAAGGAGCTGATCAAGGTCAAGGGGCTACAAGTTGCGCCGGCAGAACTCGAGGCATTGTTGCTGGATCACCCTGATGTGCAAGATGCCGCTGTTATCGGGGTGCAGGCGTAAGCTTCGAAATCATCTAGACAGACATTTGCTAACTATTCATAGAAATGGCGAAGAACTGCCCCGCGCATACATTATGCTTCAGTCTCCAGACAAGGCTACTCCAGAAACTGCAGAGAAGATCAAAGCATGGCTGGCGGAGCGTGTGTCAAGGCATAAGCAACTCGAGGGGGGCGTGCACTTTATTGATGCGATACCCAAGAATCCATCAGGAAAGATTCTGAGGAAGCAACTGAGGGAAAAGGCTGCGTTGGAGGATACTAAGGCGAAGCTGTGAACGGTCCACTGTGTACATGCCTGCCCATAAGTAGTGCCGTAATTCGGGGAGGAATGCGACGAATGTATCCGAGCTGTGAATCTGGAGTCGTAGTGTTGCAATATCTGAACAAAGCGTAACTGTCTCCCTGTCGAAACTCGTGATCTTTGCCGCTTTGGTATATACATGCAGCACTTTCGCTCATGGCCGTCATTTGCGTAATGTACCATGATGCCCGTGTATTGATGCTCTAGTTGCTTCGCTCTCCGCCCTTGGCCGCCCTCAGTTCCTCCATCTTCTTCACGCGCTCCTTGAACTCCTCGTATTGGCACTTTTCATACGAATGTCGCTCAGTCTGCCCATGTTGTCAGTTTCTCTGCAATCCCCCACACTCAAAAAAACGGGCTTCTGCGCACCTCGCACTTCCACGGCAGGTAGAACTCCTCGTGCCGACATCGGTTCAGCGGAATAAGAAGATGTGCGCACGAGTCTCGGTAGGCAAGGGGTAGTTTGGCGGCGCTCATCTCCTCACGGGTAGCCTCTGTCGAAATGTTCAGTGTCTCGTTGCCATGGACAGACAATTACGTGGGGAAGCGTGGCAGGACTCACTCCGCGGCTCGCCGTCAAGGCCGACGGCATGCTTGATCGAGTCTGTGATAGTCATACTGGCGACCCTAGGGAATGTCTGTCTTCAATGGCGCGCGCGGGGGTCGTGGTGGGCGGGAGCGTCGTTTGCGGGCGAGCTTGCTGAGGTTCACTGCCGTCGGCAAAGGAAGCTGGCCAACGCCCGACCCCGACGCTTGGCAGGGCCAGTCGCGAACGCGGCCCTTCCCAACGCGACTTCCCCAAGAGATCTGACGCGAAGTGCCAGACACGCCTTCACGAAATCACTTGACACGCCCTCGCCCGCCCGAAAGACACCATTTGCAGCGAATCGAATGGTGAAAATGCCCCCGGCGCCCGATGGCAAGATCTATTCGGCGACATATAGCAATGTGTGTACTTGGCCCACCCGCTTGCGACCAGCTGAAAATCGCTCAGCCTGCGACGACCCGCTGACACGACACAGGTCCCCGTCTACGAGTGCAATGTGAACGGCAATCATGTCATGCGCCGCCGCGCCGACGACTGGATCAACGCTACCCACATCCTCAAGGTAGCCGACTATGACAAGCCCGCCCGAACCCGTATCCTCGAGCGCGAAGTGCAAAAGGGCGTGCACGAGAAGGTACAGGGCGGTTATGGCAAATACCAGGGCACATGGATTCCACTCGAGGAGGGGCGACATCTGGCGGAGCGGAACGGTGTGCTGGACAAGATGCGCGCCATCTTCGACTACATTCCCGGCGACAGGAGCCCTCCTCCTGCGCCCAAGCATGCAACAGCGGCCTCGAATCGCATGAAGCCGCCTAGGCAGACCGCGGCAGCGGCAGCGGCGGCGGCGGCGGCGGCAGCAGCAGCAGCTCGCAATGGTAATAACATCTATTCCCTTGAATCTATCCAGTGTACGAGGTCGCTCTCGTTGGCTCTATTCATGCTACTACATTCATGTGAGGCAGTTTGGGCTAACTTCTTCTAGCAGCAATTGTCACAGCATCGCAGTCGCAAGTGAGCGAAGACGCATACGAAGCCTCGCAGATCAGGTCGCAAATCTTCCGCGAAGAGACGCCGGACAACGAGACGGTCATTTCAGAGTCCATGCTGGGTGACGCCGACTTGATGGACGTATCGCAGTACTCGACGGGCGGCAACAGGAAGCGCAAGAGGGGGATCGACCAAATGTCTTTGCTAGACCAGCAACATCAGATATGGGCAGACCAACTACTGGATTACTTTATGCTGCTGGACCACGAATCCGCCGTTTCATGGCCCGAACCTCCCCAAAGCATCAACCTAGACCGACCCATCGACGAGAAGGGACATGCGGCCATGCACTGGGCAGCCGCCATGGGTGATGTCGGCGTAGTGAAGGAACTGATACACCGTGGAGCGCGATTAGACTGTCTATCCAACAACCTGGAGACGCCCTTGATGCGTGCCGTCATGTTTACGAACAACTTCGACAAAGAGACGATGCCGAGCATGGTCAAGATATTCCAGCAAACGGTGCACAGGACGGACTGGTTCGGTAGCACCGTGTTCCACCACATCGCAGCGACAACGAGCAGTTCGAACAAGTACGTATGCGCAAGATGGTATCTTGACTGCATCATCAACAAGCTCTCCGAGACCTGGATACCGGAAGAAGTTACCAGACTTTTAAATGCGGCAGACCAGAATGGAGACACTGCCATTATGATTGCCGCAAGGAACGGCGCCAGGAAATGCGTGCGGAGCCTTCTGGGACGAAATGTCGTAGTGGACATACCGAACAAAAAGGGCGAAACTGCAGACGATCTCATCCGAGAACTCAACCAAAGACGACGTATGCATGGTCGGACACGGCAAGCTTCGTCGTCGCCATTTGCACCACCGCCGGAACACCGACTAAATGGACACGTGCCGCATTTGGATGGAGGGCCACTGATGCCAGTACCCTTCCCAGGTATGGCAGTCAGAGAACCAGTCCAGTACCGCTCACAGACGGCTTCACATCTCATGACCAAAGTAGCGCCAACGCTGCTTGAGAAATGCGAAGAACTAGCTGCAGCATACGAGTCTGAGCTACAAGAGAAGGAAGCGGAATCCTTTGATGCAGAGCGTGTCGTCAAGCGACGGCAGGCAGAATTAGAAGCCGTACGAAAGCAAGTAGCCGAACTACAAGGCATGTCTAACGGACTACGCATCGACCTCAACGACGACGAAGCAGACCGCCAACAAGAAGACGAATTGCGGTTACTAGTCGAAGAAGCAGAGTCTCTTTTGGAGATTGAGCAAAAAGCCGAGTTGCGTCGACTCTGCAGTAGTATGCCGCAACAAAATAGCGACACCTCACCTGTTGATATTACTGAGAAGATGCGACTGGCACTACTTCTACACAGAGCACAGCTTGAGCGGAGAGAGCTGGTCAGGGAAGTCGTAGGCAACCTAAGCGTGGCGGGCATGAGTGAGAAGCAAGGCACATACAAGAAGCTCATTGCAAAAGCGCTAGGTGAGCGCGAGGAAGACGTCGAGTCCATGTTGCCGGAGATTCTACAGGAGCTGGAAGAGGCGGAGACACAGGAGCGGGCTGAGGGCTTGGATGGAAGTCCAGCGTGATGCGTGTTGATTATTTCGATCAAAACTAGTTTTCTTCCATTGTATTGATTCCCCCGGATAAGGCCTTTTCCATGTTTGACGGTTGACGGGGTTTGGGCTTGGGTTTAGGATGGCAAGGAAGCGAGGGTAACGAGTATTTACGACCGAGAGATGGCTAGCAGACATATCTCTTAATGTATTACATCAAGTCATGTGCGCGTGTACTTGTCTGAGATAGTATCAGTGGTGACGGCAAGTACAATCCTCTTGAACGGGATGAAAAAGTCATGTGCTCTCATAGTTAAGCACATACACACACGTCTTATCTTCAGGCTACAGCGTGTATCCTGAAAACACCCGGCCGCGCACCCCGTGGTATGTGGGTTGTGTGTATCCACTTGTACCAAGGCAAGTCACTCGGGCGTGCATGCATATTCAGGTCATCTGAAAGACGTTGAGGCCACGCAAGGCGCTCGTGGAGTAGGGTTGTGATTCGATCATGCATGCCTAGCCGCATGACGTGATTGCGGCGGATGGGGAGGCAGGCCATGTTGGTGTGCCAAGAACCCTCGATATACCATGACTACTCGAAAGGTATTTATTACTCGAATTCAGGAGATACTGGAGCTGCAAGTGGAGGCGGTACTTGGCTGAGACGAGGAAATTTGGCAACACGCGTCTTTCCGCGTAGGCCGGGGATGAGGTTGGCGGCGATTGGACCCTGGTGGCTGTTTGGAAGGCAGGAGAGCGGAGTTCGCACGGAGGTTACGGCATGCAGGGGGCTTGGCCCTGGGGCTGCCTGGCCGCATCGCACCAACACCTGGTGAAGACAGATAATCAGCAGTTGCAAACTAATCCACCCTCGACTAAGACATTGACGCCAACCCAATTGTTCCAGTGCCCAACCCCACGCTTTCCCAAGCTGCACTCACGGTCCCACTCACACCACCACCACCACCTGCCACACCGGGCCGTCACTCGCTTTACCTGTCCAACCGCCTTATATGCCTGAGTCGATTCCTCTGAGGAAGAAGCCTCCGCCGCATCCTCGCTCTCTCGCACACACCCTCTCCGACGACTTCAGCCTCGAAAACAGAAATAGGAGTGCCTCGCCCGTAGTTGTTTCTGGTTCCAGTTCGCGCCAGCTATCACGCTCACGCTCTTCATCGCGCCAGCACAGGAAGGCCAACGGAAAAGGTGTTTCCGGTCTGCGAGAACCAGACAGTCCGCGCAATTCGGACCTCGATTTTGACGATTGGGATGAACAAGACGCCGCCATGCCCTCAGATCTTAGACCGTCGCAGGACCATGGGCGAGATGGTCGCGCGAATGCGCCCCTGTTAGGGCGCAAGACGGAGGATGACTCCATGGACGAGGGCTTGTTGGGAAGGAGCACACATCACTTCCACGAGCGGGATCCAGAGACACAGGCAAAACTCGAGACGAGGAAGAAATACACATATGCCGCTTTCCTGCTTGCGCTGAGCTTGATAAGCTTCACAATACAGACGGAGACGGCCGTATACATTCAGCATCAGTTGAAATGGGAAAAGCCGTATTGCATGTTGTACATGACCCACGGTTCGTGGGTTGTCTTATGGCCTGCCACTCTCGGTCTCCTGCGTCTCCAGCATATGAACGAGCCCTGGCCGACCTTCTGGCGCAGACATGTTCAGATCCTCCGCCAGACGGCCCTCATGGTCCAGCACCAGACCCTCCACCCCACGCCGCGCCAATCGCAAGTCTCGCCCGTACGATACATGCTCAAGATGACGGCCTTTATCACATGCGCCCTCACCCTCGCAGGTGGCAGCTGGTACGTCGCCGTAAACCAGACGACAGCCAGCGACTTGACCGCCATTTACAATTGCTCCGCTTTCTTCGCCTACGCTTTCAGTATCCCCATTCTCCACGAAAAGGTCCGCACCAGCAAGATTATCGCCGTGGCCATTGCCATTGCCGGCGTCTTCGTCGTCGCATACGGCGACCAATCGCCCGCGAAACATGGCTCCAAGTCTGGAGGCGGTGCTGGCGGTGACAAAGCGCCACCTTCGCATGAAGCCGAGAACCGCGCTTTCGGCAACCTAATCATTGGAATCGGAAGTGTCTTATACGGACTGTACGAGGTCTTGTACAAGAGGCTCGCATGTCCGCCCGAAGGCGCCGCACCCAACAAGGGCGTCATCTTCGCCAATCTGTTTGGCAGTCTCATTGGCGCTTTCACATTGGGCGTGTTATGGCTCCCACTGCCCTTCCTCCACTGGATGGGTTGGGAAGTTTTCGAGCTGCCCAAGGGCGAACAAGCTTGGATGATGGCAATCAGTGTTTTGGCCAATGCCAGTACGTTCCCCTTCTTTCCCCCAAACATGTTAAAACAACTACTAACACATCCAACCAGCCTTCTCCGGCGCTTTCCTCGCTCTCATCTCCCTCACCTCGCCCGTCCTCTCCTCCGTCGCTGCCCTCCTCACCATCTTCATCGTCGCCCTCGTCGACCAACTCCTTCCTCCCCCGCTCAACTCGCCGCTCACACCCGCGGCTATCGTCGGCGGTCTTTTGATCATCGGCGCGTTTAGTCTGCTGTCTTGGGCTTCGTACAAGGAGATGGATGAGGAGAGGAGACATAAGCTTGAAGAGGCACCCAGTGAGATGGACGACTAGGTGTTGTTGTCTATTACTACTATCACTTTGATACTCGTAGAACGGCCTTTGTTTCCCCCCCTTCTACGGCGGTTTTAGGAAAGGGTTTGCGCGATAGATATTACTCCGCCTCTTTTTTTCCACCTTGGATATTTCTTCTCTGCGCTTCACTTCTTCTTTACACTTTTTTTTTATTACTTTGGGCTTCAGACTCGTATACACGGCGATATACACATAAAGGCTGTTATCATACTACTGGCATAGCACCGTTATCCATAGAAAGGGCGTTCATTGGCGTTTTCAATCATCGATTCGCGGGCAAGATCCTGCCGTGTGTGTTTTTACAAGAATGTATTATCTGGCTTGGTTTGTTCTGTGGTGCAAATATGGGCTTGGGGGTTTTTTCCTTTCACTTGTGATGATGATAATAATAGTTGGGTGATGGGTCTTTTTTCTCCTTTGTGCATTGGGAAGAGAAATGAGACTGTCAACTGACAGGTATGCAGAGGAGGGTGGAGATGCTGCTTTGAGTAGGGAATGGAAAATGGGACAACAACGGTTGCTGTTATTGTCGAGCAGTATAGAAAAGATGGGGATGGGGAGATACACGGCAAGCTGAGATATTGCCGTTGAAAAGGAAAGGAAGAGTTGAAGTGGGTAGTCCACTTCCTTTACGCGCAAGAAAGAAGAGAAGGATGTGGCTGAAGGAATGGACGCTGTTCTCTAATCTGACATAAACGTCTTTGTAAGAACGAGCCTCCCATATAGATATACCTAGAACTTGGAGAATACAGGTATCTAGCTAGCTACAACAATGTCATAGTACTCGCTTGTTAGATTGACACGAAAAATACATGGTATCGCGACATGAAAGGGGCACAGTGACATCACCATGCTTGAGCTTTTCCGATGCAGCGGTGGTACGACAGGTAACATGGGCTGCAGCCGGAGAAAGTCTTCAGAGACCATCCGATACTACAGTGGGTACAACGCGCTTAAACTCGTGAAAGCAAAAGTCGCAAGTGACGTTCTCGCGGCCCCAACGCGGGCCGTTTCCCCTCCCCTCTGTAACAGCCCCCCATCTGCAGTACGAAGGAGCTCGTTTCTAGTGAGGAATACTCTTGGCGCTACCATCTGAACTCCAAAACATTCACCCAACTACCTG
>JARBXR010000146.1:0-60273 GCA_029100535.1 Stemphylium beticola | reverse complement strand
CCACCCCAACCCCGACCCGGGCTGGTGTACCCCCGACCCAACCCCGACTCTGGTCCTTGCAGCCCATAACCCAACCCAACCTAGCCCGCGGTTGCCCCAACCCATTTGCCAGCCTAGTCTTGTTCTCTTTCCGACAAGCCCTTAGCCCGAGTCAGCAAGAACCCCTGTCAAAAATATATTCTGATTTCTTGCAAAACCGGAAGCCGAATGTGCAAACCAGTGAAGTAATTATGAGAGTGTAGTGCTCAGCCATACACGGAAGGTAAGAGTGATCAAAACCATTGCGCAGCTGCACGTGGAGGTGAAGGTGCAATCGCTAGCGGCTGTATTGCGGGTGGCAGACTGACTTAGAGTTGGCTTCTCCAAGAGATTCTCTAAGTGTTTAGCGTCCTATCTTCGGCGGCTAAAGCGCTGTCTGCTCTATGCTACACCAGACTGTTGATGGGTCTTTGCTAGTAGATGAGATTTATCTAGTCGTTAAATGTTAATTCGCGTCAAGTCTTCCTGTCGCAATCGCGAATCGAATCGTCGCTCGCACGGCGTCCATGTTCGGCGCCCATTTCGCGTCGTCTGTCGCTGCTTTGTCGCCCAGGTAGAGCGACACGTTTCCTCTGCCTGTCCGGGTGCACTGAAGCATCTCTGCTCGCTGTGCTGTCCACCGTCTGCATCGGAACAGAAAGTGCTCCACTGTCTCTGCTGCTTGTCCGCAACAAGCAATCCGGATTGAACGAATTGATTGACTTGATTGGTTTAACCAATCTAATCAATCCAATCCGTCGCTTCTTGAATTTGCTCCAATCTGCAAGCAAATTAATCTTAGACCTTCATATTGATTGATTAGATTGGTTAGATTAGTCAGATCTTTATTCCAGGAATGTAGATTAAGATCGAGTAGTCCGCCTCCATTGACCGTGATGTCACGTGATGATAAGCAAGTCACGTGCAGATAAGCTGATGAAACAGCTTATCACGAGTTTGGCATCTGCCTCAGAGATTCGATAACCCCTATGTATAAATTAACCGATCAAGTCGATCAAGTCAATCTGAGCTACTTCAAAATAGCTACAATCAATCCACAATCAATCGGCAGCTAGGCTGCTAACAATCAAGTCAATCGACGACGCTGAGATTGATTGGATTGCTTGTTGCGGAGTCTACCTGGCAGTGCCGTGTCGATTCGCTTAGAGTAGTCCCCTACTTTCTCTGGCACCTTCTGAGCGTTGACTTGCTTGTGTGCAATGTTGTGCGTGGTCGATCGCATCCTAGGAAGCTGTGTATGTGGCGTGGCGTTCGGTCTCGTTGACAACTTTGCCTCCTGCTTGGCGAGGCGTGCGAGCTCGCAATCTTCGCTTGCCGGCAGCCACAGGGCTGTCACCGTGTTGCCGTCTCTTCTCAGCGTTCGCACGGTCTCGTAGAGCTCGCTGATGTAGCTTTGACCCGACTGCTGCCAAGGTCTTCTTAGCGTAAGCACAGCGGCTTTGTTTCTTGTTGTGAGTGCTATGTTGCGAAACCGAAGCTTTGGCAGCCTACTCAGCGCCTCAGCCATCGCCGCCAGCTCTGCAGAGTACGGGTTCTGCTCCTCTCTCTCTTGCTCAGTGTCGTCGAGAACGACCCAGTTTCGTTGTTCTGTATGCTGATTCGCACCTCCCATTCCAACTACTCCGTTCCGCGACGAACTGCTCACTGCGATGCGTACCGCTCACTTCGCCTCGAGCCTCTGCGCCGCATTCTCACGATGAGCTAGCCGTGTCGCTGAAAAGTACCATCAATTACACTCTCATGCACTTGCAGCTTCCGGTTCCTGTAAGCAGGCGACTTTTGGTCCCATGCTAATCCTTTCTCGTTTAGTCATGACCTTACCTAAATAGTACTAGCTTTCGTCAGCATTGCCATGAGTCAATCTTATGCTCGATACTCGGACCAATCAAATTGAGAAATCTACAGAGTCTAAGCCTTGTCTGAGCAAGTGTATACTGGACGAATCGATGCCCCGTGCGCGATGACAACTGAGCCGCGTGTGCAAAGCGGAAGCTGCAAGTGCATGAGAGTGTAGCTCGAAACGGACACCACGGTCATCAGTTTTGACCGGCACTTTTTTGGCTTCACGCAGCTGTACACACCAAAGGATGATGCGTCGACAACAGCGATGTAGGCACTATTTCCTCGCCTCTGAACTATTTTTGGCGATTCTAACGTACACTCTTATGCACTTGCAGCTTCCGCTTTGCACACGCGGCTCAGTTGTCATCGCGCACGGGGCATCGATTCGTCCAGTATACACTTGCTCTGAAAAGGCTTAGATTCTGTAGACATCTCAGTTTGATTGGTCCGAGTATCGAGCATAAGATTGACTCATGGCAATGCTGACGAAAGCTAGTACTATTCAGGTAAGGTCACGACTAAACGAGAAAGGATTAGCATGGGACCAAAAGTCGCCTGCTTACAGGAACCGGAAGCTGCAAGTGCATGAGAGTGTACGCGTAGTGTAATTGCCATAACCGGTCTTGACGGGCGCGCATACGGTTCTTGGAGGGGGAAGGAAACCTTGGCCGCATGTGACTACGCGACTTCCTGTGCAGAGACCTGTCATCCTGCCCCACGATGATCTACGGTTACAACTCGAAGCTCTCAAGCCATGGGAGTGACACAATCATGGACTACGGACGGGCGATGCTGGAGGGGCTCAAGAAGGTCAGGGACACTGAGAAGGTGAGTGGTGTTACGGCGTGCTGTTTTGGTAGTAGCGGTCCGCGGCTAACGACTGCCCCCTGCTAGATCAGAAAGCGGCCGCTACTCTTCATCGCGCACAGCTTCGGCGGCATTATAATGGCTCATGTAGGTTCGCTAGAACGTATGTATGCCTGAGACTAAACAGCGGTACAGTGCCTTGTTAAGGCCGTACAAACAGACGAGGACGACCAACCGGCCATAGGCTCCTTGGACAGAGTTATGTATGGTATGCTTTTTTTTTTGGGATCCCCCATACGAGCTTGGTGGTAGACGATATCCAGAAAATGGTGGCTAGACAGGACAACCACCCGCGGGACGCACTACTCGAGCAAATTAGAATAAAGTCCGACCTGCTGGCGTTTTAGCTAGCGGACTTTAAGAATCTTATCTGTAACGGTGTGAGGAGAGGGGGAGGACTGCGTTGTCATTGTATAGCTACGAAGGAGAGCAGCTATATACGTGTGTGGGATGATAAAGTGTGGTAGTGATAGCCGTACCCAGCTTGTACCGGAGTAGATCTTGGCAAGGTCCAAACCGTTACATTATCTAAGACTAAAAGGTCGTAAGTTTTTATAAGATACTTTAAACTAGACAGCTTAATTTGTATAATGACATGGATTTATAAAACTATAATAGAATGCTAACCAAATCAGACAGGACAGCGAAAGTAAAAGCTAGGAGAGGACAGGTGGTTACATAACAGCTGTGGATACCGACTCTGCTCTTCTTCAACTGCCTGACTCTGTAGGAGAAAAGATTCCTCTAGACGCCGACCACTCAATGATTGTCAAATTCGACACCAAGGATAGTCGAGGGTACACTAGTGCGCGGGACATACTAGTGCAGTTCGAGCGAGAGGCTCCAAGCGTGGTCGCGGCTCGGTTTTGTACGTAGCTTCGATTCAATATTATCAATGCTGAGTGGTGGTAATAACAAGCCATCTCTAGCGGAGTCTAACAGGTCTGTCCGCTCGTTCACGGTCCAGTTTAGTGTGTCGGAGGTATCGCGCGTTGAGCATTTTGTTGGCCGGGAGCAGAACATTACCGAGATATGCGAAGCGCTCCTGTACGACGGCTTTTGAAAGACAGCAGTCGTGCATGGTCTGGGTGGGATGCGCAAGACCCAGCTCGCGTTAGCCTACGAGAAGCGACACAGAGACGAGTACTCGGCCGTGTTCTGGACCAACAGCAAGGACGTCGACACGCTGAAGCAAGGCTACGCGGCCGCAGCAAGACGCATCTACCGCGAGCACCCGTAGTTGGTGCATCTCAAGGCTGTCGCTGAAGGCAGCGATCTTGAGGAAGCGGCGAAGGCAGTGAGAAGATGGCTGAGCATCGCTGGGAACGACAGGTGGCTGGTCATCTACGAAAACCACGACACGCCGAAGCTGCCAGGGCACAACGAGCCAGGCACGTTCGACATCCAGCTGTTCCTGCCGGAAGCGGACCATGGAGCTGTGTTAATCACGACGCGGTCGTCTCAGCTTCAACTAGGTCGTCCTGTCGCGGTAAAGAAGCTGCGTGACATTGAGCACAGCCTGGAGATACTGTCCCAGACGTCCAGACGAGATAGACTCATTGTTAGTAAGTAACACCTTTTTACCTCACCGTGAGTGATGCTAACGCAGTAGGAAGACTCTGACGCTCGGAAGCTAGCTAACGAGCTTGATGGGCTGCCGCTTGCTCTTGCTACAGCCGGCGCTTATCTTCACCAGGTGTCGACTAGCTTTGCCGACTACCTTTGGCTGTACAGGCAGTCATGGCTCCGGCTACAGCAAAAGACGCCGCAGCTGCTGTCGTATGAAGACCGAGCGTTGTACTCGACGTGGAACATCTCGCTCAACCACGTCAAGCAGCAGAGCGAGCTTGCGACAAAGCTGCAGCAGCTGTGGGCGTACTTTGACAACCAGGACGTTTGGCTAGAGCTTCTACAAGAAGGCCGACGAAGCAGTTCAGCGTGGTTTTCAGAGCTGGTAGGGCATCAGCTCAGCTTTAACGCAGCCGTAAGAGTGCTCTGCGACTATGCGCTCGTGGAGGCAGACGCTGCATCGAAAGATGACAGCATAGAGTTGCAAGGATACAGTATGTACAGCTGCGTTCACGCGGGGACGAAGCATGTGGTAAACGAGAGCTGGGACAATGAGATGGCTAGGCTTGCACTAAGATGTGTGGGACTACACGTACCTAGTACGAATGTGCTGCAGTACTGGGTGACGCAGCATCGGCTGCTTCGGCACGCGAAACAATGTCACGGCTCTGTAGATACCGTGCTGGCTAGACAGGAGGGCGACATGACTGCGATAGATGCAGTCCATGGTCTGGGCGATCTCTATGCTAATCAGGGCAAGCGAGACGAGGCAGAAGAGATATATCAGCGGGCGTTGCAAGGATACGAGACCGGCTTTGGGTCTGATCATCCGCGTTGTCGCAACCTGCGTCGCGCTCTTGCTACGCTTCAAGATCTTGTAGTAACTTCATTATTGGGCACAAGAACCTAACTTATTCTTCTGTAACGTAGTATTAAACATATAACAGTAGTCGTACTCTTCGCTAAATAGCAAAATGAGATGTACTGTAAGAAGTGTTTGACCCTTAATATGGCTAATTAGTTCTTATGTGCGAGGGCTGCGCTACTTCTGGGGTAAGCTCTACGCTCTGCTGTGTAAGACGCTAAAGCGCTGTATTTGCGGTAAACAAACATTGTTACAACTACGTTGGAGGGGAAGCCGCATTCGCTAAGCACTGTACAGTTGTTAGCGACTGCGGCTTGAATGAAATAGAGATTATCTTCTTCGCGAAGACAAAAGCGTACTCATACATGAAGTTTCCATCCAATCCTTCGCTCTCTACCTCTTACATCTCTCCCTGCTCAGTTGCATACGAAGTCGCGAGACAAGTCTCTAACTGTCCCATTCATTGCTCCACGACAAGTTTCACCTACATACAACCCCGTTGCAGGCAAGTTTTTTGTCACTTGTCATGCACTTTTCTCGCGTTATCTGTGGGCTATCTGCCACCGCTACACCATCTCCATCTCGTTGCTGCGGCCTTCACGTCGGCCTGGTGCGAGATTCCCAAAACGCAATGTCATCATGGCAGGATAGATGTGGATTTCGTCTCCCTCTACTCTCCTGCACACACGAAAGAATCCCGGCGCCATGTCGTATACCCCGAGCCCTTAGTTTATGTCCCACTGCAGCTCCTCGACAAGGGCGTCATAAACAAAACACCATCGCGCAACCAGACCCTCGCACTCCCCCGCAATGTGCACATCCCACGTATGAACCTGTTCGAGACTGGACAGGCACCGAACAACCTTGTCTTTGCCAACAGACTGGAAGAGCACAAAGGCGCGGTGACGGCCATCGCACCAGACCATGCGAGTGTCCGGGTTGAAGACGTGGGCCCAGACTTGATCACCCATCTCGGTGGTACCCACCACCATACCGTGGTCGTCATTGTAGACAATGGGGTAGGTACTCGCGGGCTTGGTCCAGTAGAATCGGCCAGTTCTGTCCTCCTTGTAGTCGTCGTCAAGCTGGAGGCTGTCGAGCGCGGGGAGCGAGCAGAGTTCGGCAACGGTTGGCTTCTCAATGTCACTCTATCCGCAGGGTTAGTAGGCTACCCGAAGAAGACGCGGCAAAGCTGGGAACACGTACGCTAAGGTGGACAATGTGTGCCATCTCGCGGTGAAGGCTGAGGAAGCTGTCAGGGACAAACAGGTACCCAAATGTGCTCTGGAGACGGTTCATGTAGATGGTAGATGGGGTGGAGTGGTGTACAAGTATTTTTGATAGGGTGTGAAAGGTTGTGATGAGAAAGAGGAGGAGAAGACGGCCGTATATGATGGGAGACGCACAGACTCGTGCGCAGTGAAGGGGGATACGGTGAGGTCGCGCGACCAACCCCCAGGCCTCCATGTGAAGGCGGCAGCGAATGAGAGCGTAGGAGACAAACAGATTTGTGCGCGGCGAGTCCACGATTGCAGGCTGGAAGGAGATTCGCAGCCAACGGGCGGATTGGTCAGATTGTGGCGTGAAGCCGACAGTGAGACAGCCCCTACTCGACGACAGGGCTACAGTCTATATCTACCTTGGGTCCTCCTTCTTGCCATCCTTCCGCTGCTCCCATATCTTCTCTTCTGCACGTCACCCAGTACCCTCTTCGGCAGCACACGTCCACTTGCCTGTCCACGCCCCGCCATGGCTCCTCCAGCTCCTCCTCCCCAAGAGGATGACATCAAGGCATACTTTGCCACGGAAAAGACGCCTAGTCGCTTTGTCGCATTCCGTACAGGATCCCTCCCCCCCCCCCCCCTAGTAACAGTGCAGCAGCTAGCAGCTAACCTAGCGCACCGTGAACCACTACATCCTCCACCGCCCCATCGCCTTCGACGCCTGCGAGGCCATCTTCAGGACCGCCTACTGTATGGACCATCATTCTCTCCCCGCCCCCGCCCCCGACCTCTTCGCCGACGAATGCGTGGAGGAAAGCCAATTTACACCCGTGCGTAACAGTCATGGTGGCGCCGCCTACAGTGAGGAGAACACTTTTGGCCTGGCCATCACTACGCAGAGAGCGGGCAACTTCTTGGGCATCGATTTCCGGAACCTGGTTGCGCTGCAGCGTAAGTAGCTACCACGCAACGGTTGTGAGCGAGTGTCGGCCCATTTTTGTTGAATTACTCGTCGAGGCGGCCCCTACCTGCACCAACTGCTTCGCTGCAGACAAGACATGCACCTGGGTCGAGGCCGATAAGGACCTCCTCGAGTTCGACTAGGGCGTCGCCAGCAAGAGCGGAGGATATGAGGTATGAGGCATAGAGCGAGGCAGAGGAAGCTCGTCTTAGCTAGAAAGGGCAGACTGCAACCATGGTAGCCTGTCTCTACTTCTTTCCATGTGATGCTTGTGAAAGATGGGGTCAGATGTCGCAGTGGGTGGCCAGGCAGTGCTGCGGCGTGGAGTGGCCACGGGCGTCGTCTGTTAACCGCGACATGCTGCCAAGGCACAGACACGTGCATGAAGATATGGGAGCTTCGACTCCCTTGTTGAGTCATGAACCTCTACTATGCTTCTTTGTGTGGCGGAAGTCCTGGTGTGACGGAAGCAGCCAGCAAGAGCGCAGAGAAAGCAGATATCATGTCACAACTCCGTCTCTCATTGGCCGATTCTATCACGCCGTGATCTCCGCTACACAATGAGCGAAAGTAGTATATTCGCAAGAACGCAAAGCCGTACTCGCCGTCTATGTGCGCGAGAGGTAGACACGGCCACTGGAGACAGTGATTGCGGTTGGAAGTTTTGAGCCATTCTGGGGTTCTGTCGCGTGGAGTTGGCGGACCGCGGCCTCTCCAGAGCCAAACGAGCCAAGCCAGACGCGCAGTAGCAGAGTCTTCTTGCATACATTCTTGTAGAGCGGAATCATGCGAGAAGAATGGCTTACTGCGATTTTGTACCGGCGGTGTAACGGGCTGAGCCCTAGGTCACATGACTAGGCCAGCGGCCTAGTCGCTTCCTTCCTTCTATGATTCCTTCCCCCAGCAGCCCGCGGGCCGTGCGCCAACCCAAACAAAGCGGGATGGCTGCCCACTTTCCTCTTCTTCTCTTCATCTCGACTGTAAATAGCATCTGGACTAGGTAGCTGGAATACAGTAACTACAGACCGTTCACAGGTGGTGCATGGAAAGAGTGATTGCAGTTGGAAGTCTTGAGCCATTTCGAGATTGAGGTTGGAGTTGGAGGGCCGCGACCTCTCAAGTCAAGCCGCGCATTCCAAATGGTGGCGGTTATTAACTTTGCAGTTTCCAACGCCTGCAAAAACACATGGTAAAACTCTAAAGGTCTTGGCGGTTAAGTGTTGAGATCGAAACGCATCAAACTATGTTCCATGTGTTGGGACCAAGCTGGAGCTAGCGTTAATGGCGCTATAAAAACCTTTCGCCGCGGCGAAATTGTCCCTTCTTGCTCATTTCTCTTCCGTGGAGGAATCTAAAAAACCAAGGCCAGGAGAGACTTGTTCCAAAAAGACAGAAAACGGACCCAACGATGTCTCTCCGGGCCTTTCTCTGGAACAAGATCCATGTTGGAGCATGTCTCTCTGGGTCTTCTTTTTAAACCATGTAGCATAGGGGGTGTATTCTTATGCGCCTTTTCCCAAAATCAACGTGAGCAGGCTACGACGATATAATCCTTTTGCGGGCTGCATCAATACCCCCTTCTTTCATCTTCACCTCTACTTTGTCAGAAAAAGCTTCCGAAAAAACCTGCCATCAGAGTATGTGTCTTTTCTTTTTTTGTCTGAAAAACCGTCTAACCTCCTAACATGTGCGGCGAACTAAACACTAGAACAAATAACCTTCCGCCACGATCAAAACATGTCCATGAGATTGCATCTGTTGAGATCCAAACATCAACATGAGTAGGCCATGGCAATATAACCCTTTCGCCGGTCTAAAAAGACTCTCTTCCTTTATGTCCACATCCACTTTATCAGAAATATTTTCTAGAAGCGTGCCATCAAGGCATTTGTCTTTTCTTTTTTTTGTCGGAAAGACCTATATCACGAGTCCATGTGCTGCGATCCGAAGGCTGCCGTAAAACCCTACGTGGCGGTGGCCTTTGAATCGTAGCACATGGCTTCGGCATATGCGGCGAACAAAACACTACAACAAAGCTTCTTCTGCCGAGATCAAAACACGACTACAAGATTGCGTATAACAAGACCTAATAAACACTAGCGTTGGTTACGCTATAAAAACCTTCCGCGGGTCCAAGAAGACTCTCTTCTTCCATCTCCACCTCCACTTTATCAACAAAAGCTTCCGAAAAAACCACCTTCCATAGAATGATGTTTTTCCTTCTTTTGTCTAAGAATCCTGTACAACAGATCTATGTGCTGGGACTCGAAGGCTACCGTAAGACCTTATGTGGTGGTGGCTTTGGAATAGCTAGTAATCACGGGGCATCTGCGAGGAACGAAGCACTAGGATGAATATCCTTCTGCCGCGATTAAAAGACGTCCATGAGATTACATGTGTTGCGATGGAACTACATCTATGAGATTGCCTTGGTCAAGATCCATCTAGGTCTAGCGTTGGTGAGGGTATATAAAGCTATCGCACCAGCGAACTTATTCCTTCTATCACCTCTCTACTTTACCAAAAATGACTAAAAACCTCCACCGGAAGGATTCATGTTCCTAAAAGTAAAATTTAGAGCCTGATGTCTTTTCCGGTCCTTTCTAGAAAACTTCACAGGAACATCTGATGGGTGTCGGTTTCTCTTTCCCTAGAATGGAAAGTAGAGCCTATACTAGAGTCCCCTCTTCTCTATGAAAAAGTACTATGAAAGTTGGAAGAAAAGGATCATGTTCCGAAGCCTAAAAATTGGAGCCTGATGTCTCTCTGGGCCTTTCCTAGCAATTGACGAGTTGAAAAGTTTAAAGGTCTTGGTTTCCCTTCTCCTAAAATGAGATGAATTACTCACGATAGAGTTCCTTCTTCCCGAATACGAAGCTATCCATTTTGCATAGGGGGGTTCGAAAAATGCCAAAAGTTTCAACAAGATTCAAAAAAAGTCAAAGATCGTCGGACCATGTGGCGGCGGTCAAAACACTCGAACAGAAATTCCATGTGCCGCAATCAAAAAACGCCGGTGAAGTTGCGTATATCGTAATCAAAAACGTCTAATACTTTTGCAGAAGGCCATCTGTCTGCTCAACAAGCATGTAAATCATTCCTCGAAGAACCAAAAGCACGTTGTTGAGGGCAGAGACTGTACTCTGGCAAAAGAAGAAGGACGACAAGGGCGTGGAGTTGTCGCTGAGCTTGGGTACTTCTGATATGACCTCATGCGGCGATCTGAGTTGCGAGAGCTGATCAATAAGAGCCATCGCCGTCATCGTCTTGCCTTTGCCCGGGTCGCCCTTAATCCATAATACCCGCGACTCGTCATGTGTCCTCCATCGTTGGAAGCTGATGTCATCCAGTATCCAGGCATAGCAGTTTTTGAGCAGCCTGTCCTTGTCACCTTGGATGCGCGCCCGATCTTGGCGCGGACCCGTCACCCGCAGGTCCCGCGTACGGAAAGTCTTGTGACGCGTTTCAATCGATCGTACGCTAGGCAGAGAACTCTCTGCGAGGATCCTGTGTTAATTATGACTTGATTTGAGCTCGTAGAGCGGTCGAAGACCAAGTACGGCATCTGCGATGATGACGTCTACAACTTTGACGAGGCTGGCTTTATGATGGGCAAGACCACGACTTAGCCGGCCAAAGACTGTACAGCCGGGCAATCGTGAACGGCGAAGGGCGCAAGGTCAAACGGCGGTAGCAAGTAAGCGAGAGAGGAGATCAGTACCGATTTTGTCACGGTTTGAGTATCTCTTGCCTCATGGGCAACCCGGGCCTCACCTTTGGTGAGATGCGACTATCAGCCTGCACTAGCGCTGTTTATTGTAACGGTGTAAGAGGGGGAGAGGACTGCGCTGTCATTGTATAGCTATCATGGAGTGCAGCTCTATATATGTGTGTGGGATAATCAAGTGTGGTAGCGATAGCCGTACCCAACTCGTACCAGAGTGGATCTTGGCAAGGCCCAAACCGTCACATTTATAGCCACCCATGTATATCTACTGTTCGTAGCTACACACAATACAACCTCAATTTAATCCTTTAATTTTTCCTGCACGCAATCCCAAACAGATTTTGACTATTGCACTCGCGATACCTCTTTGATGCCCCTACCTGCATGTGACTAACTGCCCAGAATTAGTAGACGTTGCTTGTTCCATGCCGTCGCCTTGTCAATCAGCACTCAGACGCTGTAGCAAGCGCATCTGTGATAAGTCCGACTTTGAAGTCAGCTAGCCTGGGGTATGATGCGATGCCGACCATATCTAAGCGTGAAAACTTCAATAATCTGTCTTCAACCTCGTGATAGTAGCTTTATTGTGTGTTTTACAGCTTCATTGCTAAATGTAGCCGAAATGTGGCATGTGGCTCATTGGCCGAAGTGGCTAGTTGGATGCACGAACATTGTAAGGCGTTGTCGCAGGCCAAGCGTTGTCGGAAACCTTGTTACTAATAACGCCGCGCGATGACCTTTATATATGCTCAGCTAGGATGCTACATTCAATACAACATACACTCTTTCCTAGTTTTTCTGTCCACAATACTCGCACCCAACCGTGCGACAGGCGTATACAGAAAGCAAACGAAGCTAGCGCAGTTCGCTTAGCTACCGGTACCGGTAGATGCCAAGCACTGTCGCTTGATTTCGCGCACAAACCCACTTCGGTAGGCGTACAGGTAAGCTGCTTACTAGTAAGCAGTCGCGCCAATGCGGCACAGTTCTTGTCAAGACAGCCTCGCTCTAAGCTAACGGATCCTCCAAATTGCTTACGGTCGCCATTTTGTCATGTCGCGGTCAGCCTCGCTGGTAGCGCGGGACAACTGCAGTAGCCTTGTCGCCAGTTCCCAGCTCACTGCGGCACCGCGTCGCTCGTCCATACAGTACCAGATTGACACCCGATTCTTCGCTCCAGCCTTCTCAAGACCCAATCTTCAGCGAGCTCCCCTTGCCTCTGCGCTTCCCACCGCCGCCAAGGTCCGCGCCCGCGCATCACTTCACACATACTCAATGTCTTGCGCAGAGATCCCATGTCGTCTGGCGGACGTAGCTTCACTTGAGAGCTTTGGGTAGTTGCGCCTCCAGCTCGGGGAGGAGCCCCGTGGAGCGACGTCCTTCCCAACCAGGGTCTTTTGGCCAGGGTCCCTTAATGCGCCTTCCCTAGATTTGCCCACAGGCCATGACTTGATGCGCAGTCGCCTTTCCTATCTCCCTTTTACCTTTAGCCACTCAGGTACAAGGTGAAAGGCACTGCAGTTGCGAGGGCCTCGTAACATCGGAGCACGTCTGTCGCCGGTTGCCAAGGTTCAAAGCTTGCCTAGCGCATCCGCGCGCCGCTCGCAATCACATCCCTCCTATCATGATCTCGACGTCTGCCCCACCTCTTTGCCCTTGAAACGCTCCTCTTGCCGATCGAACGACTCCATTGGGCGAGAAGCATGTTGCGTCGCCACGACCGTCTCCCTCGCTCTCTTCCTTCTCACCCGGCACACATCGACGCTGCTGCTAGGAGTTTTGTACATGGGGTAATATCACCAAGAGATAAGACGCACAGGGAATCTACTAACAATCCCCAGAACTGCACGACAAAGCCTCCGTCCAGACTTACTGTACCAGCCCACCACCGTCGACTACCCCGAACATGAACCAAAGTGCACACCGCGGGTGCTTCTTTGAAAGCGATAAGATGCGAGCCTTCACTGCGCCAGCCTTTGGAAGCACATTGCAACAACGTAATCTAGCTCTGCACACCACACGGTAAAGACCCGCGAGATGCCGACATCAAGTACACCCGCGGTGGAATTTGGCGCACGCGATATAACCACTCCCTGGGTAGTGTAGGCACAGGAGTTGGTGATGGTAAAAAGACGTCAAGGTGAGCGCATCATTGAATACGAGAGCTGCAATCAATGTACATATGATTACTTGTAGACTGGCAGTGCATTTCGTACTCCAGAGTCACCCGAATGACGGAGAGGCACAATCTACAAGGTATTGGTGGTGTGATCTGGTTGAAGCATAAGAAGCAGGTACGCATCGGCGAGTATGCGAAGCCATGTAGAGATGAGAAGAAGTCGATACAATGTTTCAACGCGAGGTTTGAGCAGAGCTTAGGGGCTTGCGATTTTGATGCAAGCGCGTCGTCTGGAGTGAGAGGGACAAGGCTGGGGCTGAGAGTTTAGTGACTCCATTTCGGCTTCCTGCAGCAAGTCGAAGCTATCTTGGTAATACCGATTGGGCTCCGTTTTACTAGATTGACTGTCCAAGTTACAGGCCGAAGCAACTCTACAACGCCATTCCTCAACGTAACAACTTACAGTTAGCTTCAATGGAGGCTCGTATTTAGCTTGCTATTGAAGCTATCAAACAGTATGTGTGTAGTATCTAGCGACGCCCTCCAGCAGTCTATAACGTTCGTCAAGCTACTCTGAACGACTGACTTGCTGAATGTCTTCTAGAAGCGATACTACGCATAATTTGAGGAGGCTCACAACACCAAAGGACGTGATTTTTTTAGCGTATACTTGAACTAGATCCACGAGGGTTTCTGTCCCGGCTTGGTGCTGTCAGTGATATGGCTGATCTCATGCATACGCGTGGGGAAAGTGCTTGTTAAGAACAGGAAGAACCATTTCACCACCACGTGGCACCTGGGATGTCCTTACTAATTACATGAACCGTCACATTGTCCAGCTCAACAGTAATCTCTGGCTGTATTCGCCCCGCATTTCAGCCTAGTCTTCTCACGAGACACTTTATATTTGCAAGCAGGCCATTATCCTCAACCTCATACCGTGCGACGCCAGTCCATCTAAAACATGACGACCGTTCATGCGCTTAGTAGCGTAGAGAATTCGAACCATTGTTTTGAGACCCCGAGCGACGAGTTTGTTCATTCAGCCAATCAATCAAACTACTCGACTTACTAACATCCATGCTGCAGTTGTACCATGGTTTCACAAGCAGCTCTTCCGCGATCTCGTCCACAGCGTTTACGAAGAACAACGTCGTCCGAATTCGATTGCCGTACCCTACCTTCAACACTCACGACCGAAAACCCGCAAGCTTCAAACACCATCGACTGCCTAACTCCATTTGCCGCTTTCACGATGCCTGCAATCTACACTAAATGGAGTCATCGTGTCGGGTCGCCCGCGTTAACGGTGCCGCCATTTGATACCGTAGAAGCAAAAACTACACTTGGGTGGAAAGACATGGAGTTTCGAAGCGAAGTAGTCAGTGTCCTCGAGCACGCCCAAGTGAGGGTATTGGGTTACGACCTTGTTAGGCGCGTCCAACCGGGCCAGGAGGTCTCTCAGACACCTCTGACGCTGCTGGTGATATCAGACGCATCGATTAAAACACAGTGTTCGGCCTGGGAGGTCGCCGTCCGTCACCTTAGATCGCTCCTCGACAAGATCAAACGTGAGGACATCATTGTCGAGATTGCCGACATCAATACGGCCCACGAGGTGGTCTCGGCGCCGTTGATAGGCTGCACTCCAGAGCTCATCAACGCTTGGCATGAATTCCAGCCCGCTTTGCTCAAAGAAATCGATGGACAGGAATGGCTCGCCGTCGACATCGTCCATCGCGAGATTGGCGACCTATATCCCGTGAGTGCGCCCACTCTCCTGATTACTGCCAGAGATGCCGGCCTGGCTATATGGTGGGACATCATCCTACCGC
The DNA here is from genome assembly GCA_029100535.1 of Stemphylium beticola. Taxonomy (NCBI): domain Eukaryota; kingdom Fungi; phylum Ascomycota; class Dothideomycetes; order Pleosporales; family Pleosporaceae; genus Stemphylium; species Stemphylium beticola. The sequence goes on along the minus strand of JARBXR010000146.1, from coordinate 45,226 downwards.
GGTTGCGCGAACGACTCCCTTCACCGATGGAGCTCTATCTCCTGTATTCGTCACACCTGACTTTGCAAACCCCTAGCGACGAACAAATTGCAGAGGACTCGGATTTCCGTCCCAGTATTTACAGCACCATGCAAGACTACGATCGGGTCGTACAGATGGGCCCAAGTATGGGCGTCAACAAGCCTGCCAACAGTGGCACCGTCAGCGCCGTCATTAGGCTCCGGGACGCGAACGGGGAAGAGACGAACTGTGCCTTGACCAACCACCATGTGGTTGCAACTTGTGAGGCTAAGAGCATCATAAACGAACAAATTCCGGCAGGGCAGTCCCTAGGTCTCGACCATGAAATCTCGCGCCTGGGTCTTGTCAAGATTGTAGCCCCTTCACACAAGGAAGACGACCGCTTTCTCGAATACAAGACGATGGAGAAGAAAGAGCACGACGACGTGCTCGCAACCTTTCAGAACCAGCATCTGCATGGGTACACCCTTGCCCATCGCAACGTCATCGCGACAGACAGCGACTGGGCATTGTTGAATTCGGCTCCAGATCGTCTCCTTGGCACAGTTCTGGCATCGTCGGGCTTTCGATCGTGTAACAACACTGACTATACCCTCATTGAAACTTGTAACGGTTTGGACCTTGCCAAGATCCACTCCGGTACAAGTTGGGTACGGCTATCACTACCACACTTTATCATCCCACACACGTATATAGCTGCTCTCCTTCGTAGCTATACAATGACAACGCAGTCCTCCCCCTCTCCTCACACCGTTGCAAAACTGAATCGTTCTCTAAAGTCATGCATGTGTCCAACTACGCATTTAGACATAAAGACGGCACTAATTCTTCGAGCCTAGCAGAGAAGATCAACGGGCGTACTATTGACTTCGGCCTTAACTGGGCTGTCATCAAATTGGCGAAGAACCAAACACTCAGCGACCGGACGCCCCAGCGCAGCTCTGGTGTAAAGATACCCAACCGTGCACAAGTCGGCCGATACGCGCACATCCGGCATAAAGTAAGCTACAAGGTTGCAAAGAAAGGACGAACTGGTGGTTGGACGTATGGCAAAGTGAGCGGGATCGGATCTCTACTTAATTTGCGACCTGCGGATAGAACATCGATAATCCCGGTAGACCTGGCGGATTGATTCGGTCAGACCAGCGCGATCATGCTGGCATTCGGCGTCATCGACGACCAGAAACGAGAAGAATTCATATTACGTGGAGATTCCGGCAGCTGCGTTCTGCTGAACGAAGGTAACCCGAAAGCAACTATCGTGGTCTGCTTTATGCATCCAACGAATACACCCATGTCTCATACGTGATTCCCTTCGATCTGGTCGTACGAGATATAGAGCACGTAACGGGTCAGACTGTGGTGCAACCTGAGTATGTCGACTACGATACAAGGGGCTGAGTACACATTGCGAGAGGGAAGTTTAGTTGTGTGTAGGACAAGTGTGACGAGTATATATGCTATCCTACGCCCAGTATTCCTATTCGGAACACTGTACCTTTTTGGTAGCGTATGGCCAAGTGGCGTAGGGCTTGATCGTGACAACAAGTTGCTAAGGCTTTAGATTGTCGTATACTTTAAATATTTCTTTATAAAATTTGCACTGTCCCATTACATACTAGCTTACACATCAACGTTGCCTTCTTTAACTCTCTTATCAAAAGCGGCTTTTTAAACTTATTCTTGTTGGAAGGCTCACTAGTGAAAGGAAATAACGATAACTATGAATGCATTCTGTACGATTGGTTTGGTTGTTCTTGTCTTAGTCTTGGTGAGCTATAGACGGTACATGTAGCAAAAGGGAGGTAGGGTGCTGCGTAGTACAGCAGTGGAGACATGAAACTGTTGGTACGTCGTACAACAGCAAGATCCCAGAACCGTTACAGTGCGTCTGATCGCGTGACCAGGATCAGTACGCCTGGCCACTTACCCGAGATATCGTTGAGGAGCTTAGTGATGGGCTGGAGCCCATCACCCCGATATACCTACCGATAGCCATAATCCGACAGTTCTCCTTTTATTCCAGGCATGCCAGGAATTCTCATGAGATCAGTAGCGCGTATCCATTTTTTTAGGCATTTTTTGACATTCGTTTAGCATGGCTTTGGCGATCATAAGGCGCCATATCTTCCTGCAAGCTATATTTTCCGGGTAGACCTCAAACTCCTGCATCTGATTCCAGAACCTCGTGATCGGCCCCAGTATCCTACCTGGCCACCTGCGCTCTACCCTTGCGGAGAAGGCGGAATCAGGGTCGCCGAAACACCGGGTACCCAGGCGGCGGACGACGAATACGTTGAAGTCGATGATGCGGACTAGAGGCGCTTGGTCGGGGGGCGGGCTTGAGTGTAGATGAGGAAGATGGTCCAGGAAAAACAACGACAACATTTCTAGGCGCGAGACCAGCGTGCCCCACGCCCGCCGCAAAGGATCTTAGCCTCGGCTTTAAGAACGCGCTGCATAACATCCCAGCGAGTTTGTCGGTCCAGTGCCTCAAGCGCGATACTACTCATAACGGCACCGCCAACATAATCCATGAGTAAAAGCCGCACCTGCCTCATCCACACCCTCCGCTAGAACTACGACATCGCGCTTAATCCCCTCCCCTTCGAACCCGTCTTCATACAGCGGTTCAAATATCTTAGCCACCAATCTTCCGGCTACGACTTCCTCTAAGAAATCATCAGGGTTGGGTGGTGGGTTGGCATCGCGGATGCTGACCCCATTGAGCTTCTGCATGTTGCTAATCAGGCGACAGTCCTTGTCCTTCTTTGCTACTAGAAACGACGGATTGCGGTGGCTCTTGCAGAGCTCCAACGTGCCACGACCGATGCGATCCTGAATCATCTTCATAACGACCTCCCGATGCCTCCTTAGTATAGGAAACGGGTCGGCACTCCATGCCTTGTGCGGGACGGGTCAATAATCACCGGTGGGCTGACTTCCCTGCCTACGCGTTCAGGTTTTCGGAAATCCCAAGCGAGGGCTGCTTCTCCCCGATGGAGGAGCTCAAGGAGCATGGGTTTTTCGTAGGGTCGGAGATCAGGCGAGATCTTCCTCTCCCAAACGCGCTTAGCCGTCATGCTGGTACACTTTGCGAAGTTTAGCGTACCTCAGCTCCAAGTACTCTTGGAACGGCGCTGATTCGCTGTCGGCACTGGGAACCTGCTTGCCCTTTCCAATCGAGTCGACCTTCTTCTTCGCTTGACTTCTGGCCTGCGCGATCTATGAGTTTGACCTTAATTCCATTTCCCTTATGCGATCCGTTAACTTGAGCGTCTATCGCACGAGTCGTCGGCTTGGTGTGGAATGTCGGAGTCGGGCGCATTGACATAACTTCAAATGCCAGCGCCTCTCCACAGTCAAGTCTGGTCATGTGACATCGCCAAAGGCTATTGTAGCCGTTCATTGGCGTAAGATGCGCACCCATCGCTTGGGTAACCTCGCGCATTACCTGGTCTAAGAGGACTTCGCCCTTGTCAAAGACGAAGACGCAGATTTCATCTTCATCACTAGCAACAAGGCTTCCGTCCCCTCCACGACCTACAATCGCCTCCCCCATCTCGTATACGTATCGGATTCGGAACTGTAAGCTTCTACTCAAGCATACCATATTCAGCCCAACTCAATTGAGCTTTGTCTACAAGTGATGCCATGTAAAGATGCATGATCGAAGATTGGGGTACACGCTCGCACAGCTCTAATGAAATAGCAGTGACCTGTCTTTCTCAACACGATGTGCTAGTACAGTGTAACTACAACGCACATTTATAATTTATTTGCGTTGCGCCGAGTCGTCCGTGTAGCTTCAGTCCGGGTCCGCATGGAAAGCAGTAGTCGAGGACTCCATCGCTTGATTACGGAACTGTCTGACCAAATCGTGTTTGTAAAGCTACTGCAGCTATAGGCGATATAGCCGGTAGCGATTGCACCTTCATCTCCACGTGCATCTGTGCAATAGTTTTGATCACTCTTACCTTCCGTATATGGCTGAGCACTAGACGTCTGTTCCAAAACAGCCGATGCAATCGGTTAATTACGGATCTAACGACGACTGGTCTTGTTGGATGATGCACGCAGGGGTGAAGCTGCAATCGCTAACTACTGTAGCTGCATGCTGGCAGTAACGCCATTCTATTGTCTTGTCCGTCTCGCTATAAATTGCTATCCCATAGCATGTGGGGAAATCAAGTTTAAAAGCGTAAGGCATAGGCTAAGATTCATCCAAAGTCTATCTGCACCATTTTGTGTCAGCATCTTCACACACCGCGGCCATTGGTAAGAATACCGTATATTAAACTAGCCTATGCTTGCCAATGTGACAGCGGGATCGGATTCTGAAGCGAAACTCTTTCGCCTCGGGATAACAACATCATCATTTGAACAATCCTATCGAACACGGTATGTCTACCCAATCAGTGCTCACAGTCACTACTAACGGCAAGCTGGTCTCACTACGTCGTAATGGAAGACCAAGATGTCGAGTTCGTTGGCTCTAGCTCAAACCAACATATGATTGACAGCTCTGGAACTCAAGACTATTGCGGGTGGAACTCGTATGGACTTGTTTCCTTTGTGACTGAGCACGGCTCAATCGCCGGGTCCATCGAGAACTATGACTACCACCTGCCACCTATGCTGTTATTGAATGTCACCACCAACGCTCTCGACCCGTGGGGGCTTGAAGAGCCTTCTTATGGTGGCCCACTGTCCCCATGCTCATCGATTGGCCATACCGAGAGCGTCTGCACGCCATCTTACATAGATACGCCAATGGACCTTGCGCTCAATTCACTGATCTTCCAGCATCTCCAGTCGCTGCCGAACAGTGGAGCTTGGTCAGATGAGCGGGAATTTTGCTGGAAACTCGATCAAATGGAACTCCCCACCAGGGGTCCGCAACAGCTCTCCTTGCCTTACCTAGACCGTACAGCCTTCGATCAAGTATTCCCGCAGTGTATTCGAGACTACGTATTCGAGCTTAGCCCCTTATCAGCGCCAGGTTGCGCCTCCTTCCATGAATTCATTCCTTATCCTGCCGCCGGAGTTGTGGACTCAGCCCCCCTTGAGGAGAATCTGACGGTTAGCCCCCACATCAGTGAAGAAGACAGCGACCCAGAGTCTGACAATTGTGGTTGGGATAACGACGCATTAACGCATAGATTCTCACACTCAACCACTTGGAGATTTGAAGAAGAGTTCAGAGTTATGCCGCGCGGAAGGTGGGGTCCCATCGCATATCCCTTTTACACGATCTTAGAACCAAGGCAGTATCGGTGTCCGCTCATGCACAAAAGAGACCCTCCAAGTTTATGCGCAAAGCAGTTCCGACGTCAGGAACACCTTCGGCGCCATGTCGTCACTGTCCACGGTAGTGAGAAATGTTACCGTTGCAAGGTGTGTCCCAGGCCATTCTCGAGGCGCGATAATCTTCGCGAGCATTACTGGACACATTTGAAGAGAGAGGGAAGGATGGGCAAGAACAAAAAGATGAGCCTTACCGAGCTAAAGGCCATTCTGGGTCCTCAGGAAAAGAAGCTCGTGAAGCGTCTCGAGAACAAGCTGCATGAGCATCAGGCGAGGCGACCGAAGACAAAGCCATGACAGAGGGCTGTGGAGGTTTCTTTGGATCATTCCGGTCGTTTTGTAGGCTTAGGAGGTTTTCCGTACGAAAATTATCGATAGCGAGAGCCCGCAGCCTCTCTGCAGAGGACTCAATTAAACGTTCACGGCTTTGCCTTTGGCATCCGGTAGCCCTCTCTCACAGCGGTCTTGCACTATCGTCACGCACAAAAAGGTAGCACGCGACAGTGGCCCTTTGGCCATGTTAAATCACAGTATTTCTCCTATCAGAATGTCTGTATAGTAATCTGCGGTGTCGATCAACCGGGGCAGTGTCAAGGTCTTTTTCAAAGTCGTTTGTGCCTGGATTTAGAGAACCAGACATGCTTACTCAATGTGTACTGGCCACAAAGGGACACTAAAGGCCACCCCCGTCCATACACAGCGGATCTCTGGCGGCGAATGTCCAGAGGGCCTGCTCGCGGCGTCGATGCACGATACGTGGCGAACAAAACCATGTCCGGTCAATTACACTCTCATGCACTTGCAGCTTCCGGTTCCTGTAAGCAGGCGACTTTTGGTCTCATGCTAATACTTTCTCGTTTAGTCGTGACCTTACCTAAATAGTACTAGCTTTCGTAAGCATTGCCATAAGTCAATCTTATGCTCAATACTCGGACCAATCAAATTGAGAAATCTAATTACAGAGTCTAAGCCTTGTCTGAGCAAGTGTAATTATACTGGAAGAATCGATGCCCCGTGCGCGATGACAACTGAGCCGCGTGTGCAAAGCGGAAGCTGCAAGTGCATGAGAGTGTATTGTAAAGCTGCTAGCGAATGCAGCTTCACCCCTGTGTGCATTATCCAACAAAATCAGTCGTCGTTAGGTCGACGACTAACCAATCACGTCGGCTGTTTGAGGGTAGACGTCAGGTGCTAAGCCATACACGGAAGGTGAGACTGTTCAAAACTATTGCACAGCTGCGTGTAGGGGTGAAGGTGTAATCGCTAGCGGCTGTAGAGACGTCCGCATCTTGAAGCGCAGCCAATGCAGAGACCGGTAGCACTCATATCGCTTACGACTGCTTACTGTCGCGATTTGACACCTCGTACACTCTCATGCACTTGCAGCTTCCGCTTTGCGCACGCGGCTCAGTTGTCACCCCGCGCGGGACCTTGACTCGCCTAGTTAAAGCTTGCCCGCAAACAGCTTAAACTCTGCACACATTTCGCCCCAATTGGTCTGGGCGTCTAAGACCCACGGCATATCTGAGAGACACTAGTACTAGATAGGTAAGGTCTCGTTCAAGCAAGAGGGGCTTAGTGTGGGATCAAAAGTCACCTGCTTACAGAAATCGGATGTTGCAAGTGCATGAGAGTGTACAGTACATTCGGAAGAGTAAGAAAATTGCTTATCTGCTATAAAAGAAATATCAAGCACTTAGACCAAGTTGATGTGAATAGTAAGCAGTAATTGATGAAGACCTTGATTCTCCTGCCAGCAATAATCCCGCTTACCCGCCATCAGCATCATGGTGCATGAACTTTGGTCAGACATCGCTAAACGATTCCTACCTGCTTGCCCACAGGTAGCATATGCTGAGCCTCTATTTTAAGTCGACAAGGATGGGTGAGAGGTATAACCTGTTCAGCTGGACCTAGGGTGCGCCATCTGCTCTAATAGTCCCGCCTTGTCTCCCAGGATACGAACGAGAATATGTCGGCACGATTCGGTCCAATGAAGACTCCCGAAGCTGGTGATAGCAATGCGCCTGATCGTGACGATCGCGTTTCTACCGACATAGATACTGGAAATGCCTTCCATCGGCCTGCCAAGATCACCCACCCCCCCGATGTCCAGCAAGACCCCAGCCAGCGGGATCAGATTTCACAGCTTGCATGCGCCATGGCGAAACTGCACCTCGAAGAAAAGACGGAGGAGATTATAGAGGAAGAATATGAGGTTCTCCATCCGAGCAGCACGGTGATAGGGCTTCAGCAAGCGGTAGATATGGATGGATATGTATTCGTGGATTAATGACTGCGCTCGAGCAGGAGACACTGCTGGAAGCGACAAATACACCCCCTATCCTTCAACATTGATTCTTCCGATCAACATGCTGGCACTAGAACGCTGGCACAACGCTGTTGAGTAAGACTATCTTGTGTCACAATTGGTGTATCTTCTAGGCACCTTGCACTCTTTGTATGCGGCTGTCCTTGTACGCTCTTCCGGCTTTAGAGTTCTCGAAACCAGAGCCTTGACTCTCATGCATTTTAGAGGTAACGTTGATTCAAGGTCGGGACGTTAGCCTTGAGACTAAAGAAAGTGACTGAGTAAATTCCCTCCATATGTGACGAAAAGCCTGGTGTGCCGGAAACAGCCAATGAGAGGGTAGAATTAAGGTGCGTCCCTGGGTGAAGAGACACATCGTGTCGCGAGACAAGTTTGCACTTCGGACCTTCGGCGCTATCCTATTTGCAGGTTAATGAGATTGTTATTAAACTCCCTCCCTACGCAACGAACAACCCGGTGGGCCGAAACCAGCCAATGAGGCACTACGTCAGGTCAGAATATTGGTTATCTGTGCACTCTCATTGGTTGGTTTCGGCTCACCGGGTTGTTCGCTGCGTAGGGAGGGAGGTTAATGCATCATAATTAAGTGATGATTACTCTTTATGATAATTAATTAGTGTCCGATATAAATCGCGGCTATGTTGGCCGTGCTATCAATCGTTTCGTTACCGTCGTCAATCAACTCGTCCACTACACCCCCATATCCATTGCCGACCTCAAGGACCACTTCAATGCTCGGAGGGTCATAGAGAGAGCGTGATGAAGGAATATTGATTGTCCAGGCTCGAGAAATCACTCTAACGTGGGGGTGAGCATGCCGGAAGCCCCGTAGTGCGAAGCAACAGATCTCTGGTAACGAGCCCAAGCTGGCGGGATGCGCTAGTGCATCTCGACCTGCAGTAGCGTGCTCAGATATCTGCGCAGCTGTGGCGCACCCGAGCTGCGCTTCTTGATGAGTCTATAAGCGGCCGCTAGCTCCTTTACTTCGAACCCTACCCTGCGACCAGTATAAGGTTGGTCCGTCTCCCAAGAAGGGAGTTGAGTTTGAGCGCTTTGCTTATCGCAGCTGCCATCCGCTTAAGGACGACTGTCGCTTTGATACCAAGCATACGATAGGAAACGGTGTCGAACCGTAGCCTGTGTGACTCAGTAGAGGACGGATACACACTGCTTGTGCTCGCAATCAAATAATACCGTATAGTTTTAAATGTACTGAAGAATTGCCGCATCGGTTACACAATTTTCACACCAGCTCTCAATCTCTTGACGCAACTGGTTCGAACCATTCCAACTCTAACCCTCGTGTACTCCCCATCTTCCCTTGTAGGCACAACAACCAGTATGTAATAGTGCTTCTTGCGGATGATTTCTCTCGTCCCTCCAATGACAATACAGTGGTCTCTGCGATCGCTCTCGCCTCCTTCGACATCGTATTGGATCCACCCTTTTCCGTTTCCAGAGAGATTAGCGAGTGTGTAACGATTAGTGTCCGGCCTCAGTGTCACGTGCCGGAACTCCCCCACGTCGGCGATCAACGCAGCATAGTTTCGCTCAGCACCGAAAGCCAGAGCTTTAACCCAGCTCACTGAGCCCATTTCGATTTCCATAAATCGAACGCCTCCGCTACATGCCGTCCAGGACCACGATGGTACTTCTTGGTTGTTGTCATACGCGATACGCATCGTCTCTTTGTCCGACGCCTGCCACAAGAGGGTTTTGTGAAGATACGTTTCTGTAACGGTGTGAGGAGAGGGGGAGGACTGCGTTGTCATTGTATAGCTACAAAGGAGAGCAGCTATATACGTGTGTGGGATGATAAAGTGTGGTAGCGATAGCCGTACCCAACTTGTATCGGAGTGGGTCTTGGCAAGGCCCAAACCGTTACAGTTTCGAAGATGCCATATGAGCTCTTGCAGTGTAGAGCACCGGCGATACAGGCCTCTAACCCAGATGCTGCAACACATCTGTCGGTGTCCTTGGTAAGTCCACGCTTCGAGTAGTTCTCGAACAGAAAGTAGATTAACTCTACGGTACGTACTCTGCCTGCTTTTGGAGACGGTCAGGAAAGCTTGGATCCATTGAGAAATAGCTCTTTCGAGGTGAGCTGAAGATAAGGATGTCTGATTAGTCATATGTTTAACTTCGAGAGAGTAGACTTCTTACCTTTTCATAATCGTAATGTTCTCGCAGTACACTCATCTTCCACACTCCCAGTATCTCTGATTGGCGCTGAAATGGATGGTCCGTTTCGCCAGAACCCTCTCTTGCATAACCCATGCTCGCTTGTTAAGCCCGGCTTGTTCCACATCCTTCTCGAAATCATCCATATGGGCGCAGATGTAGACTTGGTTACCTGCGGCGTCTTGGACGCGCACATACTCAGTACCTGTGTTTCGGGCGAGAAATCCTGCGTTCGAATCGACAGCCGACGTTGCAGCGATCGTGCAGGTGGCCGAGGCGAAGACGTCCTCCATACAACCCGCTTCGCACTCCCAATCTTCCGCGTTCCACTGGATGATGCACAGTGAGTCAATCTAGAGATACTCAATGCCTAACTCCTGGGTCACTCGGACTGCAACTTGGAATGTCTTTGGTAGCTCAGAGAGACTAAATCCGTTCAGTCGTCCACTGAGGTTGCCGTCAGTAGTGCAGTATCGAGGATCGTCCTTTGTTGGGGGATGGCTGCCCCAGCGGTGGGACAATGCAGTATACTTGACGCCTTCATTCTCCCGGAGGATATAGAGACGTAGGACCTCTGGATCGGCATGCCTAACGTAGATCAGCCTAGTTGGCGATGTCCCTTGGGATCTGGCATTCTGTAGGTTGCAATCGTGGGTTGTGTCGCACCATTCAAGCCAGCTTCGAAGAAGTGCGAAGCGTGCAGCGCTTTCAGGCTCAGGCAGAACCGGGAAGCCGATTGGGATATCATCTCTGTCGGGGGGCGGGTACTCTGTACTCAAGACAGGTGGTAAGCGAAAAATGTTTTTAGCACATGAGGGGCGCTAGGGACACTAACCCACGTCAGAACAAAGCCTCAGCATACGCGAACCTTTATGGCTGAGTCGTAGTGTCGCGCCGTCTCGAACAATGCTAAGATCGGCATTCTCGTTCTCGTGAAAGCGTTTAGCGGTCCGGACGAGTAGTTTGCAGAGCGCACAGCTTCTCGAGGCGACGCGAATCTCAGAAAGGCGAGCTCGAGCATCCAGCGGCTCGGTTACAGAACCTACCAAGACACTGCAACAGGCGCAAGGGTGAACGGCACTAGAGTGGTCCTCTAGTCTACGCTCTGGCAAGACCCCATGCAATCTTCTGGCGGAGTCGTTGTCGTAAGTGAATGACCAGTCCGGCTATCCCAAGGTTATTGAGATTTGCACCAGCTGTGGGGGCAGCACCAAAAGAGACTTACTAGCTACAGCACCAGATACACCAAGGTGAGAAGCCGCCTCGCGCATCTACGTTTGCAGGTCAACTTACTCGCTACACCACCAAATACACCAAGGTCAACATGTGCTCTATTGCTTTCAGTCTTTAAGTTTGCTCACCTCCTACACTTATGTTAGTTAACATCAACGTGTAGAACATGCAACAGTCTAGTCACCTTCTACATCCCTCTCGTTAGCAGTATCTTTAAGTGTGCTCACGTTCTAGGCATACCTGGAATGAGCTTTTGTACCTCGTTCTCGCAGACATGACAGCATATGTAGTTGTGTTAAAGTAATTAGTAGAGATAATAATTATTAAAAGACTCGCTCACCAGACCTGGTGTTTGGGGAAGCGGGGCAATCACACCAGCTGCTGCCTAAATCATTGCGGGATTGCGGGGCAGCTAGTAAGCAGATTACTAACTGAGGTGCTTGCAGGCAACACTTAGTGGGACCAACGAAACCTGCGCCAATGACTGCTATGGTTGCTTCTAGACTCTAGCCATTGTGTACGATAGCCACAGCTATAGACACATCTAAGCACGCTACTGCTGCCGCTGCATGCCAAGAGCAGCTAGAGCCCAGTACCCTGCAAAGAGAGTCTTGGCCAGGATGCATGTCCTTTATGCTAAGTTGACTTTCCGAGCTTGGGGTCTCCGTCTTTAGCAATTGGGCTTCCTGTCTGCCGCTCCGAACGCTTTACAACTATAATTACGCTGTCGCGAGTAAACAGGGGGTTACTAATAGAGGCATGCTGAACGCTACTAGTAGAACGACCAACAACACGTCCGACACTACACTTTCTCTACTCGGAAGCGGGTATACTTAAGGAGCAACAGCTATAGAATACAAGCGCGTCGAGCTTAAGCTTGTACAGATCCTGTGGCGCGTTTCCGAAGGTCCGAATCAAAAAATGTCTCGTCACACAGTATGTCTCTCCACCCAGGGCTGCACCTTAGCAGAATTCCCGACACAGTGCTATGTCTGATTGGCTGTTTCCAGCGCACCGGGTTTTCCTTCACATAGGGAGGGACTTTAGGAAGAACGAATGTGTGGTTTTGCATTAGCATCAGCAATCTATGGAAACGCTTAACTAAGTAACCCCTCACTTCTTGCTGCCATCCGACAGCATCCTATCGCGATTCATGCCCACCTTGGGATGAGACAACGGCCGGCGCAATGGTAGTAATGCGACATCTATGCAGACGATCGTGGTGAATTTAGAGCTGTTACGGTTCGGTAGACGCGGGAGGATGGCCGGTGGTCTCCGTGGGTCGCCCGAAGCCTGCCTGTGACGATAGTGCTAGCGGGTCGACCGTCAGCGCAGTGCGAGACTCGAAATTTGGCACAGCTCTAGTCATTGGGTCTTGGTCCTTGAGTAGAGAGCCACTTTGATCCAGCAGCAAGCCAGGAACAACGTCCACATCGATGCACGAGGTGTAGTACTCGTCCTTACCATTGACTGGCCCGGGTTCAGGCTGAGGTGCTGTGGGCCATTGCCACACCCAGTAGAGGGTATAGGTCTGGCCGACGGTGACATCATCTGGTAATCTTACGTTCGTCTCGCAGAGCAGTTCATGTTCTGAGCCGGGCTGCCCAGGCTTTGGGTTCGGTGTCTGCAACCGACGGGCTTCACCCAACGCTGTGATGTCAGCCCTGAGCTGGTAGCACCTATCGTCATCAAAGTTCTGGGCGGTCAGTAGTCTGCCGCCTTGATTGCCTCCCTTGCCATCGCTTGTCCAATGCAATACGTTTAGAAGAGTCTCGTCGGGGCGTGGCTGCTTTGTGCCAAACACAAACACCGTACCGCCCTTCTTTGGCTTCCCCACGAGACCGTTCCCACCGCCGGGTAGAGTGACATGACCATTCTCAGCATAACGCATAGCGATTACGCTTTCCGGACTGGTCTGCAGACGAGAAAAGCTACCTGCTTGGCTAGCCACCCGTTGAGATGGGTGGCAAACAAGGTCTGCTTCGTTGATGAAGTCGGCGTCGTGTGGTAGGAGCCATTTGTTGGCCTCCTGGTCGAAGCTGCTGCCGGCAGTCTTGTCTACAAACCCTCGCGGATAGCCAAAGCCAGCAACGTACGAGCCGTTGGAGGCAATATTGGCGAGCTGTTCTACCCATGAGTGAGCGTTAGCCCAGTTGGCTGTCAGTGCCAAGAGTGTAGCACGTGCTTGATATCGCATGTTCGAGGGCAAATGTAGAAGGCCAAGGGCGGGGTCCAGTTGGGGGCTCTTATTTATGAAATGTCTCTGGTCTTCTTGCTAACTGTATTGATGTGATACGATATGTCAGCGAGATCAGTCGAATGCGTGACGATGCTTCGCTGATGCTGACCAGTATGTTGCGGGGGATCTAAGAACAGATAAGGGGACTTGGCGTCTCCGCTTGCATCTGCAACTTTCTTTCCCCGCACTCTCTCGTAATCAGAAGTATTCATCTGCGGAAATATGTCAGAATGCTCTTGTCTAAGGGGAGTGACTGAGTCTAGGGGATGGCGAGCAGCCGTGACGCGGAAGGGAACAAGTACTGTGATGGAGGGTGTATCACCTCAGTCTGTAGTTTAAGCATGATCAGCAGGCTTTCAATAGTATAGCATAGCCATGTACAGCCGCTAGCGATTACACCTTCACCCCTCCACGCAGCTGCGCAATAGTTTTGAACAGTCTCACCCTCCGTGTATGGATTAGCACCTGACGTCTGCCCTCAAACAGCCGACGTGATTGGTTAGTCGTCGACCTAACGGCGACCGATTTTGTTGGATGATGCACGCAGGGGTGAAGGTGGAATCCCCAGCGGCTGTACTCGGTTAATAGACGCTCAGGCTTCCTGTTCTGTAGTTTGAGATTCTAGTGACAGCGAACCAGTTCATGATAAGGTGCTCAAACAGCAGGATCGACAACAAGATATCCTTAACAGAGCCTTAAAAGTCTGCCTTACGTCTCGTGTCATCGATTCAAAAGCTGCTGTAATTATCATCTTCCGAGTCAATAGTAGAATAGAGCGAAGTTTAATTGTATCTAGAGCCCCAATGCATCGTTTCGCAGCACTCCTTCACACTGTCAAATCCTGCCGATTCGCAAGCGATAACTTCGTTAAAAGCGCCTACGCGGCAAGATGCAATGCCCGTATGACGTGCCGATGGAAGATATGGTCAGACTTGCTATCAGTCAGTTGGATCTGCAGACTGAAAACCTAAATAGGAAATCCCGGACGGAAACTAGCCTCATTAGGTTTTCAGTCTGTAGATCCAACTGACTGATAGCAAGTCTGGATATGGTATTGAGTCGAAACGGTAGGTCTTGTCACTCGTACGTTGGGGGCACTGCGTCATGTAGTGGCACTTGTTCTTCGGATTCAGACTTGCCAACAAGCAAGCTTTTTGCAAGCACTTGCTTGTTCGGCTTGATAAAGTAAGCGTACTTGTAAGTCAAGCCGTTGTATAGTATTTTACAAGCCAATCAAGCTCTAGAGGGTAAGCTCGCTTGATAGGCTTGAACGGCTTGATGATTTTAGCTAGAGGCCATGCTTTGGGCGATGTTCTAGGTTATATTTAAATGAGGTTAAGGTGTTTGCCGTAGAGCTAATAACGTAGTTTATAAGGGAGTCGGCCACCCCACCAACTTTGCGCACCTCTCTTATCTCAACTTACAATGGCTCCACGTAAAGCCTCTCAAATTACATCAAATAAAGCAGATATCCAGCTTGTCCTCTTATCTTTTAATGCCAACCAAACTCAGAGTAATCGACGCGCTGCTACTATCTTCAACGTTCCAAGAACAACGCTAGGCGACCGACGCGCTGCAAAGCCTGCCCGACGCGATTGCCAGCCTAACTCGAGGAAGATTACCCAGCGAGAGGAGGAGGTAATTGTTAGACGCATACATGAACTGAATACACGTAGATTCGCGCTTGCGTACGCTGCTGTACGTCGTGATATGGCTGATAAGCTGCTCGCTGCGCGCAGCTCAGGTCAAGTTGGCGTCCACTGGGCGCGCAACTTTGTCAAGCGTACAGACAGTCTTACGACGCGTTTTAATCGAGCGTACGATAGACAGAGAGCTCTATGCGAGGATCCTGTGTTGATTAGAAGCTGGTTTGATCTTGTGGAAGAGACAAAGGCCAGGTACGGCATCTGCGATAATGACTACAACTTTGACGAGGCTGGCTCTATGGTGGGCAAGATTACGACTTAGCTCGTCGTGACAGGATCAGAGAGGTGAGCCATGCCAAAGAGTATCCAGCCAGGCAATTGCGAGTAGGTGACGGCGATCGCCGCGATCAACGCTGCTGGCTGGTCAGTCCCGCCGTTCCTCATCTTCGCTGGCCAGTATCATCTATCTGCCTGGTACGAGGGAGCAGAGATCCCACGCGACTGGATGATTGCAGTCAGCGACAATGGCTGGACGAACAACGAGCTAGGAGTAGAGTGGCTGAAGCACTTCAACGCTTACACGAAGACTCGCGTTGTTGGTGCGCGTCGCCTGCTCGTCTTTGACGGCCACAAGAGGCACCACTCTCTTGAGTTTCAAGAGCTCTGCAAGGAGAATAACATCTACACGCTTTGTATGCCACCTCACTCATCTCATCTGCTCCAGCCTCTTGACGTTGGCTGCTTCTCGCCATTGAAGCCCGCGTACAGCCGTGAGGTTGAAACCCTAATCCTCCACCACATCAACCACATCACCAAGCTTGAGTTCCTGCCAGCCTTCAAAGCAGCGTTTAATCGAGCGTTCACGACAGCCAATATCTGTTCAGCTTTCGGCGGCGCAGGCCTTGTTCCTCTCCAGCCAGACGCTGTCCTATCGAAGCTAGAAGTGCAGCTCCGTACGCCTACTCCAGCTGCTCTACCAGAGGCTCTCTGGGAAGCTCGTACGCCGAGTAACGTACGTGAGCTTGAGGCTCAATCAACGTTTATACGTAATCGCGTGCGACAGCACAAGAGCTCATCACCAGCTTCGATTATTGAGGCGATTAACCGGCTTAAGAAGGGGGCAGAGGTGACAATGCTCTCAGCTGAGCTAATGCGCGATCGGATTGCCAGCCTTAAGAGAGCCAACGAATCAGCGTGAAGGTGGAGAGCGATCCGGCCTTAGCCGCCAGGCTCTTGCGCGCTGTACAAGGTGCAGAGAGACTGGCCATAACTTACGTACATGCAAGAAGGATACTTGAGATAGTATTCAATATATTCTATCAATCTAACGTAGGTGCATGCTCCTGCCACCTCGACACCTAGTCTCAACAGGTGATAGAACCCCAACTCTATTAGCTTCGCTTCACCGACTGTGTGTTCACATCCCCGCTGACATGCAGACGATGTGTGCTATGCTGCACTATTTGCAAGGAACCCTCAATCCCTGTGAGGATGTGAGATGTCATTGCGTAGTGCATGAAGGACCTAGCCCGTCTAGTCAAGATCACTGGTATATAAAGGAGCTTTCAATACTTCTAACAATGTCATTCCTCTTCCGCCTCACAACCGCTGCATTCTCAAGAAGCCAAGAGAGTGATGAGTTCTCGAGAAACTATTGCAGACGATACATTGTATCAGGTATGTATGGATGTTGCACGTTTGGCAGCTATCACTGATCATCTTAGGGATATCAAAACTGTCTAGTAGTCAGAGATGATACCGTTCATCCAGCTTGGGAACCATCAGAACCAGCACCTGCAAGCAAGGACTCCGGTGATAAGAGAAAGGATGAGCAGCCTGGAGCATGTGCGACGTGCGAGACAGGAGAGACAGCCTCAAACATTAACGCTATTAAGACTCTCCTCCCTACGCATCGACTAGTACTGATTAGTCACGCAGGGCACCAGCCCGA
The DNA here is from genome assembly GCA_029100535.1 of Stemphylium beticola. Taxonomy (NCBI): domain Eukaryota; kingdom Fungi; phylum Ascomycota; class Dothideomycetes; order Pleosporales; family Pleosporaceae; genus Stemphylium; species Stemphylium beticola. The sequence continues at coordinate 28,316 of JARBXR010000146.1, read as the reverse complement.
GGAGAATGGTACCGGAGTAATTAGTAGATCTTTTGGATATATCCACTAGTGTGCTCTGTCTGGTATATGTCTAACAGACATTTGTACGGCCAGGCACTGCGTTAATACATCTCGAGTAGCAAAAGGAAGATGGATTTGACAATTGCAATTCCCAGGCGAATTCGGACACATATGCCTCACGGGGCAGGTTCACGTAGCGAAAAAGGCGACAAGCACCAGAATGTAGAAGCGCCGGCTTGGGCTACAATTGCCCCTTTGGCTAGATGTGATCTACGACCGATCCGCATTCGGCGTCGTCGCATAGCCAGAACCCTTCCGGATCACCGAGAATAATCAGTTTCTACACCTTCGCATTAGACTTGTAAATCTGTAAGGGGGTTGTAAATAAGAAGGTCAAAAGTCCATTAAGCAAGATTGGTGACTTGACTTCGTAGACCCATCAAAGTCTTCGTGAATTCATCGAGACATGGCGAACAGAATCCGAAAAGATCTGCCCAAAAATGGAGGTCGGGCCAAAGAAAGCTTCTAAAACAAAAGCTAGTGCTCGATTCAGTGCCGAAAAGGCCGGGTTCTGGGCCCTCTGTAGCCACCCTTTCCTCTTCCAAGAGTTCGCCTTGAGTTTTCATCGTGATCTCCGCTCGCCTTGGTAGCTGCGTCCAATAATGAAGCCGTTGCCGCCTTCGCCATCTTCTCCACCGTGCTCATCATGGTCGCCGCATCCCTCATATTCTCATCCGCCTTGCTCATCATGGCCGCCGCCTGCTCAGCTGCCTTGCTTATGATAGCCGCCGCCTGCTTATCTGCCTTGCCTATGATATCCCCCACAATGGTGTTCAGATACTTCTCGAAGTCGTCAGTCTTGGTGATCAACTCGTCTCGAACCTCGCGCAGAACAGCGTCGCGAGTATCATCGAGCGATTGGATGCCTTCGTCCTTCGCCACTGTGATATTCAACACAGCCTCTTCTTTGACGTCGTCGAGGCAGTCACGGAACTTGTGGTCTGCACGCTCTAGGTGGAGATAAGCGTGGGCGTCGAGTCGATCCAAAACGTCCTGGAGGTGCTTGTTCGAAAGCGACTGGGAGAGCGATGTTTGAGACGATAAATTCGAGCTGCGCTCGGAGGCGTCGGAAACAAGAGGCGATATTCCAGGGTGGGGAAAGAAACGCCTAGGAGATGCTTCGATCGCATGGGGAAGTTGTTGTGTCATAGTATTGTTGATAGCAACACATTTCTTATCTGAGAACGTAGAGGCTTTGAAGCTCGGCTTGGCCAGGACAGATTCCGAACTTGATTCGTCGATGGTGGTATCGCAGGATGGTGATGTAGCGACTTCAGTTGGTGATTGAGGAGGAAAACCGAATGCTTCCGATTTGAGGATAGCACGCTTAGAGGGCGGCGAAGTGATACCGCAGGACGGTGATGTAGCGACTTCAGTTGGTGATTGAGGAGGAAAACTGAATGCTTCCGATCCGAAGATAGCACGCTTAGAGGGCGGCGAGTGACTTGGGCTTCTCGCTGCGTGTGCTGGTAAGTCATAAAATAAGCTAGGCAGTACATATCACTTACTCCACCTTGGTCGCTTAGTTGAAGTCTCGTAAGCAGGGAGTTGATCAAGAGGTTCATTGGTGGCTCTTAGAGGCTCGAATATGGTCCAATCTCCTCGCTCAAACTGCGCAAGTGTTGCGCCAACTGGAAAGCCATATAAGCCTGTCGTCTTGTTGACTAGACGGTGGATGCAAGACTGATAACGTTGCTGCAGCCAGCTGAAGTCGATTATAGGATGCACTTTGAAGGCTTTAGCGATCTCAACCAGCTGCCGGCAAGTGGTGGGAAGCGCTTGTCGCATATACCAAATCGAACAAGCAGATTTGAGAGTCAGCGATAGGGTGTGCATTCTGGGGAGACCATCTCGGGCAATCTTCTCTAGCGAGGCAGTATTACACGAGTCTGCGTTTGCAGCCAACGCAGTAGTGCCAGGAACCAGATTGTCCGCATCGTACCCCAAAACGAAGTTCTGCTTTTTATCAGAGCCAGGAAGAGAGATAGAGGCTGTCACAAGCAAAGATATGCGATTGCTGGAAGAAGATTGCTTGATTGACAGAGAACCCAGAAGAGGTTCATCTATCTCTGAAGGTTCTGCGTAAATGAGAGCAGGCACACCACTCTTAGAACGTTTCTTTTTAGGCATGATCTAGTTGGCAATCAGTCATGCAGCAATATCTAGCAACTCACTTTGAGAACCCCTCGCCACGATGATGGCAAGGAACCCAGCCCTCCCGGGCTTTGTATGGTGAGCAGCCCTGACTCGAAGCAGCAGCTCCTGCCCGCATGCGCCGCCAACCTCCCCGATGGACTATTTCTGTGCCAGGCAGAGTAACACCCCAATGAGCGGACTCAGAGGCCTTGTGAAGATTCGCAAGGATGGTGAACCGAGGTTGTCAACAGGTAGTCAGGGCAAGAGAGAGGCAGACGGCGGCAGGCAGGGAGGAAGCTGGTGCTTGGTTAATTGCGACGATCGTGGCGCGCGCGAGGTTCGCAACGATCGTGGTGCGCGTGAGGTTCGGTATCAACGTAGGTCAGAATAAGTGCCGACGCGCTGATGGAATCGATGGAGACGATGGCAAGTTGGGCGAAGGTCGGGTTGTTGAGCAGGTCGGGTGGTTGGCAGTTATCAGCCGCAAGGAGTGGAGCGAGCCCAGCTGAGTCATCGGAGCTCTGCTGCCTGCCTCACGTGCGCGCGCGTTGGCTCCCGCAACAACGTGTCCGTGCGCGCAATGCGCCGAGGCGTCCAATGCACCTGTACTTCACAACACCACAGCTTAACGCTATAATGACGCTAGAAGAAGCCTTTGAAGAGTGTGATACTTATGAGAATGAACAAGATATTCCCTGGACCCAGATATCGAAAGAGCATGGTGTTGTGCCCTCAACGTTGACGCGAAGATACCGACGCGAGACGCGATCGCGTGAAGAGCAAGCAATTGCATAACAAAAGCTTACCCCACAACAAGAGGAGGAGCTTGTGAAGTATACAGAGGAGCTCACTGCTCGTCAAATACCCCCTACAAGGAAGATAATGACCAATTTCGCGCGCGCTCAAAAAGCAGCAACGCGACGCTTCAACCTCACGAAAATCTCGCGGTACACTCAACAAAGGCAAGCGAAAAGCCTTACACAGAGCTGCCAAAATCCTGACAAAGCGTTGTCGTGTTGTAGGTGCTGGAAATCGGCCTGACGCTGCACCTGCGCCGCCGGCTCCACCACCCAAAACGACCCGCACCCGCTCAGTACGGCAACCCAAAAGATACTCTAAATAGCTAGATAGGTTTGCATACATCTATAGAACAACATACTAAGAAGTCTCGCGATAATCGCTTTTGTGGGTGGCTCTACAGCCTCATTACATGAATGACATTTAGTCCATCCAATAACATGCTTTACAAGCGAGTGACGCGTACAAGCGAGTGACGCACCCCACCAACTTTGCGCACCTCACCTATCTTAATCTACAATGGCTCTACGCAACGTTACTCAATTACTCTCAAATGAAGCTGATGTTCAGCTTGCTATCTCATCTATTAATGCTCAACAAATCCAGGGCAATCGTCCTGCTGCTGCGATCTACAACGTAGCTGAAGCGACGCTCCGCCGCCGACGCGCTGGAATACCTGCCCGACGCGATTGCCAGCCCAACTCAAGGAAGCTTACCGAGCGAGAGGAAGAGGTGATTGTCAGATATATACTCGACTTAGATACACGTGGATTTGCGCCTACGTACGAAGCTGTACGTGATATGGCTGATAAGCTGCTGGCTGCGCGCGGCGCTGGTCACGTCGGCGTCCACTGGCCGCGCAACTTTGTTAAGCGTACAGACAGTCTCACGACATGTTTTAATCGAGCGTACGATAGGCAGCGAGCTCTATGCGAGGATCCAGCCCTAATTAGGAGCTGGTTTAAGCTTGTAGAGGAGACAAAGACCAAGTACGGCATCTGCGATGATGACGTATACAACTTTGACGAGGCCGGCTTCATGATGGGCAAGATCACGACTCAGCTCGTCGTGACAGGGTCACAGAGGAGAGGCAGGCCAAAGGCTATCCAGCCTGGTAATCGCGAGTGGGTAACGTTGATCGCGGCGATCAACGCTGCTGGCTGGTCAGTCCCACCATTCCTCATATTCGCTGGCCAGTATCACCTGTCTGCCTGGTATGAGGATATCCCACGCGACTGGGCGATCGCAGTTAGTGACAACGGCTGAACGAATAACGAGCTAGGAGTAGAGTGGCTGAAGCACTTCAACGCTTACACGAAGACTCGCGTTGTTGGTGCGCGTCGCCTGCTCGTCTTTGACGGCCACAAGAGGCACCACTCTCTTGAGTTTCAAGAGCTCTGCAAGGAGAATAACATCTACACGCTTTGTATGCCACCTCACTCATCTCACCTACTCCAGCCTCTTGACGTTGGCTGCTTCTCGCCATTGAAGCCCGCGTACAGCCGTGAGGTGGAGAGCCTGATCCTCCACCACATCAACCACATCACGGAGCTCGAGTTTCTGCCAGCGTTCAAGGCAGCGTTTAATCGATCGCTCACCCCAGCCAATATCTGCTCAGCTTTCCGCGGCGCAGGCCTTGTTTCTCTCCAGCCAGACGCTGTCCTATCGAAGCTAGAAGTGCAGCTCCGTACGCCTACTCCAGCTGCTCTACCAGAGGCTCCATGGGAAGCTTGTACGCCGAGCAACGTACGCGAGCTTGAAGCTCAATCGACGTTAAAACGTGAGCGCGTGCGACGGCATAAGAGCTCATCACCAGCTTCGATCATTCAGGCGATTTACCAGCTCAAGAAGGGCGCTGAGGTGATGATGCTCTCAGCCGAGCTAATGCGCGATCGGATTGCCAGCCTTGAGAAGGCTAATGAGGCAGCGTTAGCGCGCAAACAGCGTAAAAAAAGCGTACACAACAGCGAGGAATCTTAACAAAGGGAGCTGGCGAGGATATACTCGCTCAACGTGAGGCTGATCAGCAGATTGCTCGTGAGCAGCGTCAAGGAGGAGAGCGATCAGGCGTGAGCCGCCAGGCTCTTGCGCGCTGTAAGAAGTGCAGAGAGACTGGACATAACTCTCGTACGTGCAAGAAAGATACCTTAGATACTGCTTAATCTACTCTATTAATATCTATATATTATCTTGTAAGGTGGTTGAGATATACGCGTGTAGAGGTGCGCAAAGTTGGTGGAGTGGGTCACTCGCTTGTACGTGTCACTCGCTTGTAAAGCATGTTAACAGGAAGAGAAAGCCGCGATGTTCTGTGCACATTTGTCGGGTCTTGGCTCCCTGCCGGTTAGGCGGAGCGCCCACTGTTTTGGGTTGCTGGGGAAAACCCACTTGGCATAGACACCGGCTTACCCAATCTTGTCCTTTAGAAGCATGCACAAATAACTTCTCTACCATTCTCTGCCGCAATGACTTATTTATTTCATTCCTTGCCCTCGTCCTCCTCTTTACAGTCTCGAGTTCAGGACTGGCTGGGCGCCTGTTCGGACCCGGCGCTTACCACATCGCCGTTGCGCGCACCGAGTCCCAGCTCGGTGTTACTCCATCCCGTCGGCGAGTTGGAGATGAAAACCTGGTGTTGTTGGGCTACAACGTCGTCAACCCAGCTCGTTTGGATCCCAGATGTGCCCTGGTGGATGAGAGCGGGCGGTAATGCCTCTCCAGAAGCGCATACGCAAGCCAGTAGCGTTACTCATTCTCTGTTTCCATCCTTGATCAATGCAGTGCGCTCTTTTGACGCCCAAACTGCCTTAGAGAAGACTCTTTTCGCGTGGATTGTGACGCCGACGAAGAAGCCCTTCTCATCCATATTGTAGGTATTGCGCGCTTCTAGGTTGTACTCGCGCATCTTCGAATGAAGCAGGTCGAAGTTCTGCTTTTACATATGCTTACTGTCAGCCCAGTGGCGGTTGCGATCGATTCCGGCGCTCCATTTAGTGGAAAGCTCGTTGGCGTGGCGATGCAGAAACCGATCAACCCAGCTTGGAGAAACCTCCCACTTCGCAACCGCGCTGCCGTAATTTCGTAGCATCTTTCGCGTCGGCTGTAAGACTTGCCTTATGTATCTTTCTATGTATCTCACTAATTCCTGCTCCTATTGTAGGTTGAGTAACTGAGTATCCTGGTGGTACACTTCACTAGCGCGCTGTTTTCCCTTGTGCCTCTGCGACAACGTCTTTCGGACAACATCGAACATTTCCGCAACTTGGCGGTATGAGAATTGTGCGCGATTGCCACGCGATTCGATATATCTAATTGATTCTTGAATCGGATCCATGGTGGTGGGGTTATAGCGTGTTGAAGATGGGACAAATCTTGATGTTGCGATGTTCGGGTGGCTCGAGTGCCGAAGTGGCTCGAATGGCGCACGGGCACTGTTTGCCCCGTCGGAGCCCACTTTCCGGAGCGTTCCTGTGTTAGTTTGGCTAGCGCGTTGAGCACGTAGCTCTCGGATGCAACGGCCCATTCATTTCGAATCACAACAACAATCCCTCAATGATCGTCTCTCTCCATCTATCGCTTCGCCCGTGCTGCATCCCCCTTTGATTTTACATATATCTCACCTGATCTCATTCTCACATGCTGGGAAAGCGCGCGCGTTCGACTAGGTCCGCAAATCACTCCGAGGATACACTCGAGGAAAGTCGACCTACAAAACGACTGGTCCGCTCCAGTCAGGCTGCCGCTTCTTGTGTGAAAAGACGCGATCCCTCTGTTCAACACCTCCCTCAATGCCCCTGTTGTATCAACGTCGCCCACGATCTTCCTGCATCCGCCCGATTTCGAAAGCGCCGCGCATGCTCCGTCGACACTCTTACCCCGCCGCGCCTGCGCAGCTCAAGTGCTCACGCTCTTTCAGGTCGACGAGCCCGCTCGCTTAACCGCAACCCATCTCCTCTGCGCCTCACACGAGAGAACCTACGCTGTTTCGAAGATAGCACGCAGTCACCTGTAATGTCTATCCCTCGAAATCCGTCCCCAACGCGAAAAGATACTGCCATCACCGATAAGAAACAATTGGCAGGGTACAACATAACTGTCGACAAAGGAGTTGCTCTCCCAGAGGCGCTCGCTCACTTGGTGAAAACACTCCAGCGAGCGCGTGAGCAGGAGCCTTCACCCCATGCACAAGCAATTATAGATACTCGGAGGGCTGCGTCAGTAGAGAATGAGATCACCGCCCGGAAGATGATGGAGGAGCACATCCTTTTTCGAGGCGAGGGATATTCTGGCGGTGTCAAGGGCTTGACACTGAAGGATCAAGTGAATCTGATCAAAGATTACCTCCCGACGCCGCCGCGTGTCACTGTCCCGGAGTTATGGGGCTCGCTCGCGCGACCACAGCCAGATAGCTGCATCGGATATATCACGGCCACAGAGGCGACAGCACATGCACCTGCGCTCGTCACGCCGTTCACCCGCGGAGAGGACGACATTGCTGACTGGCACGTAATTCTCTCCAATCCCAGTCTCCTCAGCTAACGCTCACTGTAGGTATAACGTTGTCCACAACGCCGATACGCACTTTCCCTTCCTCACCGCTCAATGGAAGGCTGCCATCTTTGGTGAGAACCAGGTCCATGCGTCCCTCCAGGCTGCCCGCGATGGTGCCCTTATCGTTACCTATATGCACCAGTTCTACACGCTTGCATACCCCAATCGCAACCCCACGCAGCTCGAGACATGCCATTTCTCATTGACTACTGAGGGTTACACAATCATACTTTGGATACACTGGCGAGAAGTGAACCCGGAAGATGGTGAAGTATACTTCCGGATGGAGGAAGTGGAGACGGCGCGTATGGGCAAGCTAAATGACCTTCTCGATATGCGGAGGATGCTCCACAACTATCTTGCCTTTGCGTTTGGAGAACGGTTAAGGTCAATCAAGGAAGCCCTTCCCGCGTTCTGGCCAAACCGTCCAAAGAGAAGGGCTAAGATGACGAATTCCCGAAGTTCGACAACATCAGGGTCGGAATTACGGTTCGATCTGCCGATGACGCCTTCAAGTAGTGTTGGAGAAGGCGTCGATAGGGATGCAGTACCGTCAAAAAAGATGAAGCGCAAGCTGACAGATGTGTGATGGAATAGAACGTTCATCTATCACTTCGCTGCCGACTCGCTTAGCCATGCTTAACGGGCAACGGCCTTGGACTCCTCTTGGCCGCCACAGTTGGTGCAGCGCACGCAGGCGGCCTGTTGCAAGCGTCTCCGAAAAGGTGGCTTGTCGTTGCTGCATTGTTACCCCACTCCCAACACAGAACCGAGCTGCCCGGAGACGCCTCAATCCGCTCTTCACCGTCCTCAGACGCCCAACCTACAGTTGTAATAGACAAGGTCAGTTGAGTGTGTGGGCGCCGGATAATGAGAAGTGCATCATGACGGGGGCGTGACTTGTCGAGGCTGTGCTAAACCTCCGCACGACCACAATCAGCTGCGTCTGCCTCAAGCCCGTTCAGACATCCCTTCAGTACCAAGGACACAGCGTAGAGCACCAGCTACGGCCTGTAACAATTAGATCGCTGTTTCATCGTGTAGTTAACTAGGACTTTACAGCTATTCGTTCCCTTCTCTATGCCCTTTTCTTAGATTGCACGCGCGAGCCAGTGGGCTTAGATAGCTTACGATCTCGGGCTACTGCTTGCGTTTGCGCATAACAAAACACAAGCTATGCTTGTGCCAAAGCTTGCTCCTAACTATTTGTTGCTTTTTTGTCAGTCTCCTCAAGCAATTAGTTAACAAAGCAACCAAGTACTTCGCTCACCTCTGCAAGTTATGTTTCCATTGTTTTCTTTGTCGGAGACTATCCAAACTTGCAGACACTTTCTCTGCTGTCGCTGAAATGTTTGCGGGCCGTACTATAAAATGAGCTCATAGACCATTGCTAACAGTAAGTTGATCACAGCCAGCTTGAATCTTCTCAAAGTCTCTCTACGCAACCAACAGCATGGAATCCAGCCCATCCGGTCTGGCTAACCAGGCTAACCTCGAAAAAATCGACCAGCTGCGCGAACTGAACGTGAAGTCGATAGATTCACCCCAGGTTTGTGCACGATAGATGGGCGATTCATCATACTGACCATGCATAGCTTGTTGTTCTTGGAGATCAGTCGCAGGGTGAAAGTGGAATCGCTAGCGACTGCACCTACATACCCATCGTTAATTGCATCACAACATTAACATTTCTGATGCAGAATCGGTAGAGGATGCTTCAAGATTCCGTAGCATTGGATAGTCGATCTAACATCAGCAGGGCGTGCATGAAATACAGTCGTCAGCGATTGCGGCTTCACCCCAACACGCAGCTACGCAACTGTCCGGTCATCATTAGATGGAGAAACGACCAATCACGTCAAATGTTCCACGGCAAACATCAAAGCGCTAAGCCATGCATGGGAGGTATATTGTCTAATTACTCATTAAGCTGAAACACCCTTTAGATCTTGGGGATCCATTCTTTCTAGATTCCACTTTCTAACAGACTTTCCGATCTTTTTGGAGACCCTCTACATCGTGTACAGACAGGGGGGTATCGACGAAAGGTCTAATAACAGCGTTGTCGAAACGATTGACAGCAATGTCTATATCGCGAATATTTGTACCGGATTTTGAGGCCTATGAAGAGAAAGAGCTGTAGAAGATTAACACACTAACTGCAGGACGATAGTCTTGTAAATGGGGGATAGCGAGGCTCCGAAGCGAAAACTGTCCCGTTACACCGTGCGTCCCGGCACGCTTGGATCGACATCACCGCCTGGGCTACGGTAGACTCGGCTATGGAATATCTGGCATTAAGTGACTTTCAAAAGCAGTCGTAGGAAGCATCCTATTCGCTACAGCGTATTTGTTGCGGAGCAAAAGATCAACCTTTTGCTCCCTTGAATAGAAGCTATCTTAACCGTCACAGTATTATACACCTCGTGTTGGTTGCAAAATCACGCATTATAAGCTGACGAAAGCTGGGAGACCTTTTATAACGTCTCAAAGACATATTCTCCTATTAATAGTGTCACGGTTTAGGGTCTCTACTGCTCCTGCTCTTCCCCTCCTCGCGACCACTCACCTCAGCGAGCTATGCCTATCTAGGACTAACGTCCGTCCCTACATGCCGGGACGCACGGTGTCACGGGACACCTTTTCTTCCAGATGTTCGGGTCGCCCGTAACGTACTCAATAATAGACAAACGCAGTGCGCATCCATTCTATAGCTCTTATTCTTCTAGTACATCAGCCTCCGACGCTGAGAGGCGTGTTGTTGACCACGCTGTCGCTCGTTCTATTTGTGCCGTCTATCGACTCTCCTCTGATACCTCTTGTTTGTTCGCGACTTCATGGATTTCTACACAGCTCGGTGGGCTAAAAAGAAAGCCAAGATAGCAAAGATTAAGACAGCAGTCTTCTAAGGTCAATTTAGAGTAATAAGTGTATATCCCGGTAGTTTCTCCGTGCAGACGGCAAGATCGTCAAAACGCGTCCCAGAGGACGTGCGCTGTTAGTAGCACATGGCATGCAGGCGGCCTGCAGTAGCGTGCTCAGATATATTTATTCAACTGTAACAAATTTGACACTATGCCTATAACAGAAGCTGCCAAACACAGATGTGGCGCATGCCTTCAGCTTTTCGTAAGCGTCTATGATTGACTAACTGTGTATTCAATCTGCTCGCACTAACCCCGCAAGCAACATGAATATAACGCTTAGGATCTACTAAGTAGCGGTGATTCACTAGCTTTGTATGGTGCAAAAATAGCCCAAATACCTGTACGTATCTCACCCACGTCTGTAAGATAGAGATGATAGAAAAATAGACCAATCAACTAATGCGTTATAGATTATGGCAAAATCAGCCTTACTCCGCCACAAACGGGCAGTGCGTCTGCCTAGATCCGTTGCGCTGGAACAACAGTAGCAGCTTTAGAAAGCAGTTTTGCCTAATCGTCATTTGTATAAGTTGCTGTGTTTTGTAACATTGTGCATTTACAAGAATTTCTTTATGTTCAATCGCCGTTATGAACCCTAATTTACTCTATGGCATCACCGCTAGTAGACCTTCCATCACGACCAGAAAGAGCCCGCGTCAAACACTCAGAAAAAATCGCCGTGGGAGCGACCGGGTTCCAACCTGTTCTACAGAACGGCCTGAAGAAATCTAAGGAAAGAAGACGGCAACAGGCTATGCACGAGGTTTTACGGAAGCCGTCTTTACCAAGGCCGTCCAACTTGCCCAAAGACTCCATCTTCACTTACTTCCAGGAGGAAACTGAGAAGAAAGACGGCGCGAGCTGTGTATTCTTGCTATGGGGTTCTAAAAACTCTGAAAGCTTCAGAACTTGGGCTGTGGATGTTCCAATTACCGACGTTGAAAATGAGTATGAAATCTTCGATTCATTAAAAAAGAAGTATGATGAAGAACTTGGCCTCTTAAGAAGGTGCCTTTCCTTCCGAAAATTCAGTAAAATCAAGCCCGTCACTGTATGTTCCCACCGTCTCCTAGCGTGCCTATCTATACTAAAGTTTAAATATAGTTTCGATTAATCTGCCGTGACTCTGACTCAAAAAGATTCTTAGCCTTCGCTGAGCCTTTAGACCTGGACAAATTTCAGAAAAGCTATTCTGAGCAACAGGAAGAAGCGGCGAAAACTATTGATTTGATAACAGACTTCTATTCGACCGATTTTCCGGATCACTGCTATCGCGACAGCTCTGGGGAATATAATCATTGCAATAGTGATTGCCCAACCATCTCTTCGAAACTCTCTGGTATTTCAACCTGTCCTTTCCAGGAATGGGACAGGTGCAATGATCAGATACGTTGGATTAAAACCGCGTCTTTCCTTTCTTGCTACTTCCGCGATCCACCCAGTGCAAGCTCTCAAAATATACTCAATGGCTTGAGTAACCATCACTTCATCCATCACTATAGGCAAGTCTTAGATACATAAGCTATGAGATCCGACTAACATCAAAATCACCAGAAACATCAGTTTGCCAGTCAACGAGTTCAGACCGCAGAACAGATATCTGGAACTAGATGGCTTGTACGTTAAGACTGCGTGGTGTCCTGGAAAATGCCTTTGTGTATTTCTGGGTATCCTCTTTTCTGTAGTAATCGGAGGAAAATTTTTCGGGGTCAGCTGGGAGGTAATGTTCGGCGCTGGAAGCTTCATCGTCGCTTTACTGATGTTAATATTGACGGTACTTAGTTGGTATGATGTCTGACAGATAGAAAAAGCAACCAACGCAATAGTGTAAAACTTTTGCTATTTAGCTTTTCCTATGTCAACTTGTGTAGAGAAAATTATTTCGATCTTTTTATGAGCACGCAGATAGAATGGGTTGATAGATATCTGAGATCTAGACCTTAGCCTTAACTTTAGTAAATGTATTAAGTGTAACAGGAATAACATCACGTTTGTAAGCGGGTACGAATAGTAATTAGCTAGGAAAGGTTTGCATAGCTTATGAACACAGCTGTCACATGACGCATAGGAAGAAGAAGAAGAAGAAGAAGAAGGCAATTATTCGTGTTGATTACTGCAGCCCATCTTGCTGCGCTTGCTCTCCACATAAGTGAATCTTCTTGTAGCCACGCTAATGTTCGTCGCTGCCTCTCGCAAGGTCCGCGAATCTGCATCTGCTCCTCCAGTGTTTAAAACTATCGCATAAGGGGTGTCGCGTCATCACCGAAGCTGGTAGTCATGACGCAGCCCTCGTCTTGGTACTTTAGATGACGCATCGAGTCGTGTGGATGTATGGTAGGCATATCAGGTAGCGCAAACGTCATTGGCGGCCAAAGTCGCGCTGCAAGAGCGAGGCTGAGCAACTGGCCGTAGAGGCTTCCAGAAAGTCGCCGGCATGCGCCACGACTATTCTTAGCAGCTGACCTATACAGACATAGCGTTGAATTCTTTACGGTAGCATACAGCGACATCTGAGCACGCTACTGCAGGCAGTCTGCATGCCAAGAGACACTAGTGGATTTCAACGCGCTGGCATGCTTTTGGCGCTCATCGTTTTCGTCGGCGAAACTGCCGGACAGTATACTTGTTAGGCTGAAGTACCCTTTAGATCCTAGGGATCTATTCTTTCTGAATTCTACTTTCCAACGGACCCTCCGATCTTTTCAGAGACCGTCTATATTATGAATAGACAGGGGGATATTGACAAGAAGTCTATTGAGAGCGTTGATGAGATAATGGACAGCAAGGGCAACATCGCAAAAACTCGTGCCGGAGTTGATGCTCTAGGAGAAAACCAGCTCTGGAACATCAATAGATCGAGTATAGGTCGATCCGCATACAGATCAGATGAAGCGAGGCTCCGAAGCGAAAACTGTCCCGTTACACCGTGCGTCCCGGTACGTAGGGATGAACATTACTCCGCAAAAAAGATTAATGGACACTGCGACCATAGATGTGCTCTGAAAGCATCGCTCTTCGCGCGGACGAGTGTAATTATCGCCAGTACCTGCCGTATAGTGATTGTATAGAGTAACAGATGCTTATAGTATACGTAATTGTGTATTGATGTGAAAGATCGTCTTGGGTGATCTCGCGGGTGGTTCTCCGGGATAGAGCGAGGTACGATGAACTCGGCTTGCTATAAAACGCTGACATTTCAGCCTCCTTACAGTAGTTAGCGATTGCAGCTTCAACCCTGCTTGCATCATCCAACAAGACCAATCGTCGTTAGAACCGTAATTAACCAATCGTATCGGCTGTTTTGGAGCAGATGTCTAGTGCTCACCCATACACGGAAGGTAAGAGTGATCAAAACCATTGCGCAGCTGCACGTGGAGGTGAAGGTGCAATCGCTAGCGGCTGTAGACGTTTCTATCGTTACAGTACTATCAAAGAACGTCCTCAATACGTTTTACAAATCACGCGCTCCGGAACGACCATTTCTTCACTCTCATCAAGGCACAATGAGCCGTCCATCCCCTCTAGCAACATCAATCTTCCAGAACCTACCCACCGAAATCGTCCTCGCGATCTGCTCGCACGTCTCCCTTCCCGATCTTTTTTTCCACGTCCGCCCAACATGCCGCCTCCTCTCCCTCTGCGCGCATGAAGTACTTCTCCGCAAATTCTTCAATCACAGCCAAGCCCACGTTTCTTGGAACAGCTTTTGCAGTCCTTTTAGCGGCCTATCTCTTAATGTCGTATTGAAAGACATCACAGCCCTGTTCTCCACTCCAGCCAATCTACATACAAAGTCTATGAGCGACAGGACCAAATTCGTCAAGCTAGCGTTTGGGGAAATATATGGGCAACCAAAGGTTCGCTTCAGTATCGGGGATGAGGGGGTTGAGATTACGGTTAAGGCTCGAGATCTGCAAGAGTGTCTCCGTTCTGCGCCGAAAGATTTGCAGGCGCGGCGATACGCGTTTCTGATGCTTTTTTTTCACGAGGCTGCGGAAAGAGAGGAGTTGGCGCTTTACGACGGGACTGTGGTGGGCGGCACATATGCTAAGCTTCACTATATTTGGAACTATGCTTTTTGCCGTCATTGCTGTTCTTCTCGTTTGGTGGTTTGCCATAGAGATTCATAAGATGGTTACGGACTTGTGTAGGCTCGGGCGGTGGTTGTACAGAAAGGTAAGTGATGGAATGTGCTCATGAGATGCGAACAGATGACGATCCTCGATGACTGTCACGGCCGTTCATCGCTTCTTCAATTGAGACCCTGCTGTTGCTGGACGTTCTACAGCATCACGAAATCTCTGCCTAACGTCGATCCCTACATAGCGAGAAATCAGCCATGCCGAGAGATCAGTCAAATCGCGAGTTTAATCGATTCCTATGGTGATTTTCATACAGCCGCTAGCGATTCCACCTTCACCTCTGCGTGCATCATCCAACAAAATCGGTCGCCGTTAGGTCGACGACTAACCAATCACGTCAGCTGTTTGAGGGCAGTCGTCTGGTGCTAAGCCATGAACGGAAGGTGAGACTGTTCAAAACCATTGCGCAGCTGCGCGTAGGGGTGAAGGTGCAATCACTAGCGGCTGTACTTGCATTTATTTTCGGATTCTTCTCGAGAAACCTAAAGACGTTCTCTTTTGAGTTGCACAGGCATGCTAGAAACAGTATCACGCTGGTATCTTGTTATGATTCTAAATGCTCATCTTCGGAGTTAATCTCTTCTAGAAGGCGAGCCACTGAGTCCGAGGTCAAACGCTGAGGTTTTTGCCGGCTGATCTGCTCAGACATAATGGCCTATAGCAGGTAATTTGCTAGCCCGCACGGCCCTATGAGATATCGAGAATCGTGTCGATGACTAATTAGTCTGGAAAGTTTAAGCTTGCTCTCTGCGGCTGGTTGGTGCAGAATTATCCTTATATACAGCTGGCGACTGCATAGCGATAAGAGTTTGCACTATATTTTATGCGTTCGCGGTTGTAAGACTTGTAAGCATAGGGTCAGTGTCAGGCCGTGTCAGGCCAGGATGACGATACATACTATCCTGAACCATGATCAGTAGTTCACTGATCATACGTACCTTTTTGGCTGCATGGCGTAGTGGTGCAGGGCTGCGTCCTGATAGTCAGCAGGTCACCATCTGGCTATTGCTGTAACAGCAAGTCATCTGGCTGACGGCAACAGATTCGCGAATCCGAAACTTCTGATCAATTCTCCCAAGACTAAAGTGCTGACCGAAATCGGTTTCCGGTTCTTGCATATTGTTTGTTCTCAGCGCAAGGTACACCTTAGGACGAATCGATGCCCCGTGCGCGATGACAACTGAGCCGCGTGTGCAAAGCGGAAGCTGCAAGTGCATGAGAGTGTATCAAGCAGAGTTGGCAACAATCTTTCAAGCTTCAATCAAGCCTCGTCGTCGTCGTCGTCGTGAAAACTGCGATTAAATCAAATCAATCAAATCAATCTGTGAAGCCGTGATTGATTGATTGATTGACGTGATTGCAGTTGTAGGCGTACAGGAGCGTGAGGCTGCTTGTTTTAGTGAGGCAGTGATCTCGCGATAGTTCTATGTTGTTCAGGTTAGTCTTAGTAATTAATGAAAGCTCATTTTAGGCATAACTTACGCGTCTTTACGACTTAACAACAACTCTAATAAGCGGCGGATGACTGGGCAGCTGCACGCCAACGGCCGACCAAATAAACAGCGTATGCTCACCACCCAAGGCACCGAAAGCCGGCTAGCCAGGCCGACGATTTCGAATCACAACTGCGCGACTCTCAGCCAGAAGATGAGGTTGTTGCGCCTGTAGAGGCGTCAGAGGCGGGAACGGTGGCGTCTACAGCTCTAGAAGAAGAGGACGAGGATGACTTCGACGTGCGCTTTGCGGATAACTTTGATGGTGTTGGCTGGAAGCTTCTGAAGGGCTTTATACAGCCGCCGCGGACCCAAACGCAGCGCAAAAGCTGGATATACCGGTACAATTATCGCATCGCCTTACAGCGCAATCCCAGCCGTATCTTCTGGGCTTGCCACATCTGCCATCGAAACAAGAGGCTGAACCACGCGGTGTTGGAGACGACGACGGCAGCTAGCTCGGTACAGACTCACCTTCGCAGGCAGCATCAAATAGACTCGTAGGGCCATATAATGACGCGCAGAGTTGCTAACATTCAAATCAATCAAGCCTAGGCCGTCAGCTTGGCTTGAGGCTTGGGAAAAGTAATATTTGGCTTGATTGATTGACTTGATCACGTTTTTAGGGCATGGATTGGCTTGAGGCTTGATGATGGCTTGAGGCTTGACAATGGCTTGAGGCTTGATAATGGCTTAAGACTTTAGCAGAGTTGAGAATATCTGCCTACTGTGACTGTTCGCTTTCCTCGGCCCCACAGTCCGCAATAAGCAAGTCAATCCGTTCACCTTTAGAGACCCACTTGCCTATCTAGGTAGGCATTAAACTTATATAGGAAACTACTAGGTCCGAACAGGTAATCAAGCAAGTCAATCCGGACCTTTTGCGCCCCACTTAATTGCTTGTTGAGGAGTCTACTCAGCCCAATCACACAAGCCGTAAAGAGCGTCCATTTCCGCGTCAGTTGTGTCTGTGGCAACGCCGCCGCCTTGATTAAACCCGGTCTTTAACCACCTTCGTACGCACTGGACAGCAGCCAACAACTGGGGTGAGAGTGCCCGCCGTCGAGGCTCTAAGAGGTCGCCAAGCTCACTGAACATGCGCTCACACTCGCAGCTAGAGGCTGGAACAGAAAGAATGTCGATAGCCATCTGGGCGAGGCTGGGGTAGCGATCGTGCAAGCCTAACCAGTACTTGATAGGAGAATTGACAGCATCACTATTCTTCTCAACCCTCGGCTCACAACTCTTCCACTTCTCAAACTCATCTAGAATTGCTACCAAGCCGCAGTAGCAATCAGACGAAGAGAAAAACTCGGATGAGCTATAGAAAAGTAAGAAATAGAATGGTAAGAAAGTGATGGAAATGGAGATGCCAAGTTGGCAACATGATCTCAGCCCTGGTACTGAGGAGGATAGAGAAGATTGCTCACGAACCTGACAATTCCATCCAGCCTCTGTGTACCTAGACATTCCCCAGATCCGCCAGATCGGAATAAATGCCTCCAGTGACCTAATGCGATTTCAGAATGCTGTTTTACCCGCTCGATAAATGCGCATGCCCCCGTTCGGGCGCCTACAAGGGCTTCAGCCGTCTCTTTCTGTGCACCAGAACAGCTACCGCCTGCCTCACAGAACTAACTCAAACCTGATCGTAAGCTTCAAGCAACCATCCCAAGAGCACATTGCGGATATAGCCGTGCTTCATTCTGTAAATCAAGTCTGGACATTCCTTATCCTCAGTCACCCAAGAGATTCTAGCTTCATCCCCCGCTGTGAAAGACTTTCCCGATCTGGACATCTTGTAGAAGTCGAAGAGAACCAAATGTTCCCAATTAAAAATCGCGACGTGCTGGCAACCCGATTCTCGCGCGTAGGTAGAAGCTTGCTTCAAGTACGTAAGACCGTTGAGTTTTAGCTCAGTAGCATCAGACTTCTGGTAAGCGATGTCTTGGTCTATCGCGTCCTCCTCCAAGATGGCACCCGAGATGTCTTCGTATCGTATCATTCCTAGCTGCTTGTACTCTATTATTGCGAACACTGTGTTGGGATTGTGGTGGGTCAAACAAGTTCGGAACACCAAGTCGTAACGAATTGTCTTCTTGGAGGCCAACGTCCTGGGAAGCTCAGACTTTATTGTCCACATGTCCTCGGAATTTTCCTGCAGTACATACATGAGCGGCAGGAGGAGGTAGAGTTGTGAAGCTACCACAATGTCAGCCTCGGAGTCGAGTGGCAGCCTGTCGAAGACTTCAAAGCTAAGACGACGAATGAGAGAGCTATGTTCGAACTCGGCTTGAAGGTGGGTATCCGCTACTTCGGTGAAGTCCTCGATTGATTTATAGCAGAACACTTTCGGTGGCTTGGCACGTTCCGTCGCTGTTCCAGAAGCAGAGACGGTCGTGTAGGTGGCACCACCTGGGCTGAGTGTTGGTAGGTCCTTCTTGAAGCATTGGAGCATTGTTGGTGGGCCCATAGTTGAAGGTTGGATTGGTAGGTAAAACAAGCTTCAATAAATCTTGGAAGTGTCTTGAGCGAGGGATGAATTTAATTGTAGGTAGATGTGGCGGGTAGAGTTGAGGAAGGACCTCTTAGTGGTAGAGTCTCCATATATCGGTACGTTCTCTTTTGGGGCTGTGATGTTTTATTGTTTCCTCTCACCTTCACCTCTACTTTAGGACAGCTGACACTTCCGTTTGTGCAATCTTGGTCAAAGCGTCGATGTTCCATTGTGCCCTCTCGCCTTCACCTCCACTCTAAGGCAGCTAATCGTACCACCTTTGCAACGCTCAAAGCATGGGTACAATGCTGTGTCACGCTTCTATCACATTAGGGTGTTGCTGTAGAGGTCACTCACGATCGTGGATTCTCAGCGCCTTCGAACACAGGCAACCGTCTGAGTCTTCTAGTTTGCGCTCGTCATCGAAAGTTGCATAGAGGACGGAGATGAGTTCAACGTTGTAATTGCTTCGAGACCAGACCTGCGAGGCAAAGGCTGCTGTATTCTTCTTTTTCTGGTGCCATGGCGGCATAAAACACAAAGTGAGCTGTTGTCGTATAGAATTTGTTGTGTCCGATTTTGCCCTTGTCATTTTGGCAGGCTGCACCGATACAAAATGCTAGGGTCAAGCAAAATCACGTGCTAATAGTTCCTAGCGTTTCTTGGCGTTACCAGTACCTAGGTACCCCAACAGGTTTAATCACGCTTTACCTCCACATTCCAACACCTCAATCTCAACCTCGTACCCATATCACAATGGCTCTCGTGGGAGTTGAGTCCGAGACGTCTATAAGCAACTTGACGACTAAGTCGTCACTTTCTTCACAGGAGGCGGCGCTGTGGCCAACACACGACTCCCACTCAAATACAAGCAACTCCACTTCTAGCAATACTAGATTAGACTCTGATCTGGGGTTTCCATATGTCGTAGGTTTCACATCTACGGCTACGCGACATGAACCGCCCGAACCTTTTGGCCTAGGTTACAAAACTGTAACTGCGTGAGCAGTGTCGGGTTGGAGGCTGCGGATCAAAGATTGTATTGCTATCTGTTGTCGTGTGTGTCTCTCTGTTTCCGGAGCTTCCGGCTCAGAGGTAAGTGCCTGCTACAATAGCAAATCATGTGACCCTAGTCACGTGGTTACAAAAACCGATGGCCCACAAAGCCTGGACACTTGGGAGTCACTCTCGAAGTTGGACTACTGCCTTATGAGTCCATCCGTTGGAGGTCACGCTATTCTCGAAGACACAAAAATCTTGACGATAACTGGAATCATCCGTGCTGAAGGACAAGATGGGGCGCAGCTCGTAATCTTCAACGAAACCATGGTCGCTAAGATCTACGATCCGCTTTACTATGATGGTTTCAACATGTTTGATAACAAGGAAGATGTTGTGTCGAATGCAGCTTCCGACTACAGCATCGAAGCTGCCGCTTACTACGAATTACAAAAGTCACCACCAGCTTGCGAAGTCACGCCTACATTCTATGGCACCTGGATTATGGAAGTTGAAACGCTTATTCACGAGAGTGGCCATAACAGGACACATATGCGTCAAGTTCCTTTTGTTCTGATCGAATACATACAAGGAGAACCGATGGCCAACATTGACGCTTACGCATTGTCCGGAGAAACGCGGTCGATGGTCCTAAAGAAGGTGCTGCATGTCGGAGTCGTCATATACCATGCAGGAGTCGTCAATAGAGACTTCTGTCCTAGAAACATCATGATCGCTGGCCTTGGGGAAGCGGTAGAGCATGGTCTAGAAGGAGAGATCGTGGTTAAGGCGATTGACTTTAACGCATCTGAAGTCCGTTCCCATCCACAGTGGTGCTGTGCCGAAAGCCAATATCAAATCGAAGACAAGATAGGATCATGGCATCTCAAGATCTTATCACCCATATACCACTTTCATGACCGTCTGGTCGACTTTTCAATAGTTGGGTGGTGTTCCCACAAGGAAGGAGAGGCAAACTCATGGCTATGGACACAATTCAGCGAGGACGAGCGGTACATACCTGTTGTTTGGGATTCTTCACGTTCACGCCCAAGATTCCAGTACGTCAAACTCGAGAACAGTCCCGCCAAAAAGCGTGGGTTCCAGCTTATGTCATAACGTGGAAGCGAAGGTTGGGAAACTAGCAAATGTAATTACTCTGGGCACGATTCGGGATGATGCGCCATGTTGCAGGCGCCATGAGTGTACTACGGTTTTACACGGAGTTTCAGGAAATCTGGTGAACGGAAAGATATCCATTGATCGGCGCAAAGGCTGCTAGTCTTCATACAGGGTTTCATTACATACATGGTCTGCACTGCTCTACGTGTAGCAATAATACGATTTCATAACCATTGAACCAACATCTTATGAACCAGATAGTATTAAGATTCTCATGAGTATTCTACATCATCGGGTTAACACCATCACAGCCTGTCTTATTGAACTTCATGATAGCAGTCCTGTTCGAGCCGAAAGCGACTGCGCGATCAATCCAGGCATCGAAGCTTGCTTTAGACGGCTGTCGCACTCTGCTCAGAATGTACAATATGTTCCATTCCTGTGTTTGTACAATGGCCCAGTCTACAGCGTAGTCTGTTGCCGATATTGATGGTATGACTCACCCTGAACAATGGAGTTGAGGCGTGGGCAACCTCCCATAGATGGGGTGCCGGGGAAGCTGACAGTAAAGGCTCCATTGAGGCCATAAGCAGGGTCTCCGGGCGTAGCGGTCCCGACGATACTAAGTACACATCGATATCTGACTGTTCCAATTGTTCGACACCGGATGGCCCAGGAGTGCGCAGCGGCAGAACACATTTACGATGGTCCGCATGATCGACTCACTGCCGTCTTCCTACAGACGCTCCACGTACTCCTCTTCCGCATCGCTTAGTACATCGGTTTTGCCGTTGTCCTACAGGGTTTGCAGGACTTCAAGCTGGAGGCCAATAGCAGAAGGGATGCCTTCCTCGATGCTTTGCACCACATGGTATGCCGGCCGGTATATACGCGGTCTCCTATAGCGCCCAGGTATCGTTGCCGGCGTAAGTCGGCGTGACAGCTGAAAGGGGGAGCTGACGGAGACGCACACCACGGAGCCGGCGGCACGTCTAGAGAACCGTGATGATGATGTGTTAAGCTCTTCATTGTCGCTTGTTCTTTCGTTGAAGCTCGTCGGTCGTTTCGATCGTTCGGGTGGAGAGTGAGAAGGGGACGAAGACCGCGCACGAAGCCCCCCAGTATACCCCATCCCAAAGACCTGTTCTCACAGATGCTCAAATTCAAAGAATTCGACTACGACACATAGTTGTCGCAAAGGCCCCAATGGGCCGCCACCTATTAGAGATGTCGGATGAAATATTTGCCTACAAGGCAGCAATTCTGTGCGAAGACGAACTGTTCCAATGTGCGCGCACGAACCAACGGAGCGATATATTTCCCAAAACTCTCTGTGTACCCGGGTAGGAGGAGTCCGTTTCTGATGTATATGATTTTGTGATACCCCCAAGGCAGCTTGCATTTTTCGTACAAATCCAACATAGACGTCCATGAGCGCTGGCGCCGCTGGCGACGGCGAGGTAGTGAACGATGCGGAGCAGAATTTTCATAACAAATGAACGAAGTTCGCGCGGTGAAAAGGTCCTTGAGGCTAAGGTTTTTGCCTAGTTAGGCACCTCAGCGGTTCACCGTGAGAAGTTTGTTGGACCCTGCAGCCAGCCGCCCCACGCGCCTTCCCCGGACCTAATACCTAGTTCTTACCCACGGGTGGCGGAGGTGGATCTTGGCCGCGCGCGGCGAGCAGAGCGTCTGCCATACGTCGTACATCGATGACCTGGGGTGGAAAGCCTCTTCGGTTAAGGTCTAGGATCCACTGTACAAGAGTCTGCTCTTCGACGGGCGACAGCTTGCGATTGACAGATACTGCCTCTGATTGTGGCTGGGTGCCATAGAGGCGGCGGAGGAGCGTTGATTTTGGGACGTCGTACGCTGTCGCAAGCGCGCGGAGTGATTGACGCGGGTTATTGCGATAGGAGACTGTCGCAAAACTTAGCCTACCTTCTCTCTGAGGTGATAGAGAACGTCGTTGTCGCGGCGTTGTTGTTGGCGCAGACAGAGTTGGTGAGTGGACCACTCACTGGTGTGGACCCCTTGGTGGTGGAACACGTTAAGTTAACGCGCCCGCACCAGCCAGCGTTTGCCACGACCAACCAACCTGCCAACTCACTCCACTTCCACTGCCACCGCCATCGCCATCGCCGCGACCTCGACCACCATCATCACCTTCATTCCCCTTCCTTTCTCGACCGACACAGCGCGCACCCTTCCCTCGCCGACGGTCAGCCGTCGATCTCCCTTATCCCGCCGCCTGCCAGGCATTCTGCCTCCGTCCACCATCCTTACAGCAAGGCCCTGGGCGTCACGCACGTTCGGGGGGTGATACCCAAACAGAACCCTGAGCAGTGCAGTGCGGAGACGGTAGACTCTGCGGTCCACGAGTCGGCGGGGTGGTTGCTGCTGCTGCTGCGACAGAGTCAGGGCTGCTCTTTGCTACCGACGCGATCAAAGCCCGGGTGGGTGGGATTCCTTTGCCGCTGCTACGCGCCAAAGGGGCATCCTCCTGTTAAGTATACGTTTCTGTTTCCATAGACGCAATGAACAATCTCGTCAGCAAAAAAGGTGTTCTGGCGTTGGCGTACCCTGCCTCTGATGTGTCTTGTCCTTGGCAGTGCACCCTGAAGATATTTTATTTCGAGCAGGCTGCGCAGTTCACCGTATCCCTCGAGTCTCATGTTTCCATCCAGGGCGTTGAAGATATGCGACTCGTCACCCTCCGCTTCGAAGGGAACAATCTCGTGCCCGGCAAGGGCTCGCTTGGCCCGGTCAACATCGTTCTCACTCCTGAAATGATCAGTCGCCTTGGACGACAAGGGGGCCATCAGGTGCGCATGTTGTCACTGGTCTTGAAATCACCCTGTGCTATATGGCATCCTCGCACGCTTAGCGTTGGAGCGTCCGCCATAGACAATCTTCCCCTCGAGCTATCAGCCCTGGCCAGGACGACCACGGTGTGCATCGTGTTCGACAGTAATTGGCTTGGGAAGAACTTGGGAAGGTTGCAGAGCGCTGTCGAGAGTTCTCAGCACTTCACTGGCATTCCAGTCGACCCATCCTCGAGGTTCGCCCAGTTCTACAAGCGAGCACCTTCGCCCCCCGACGGGGTTCCCGAATTTGTGAAGAGCGCAACAGCTCCAGCGTCACCTCCTATCAGGGACACGCAAGACGACGCTCCGCCTGCATACGCCGCACAAGTGTCGAAAAAGCGCTCCATACAAAGTAAGTATTGCAGTTTGGTATCGCGAGGTTATCACTAAACCCTGCACGCAGCTTGCAGGAGCCTGACTCCCGACTCGCCCCCATCGAAGCGCACTCTCCTCGAGGATCTCAAGCACTCCGTCTCGCCCACCCCGTCGTCGCAGGGCGCACGCTCTACCACCTCGTCTAACACCACCGTGGTCGCGGACATGTGGCAAGAGGCCATCACCAGGGGCCTCGACAAACTACTCCCAGAACTTCTTCCCAAACTCCTCCTAACCATCCTCCCAGACATGCTCCGCACCACCCTCCCTAACCTCCTCGCCGCGTCCCGCTCGCCATCGCCCTCACAATCCCCTTTACACCCGTCCTCATCTCCCGCCAAGCTGCACAAAGTCTCCGCCCTTCTCTCCACCCACGTTGACGCCCACGTCGAATCCATCTTCTCCGCCGCCGTCGACGCCGCTGTTGAAGCCGCCGGCGTCATGCTCACCGAGACTCTTGAGGACCACCGCCTCGACCTCTCCGCACTCAAGGAAGACGCAGTCGCGGAACTGAAAAGCCACGCGGACGAGGAAGTCCATGCGTTCCATTATAAGATTGAGGAAGTGGCCAAGGATGTCCGTAATGAATTAGAAGATTATGCTGGCACAGTGGTGGGCAGGACATGTGATGTGCTCGACGAGGCTACGGAGCCGTGGGTGGGGGATGCGTTGAGTCAGCGCATTGAAGAGGAGCAGGCGAGTCTGGTGGGGTAGAGTTCGGGACCGGTTTCAGGAGCGAAGCGGAGTACAACGGTGCAAACGGAAAGGTGTTTGGTGGGTGATAGCTCTGGTGGGTGATGAGCTTTGGTGTTGCTGTGTTGGTCGATCTATGGGATGTTGAATGATTTACGACTTACGATGACACTTTCCTTAGTCATGGTAGTACGCGCTCGTGGGTTCTTCCTCGGAGTCTCCTGACTCTGTCTTAGATTCCACTCTGTTATCTTGGGGCTGGAAATCTCCTGATGAGGTCAATCAGCAGCTCGAGCCGCTTAGTCTATACCTGAACTCTCCAGAGTCAGCAGGGTACCTATGATATTGAGCAAGCTCAATTACAACCTTTTTCGCGACTTCCTCGCGCCCGCGCTATCCACAAAGAATATGGTTTTGGTGTCCGGCGACGCCTTCCACGTACAGGATTACATCCGGGACCTAGCGACTGAGTCACAAAACCTTTTTCTATATGTTCTGTGTTGGCATGGACAGACCGTAGTGTACTTGATGTTCTTTTTCTGAGCGATACAGTCATTGATTACGTCCCGGAAACAGGGGAGATGGGCGAGGACGTCGCTCGGACAGCGCACACGGCTGTGTGGGAAACAGCAAGCATTCTATCGACGCCCATAGGCATCGGAAGTAATATGAGGCTATTTGTGCTGTTGAATGGCGTACACAAGCAGCAGTGTCTCGCGCAGGACTCCTACCACTCCTTATACGGATTCTCGCGCGTAGCAGCTTCGGAACACCCGGACATCTGGGGCGGTTTGATCGATCATGAAGGAACGGCTTCTCCAGTTTGGGCTCTCCGGAATGTGCTCGAACAAAGCGTCATTCGAGTCCGTGACGATGGGCCTTGCGTAGCGCGAATGAGAGCCTTCCCTGTGAACGAAAAGGCTGCTGATGCCCACTCGAGCCTCTTTCCCCAGCCTCAGGGAACGTACGTCGTTACGGGTGGGCTGGGGGATCTGGGGCTCGAGGTACTCGAGTTTCTAGTCGGCAAAGAAGCGCGCAGGATCGTCGTCGTACACACAATTTATTTACGCCCGGCGGCCGAGCCGAAAGGGCCACTAAAGCTAGACTGCTACTACACTGCTTATGCTACATCGCGGCCTCACTAGCCCCTATGTCTTCTTTAACTCGCTCCTTCATGCCGCTTGTTGTCCAAGTCAAAGCCCTTGCTTGCCATCTAGGTCGCTTGTCCTCTGTCCACTGTCTCTCATCAGGCGCTTGTGGGTTAGTATTGCGCGTGGCAGACTAGCTCAGAGTCGGTTTCTCCAAGTGTTCAGCGTCCTATCTTCGGCGGCTGAAGCGCTGTCTGCTCTGTGCTGCACAAGACTGTTAATGGGTTTGTGTTAGTAGATGAGATTTATCTGGTAGTTAGATGTTAATTCGCGTTAAGTCTTCCTGTCGCAATCGTGAATCGAATCGTCGCTCGCACTGCGTCCATGTTCGGCGCCCATTTCGCGTCGTCTGTCGCTACTTTGCCGCCCAGGTAGAGCGACACGTTTCCTCTGCCTGTCTGCGTGCACTGCAGCATCTCTGCTCGCTGTGCTGTCCACCGTCTGCATCGGAACAGAAAGTGGTCCACTGTCTCTGCTGCCTGTCCGCACTCGCACTGGTCTGTCTCGCACGCTTTGATGCGGTGTAGGTACGTGTTCATCAATCTACTTTTGGTATCAGGATCGTTTTTAGTCCTCTGGCGCCTAAGTATGGAAGACATCTAGCCCCCTCTAGATCTTTTATATGACTCCTACGAAGAAGCGTATAATGCTCTTAAGGCGCATGGCACGCAACATGGCTACGGCTTTATCCTAAAGCGGAATAAAACTCACAATTCTAATATCAAAATATAATATTGCTACTACTAGAGCTAATTCTAGAAGTACTAGTCAAGCGCGAAGATACTAAGCACGAGCACGCGATTAACAGAGTGTCCCTTTAAGCTAGTCATCTTTAAGACAAAGCACAGTGACCTATAGAAGTGTCAGATAGAAGGTGTTGCTGTCAGATAGAAGGCTATCAAGCAGGCAGTTTAGTATCGGTGTCGATCGCAGCTATGTTGGTTGGCCTTGCCAAGACCCATGGTACGAGTTGGGTACGGCTATCGCTACCACACTTGATCGATCACACACATATATACAGCTGCACTCCTTCATAGCAATTCAAAAAAATACACTCAACCATAAAAACAACTATTAAATCTATCTAATACCTCATCTAATCTAACAAGAAGCTAGAGGTTTAGGATAAGCATTATAACCACCGTCTATCTATTAACCTAACTGCGCACAACGTCTATCGCAGGCGAACGTCTGCACAGAAGGAGGTGATCGAATCGATGACCTATGCTGGGGCGCAGCTGATGCAGATCCTAGCTGCAATCCAAAAGGAGGACCACAACACGCTAGTCTCTGCTAACGATATCCGGAGCGAGAGAAAAGCAATCCGAAAGAAACAATTAAGCGGAAGGAGTCTAATCGAGGCGTTGCTAGACAACCTATCTACGGCAGACTAGGTCTTCGCGGTTAAGAAGGATGATAACAACTACGTCTAGTGCAAGGGGCAGTTATAGGCAATAGTATTTGCTTCACACTGCAAGAGAATAGTGGGGGATAGCTCTGTATTGCTGCACTAGGTAGGGTGGTCGTAGGAGAATAATTCTTGCCAGTCTTCCCCTGCGCAAAGCGCAGGTTAAGAGCAGGCACCTTGGCCAAGGCGCGAGTGCCAGAAGCAAATATGTTGGGACCAAATCCTTCCAACTGCAGGCCTTCGGCCTGGGTGTTACAATAAAGCGCTAAACGTGTGATGGGCTACGTCCTAAAAAGAGAGTGCGCTACGCCCGAAGAGTGGGCTACGCTAAGGCCTGAGAGTCAAGAGACCTCAGATGACGATGATAAGTACTGACTACACCAAGACAACGCCTATGCTTTGTTGTCTTGTGCCAGCCTTTTGGCTAAATGGGCGTACTGTGTAGTCGTACGCTGGGCTGTCGCCCGCTCATTACAAAACGTAGGTAGGTCCCACCTAAACGCTATGATATATTAAAGGAAGCTTTTCTTTAAAGTGTTGTCGCAGGCCAAGCGCTGTCGGAAACCTTGTTACTAATAACGCCGCGCGATGACCTTTATATATGCTCAGCTAGGATGCTACATTCAATACAATATACACTCTTTCCTAGTTTTTCTGTCCACAATACCCGCACCCAACCGTGCGACACTAACTTACATGCCCTAGGGCCCTGTTATCTGCAGTACCCGTACCTACTCGTAACTTGTCTGTAGTAGACAAAAGCTAAGGAACAGCAAGAACTATCCCAGACTCATCGAGTGATGTAGCGCAACGGCAGCTACCAGACAATAGCGCGGACTTACGCCTGCGCAAGCTTTCCTACCTTAGTACGGATTAGGAAGAGAAAATGTCACGGTTTAGGGTCTCTCTTGCTCTGCATCTGTAGTCGCAACTCACCTTTGGTAAAGGCGCGATGCCTATCTAGGGCTAGCACTGTTTACGGTCACTCACCCATACATACTGTTCGTAGCCTCACACAATACAACCCACCGAACATCAACTTTTCCAGGTCGGCGAAAGGTCGATATCCATCGATTTTTCGTCAGAACACGACTCAAATGCCT
>JARBXR010000145.1:0-61585 GCA_029100535.1 Stemphylium beticola | reverse complement strand
TTCGTCTCGTGCGACTGTTGGCTGCCAACATCGCATCCTTCGTTCAGGAGAGACCTTTGCTTGTTATCTGTAACACCCTTCACATATCTTATATACTTTTCTTTTAACTTGTTCCACTAGTGAGCCGGCCACCCCAGTGAGCCGGCCACTTTGTCTTAGCGTCATGAACACCACGTGTAAAGTATAATACAATCTTAAAATAAGTCTGACTTATTATATAAAGAAAGTAGAATTTATCTTGCCCTTTAAGCTTACACATTAGGCTAATTTTAGACCCCGCGACGCGCTGCTACTGCCTTTAGCGTATAATATTAGCGGCTTTCTAATTAGCTTTACAGAATTACAAATTAACGCTAAATACGACCTAGAATCTAGAAGCTTATTTTAATAGAGGAGCAAACTATTATACGATATATCCTTAACCTAGACGCGCGAGGAATTACCCCCTAGCTTTGTAAGATAGCAGATATAGCTAATAAGCTATTAGCTACACGTAGTAGGTGTAAAGGGCTGAAGCCTTGTTGCTGGCATCTGTGGCCGGAACGGCGACCGGGCCAGAACGGCGATCGGGCCGATTGACCCAGCCTCCCTAATTATACCTAGCCTCTGCTAGGGACTAGATAAATAGCAGAAGCTAGGTAGATAGAGTAGGGTAGTTAATCCTTCACTATTATCCTTGCATATTGGTTAACCCAAGCAACCCCTTACAGTAGGACACCTATTAGAAAGAACTAGCCTAAGTGGTTTATGTCTCGTATAGAGGAGCTTAAGATAGCTTTTAATTGAGTAAAGGACCGCCAGAGAATACTCTAGGAAGACCTAGAGGTTATCAACACCTAGTTTGCGCTCGTACGAGAGACAGTAGCCAAGTATAGGGTTGCAGACAATAACATCCACAACTTTGATAAGACAGGCTTCTAGATAGGCGTTATTGGCTCAATAAAAGTAGTCACAGGCTCGGAGCGTCGTACGAGACCAAACCTGATCCAGCCAGGCGATCGCGAGTGGGTTACAGTTATCCAGAGCATCTGCGCTGCTAGGTACGCGACCCCGCCTTTTATCATCTACAAGGGACGCGTACATATCTCTGTATAGTACGAGAAGAAAGATATACCGTACGACTAGAAGCTCTTAGTATCTAAGAATAGCTAGACAAATAATTAGCTTAGCCTTAATTAGTTAAAGCACTTTAATAAGTATACAAAGTCATGTTAGGTAGGGTTATACAGGCTGCTTATCTTAGATAGCTATAAGAGCCACCTTAACCAGGACTTTAAGGACTTCTGCCTTGTACGAAAGATCCTAACCCTCTATATACCTACTTATTTATCGCACATACTTTAGCCACTTAATGTGGTGTGTTTGTCGCCATTAAAACTAAAGTCCTTCTAACGCGTACGAGACTTGGCACGCCGACGCGTCTTCTATATTAATAAAGAAGGCTTCCTTCTAGCCTTTCAAGACGCATTTTTGACGTATTTACATACGAGAACTACAAAAGGGCCTTTAAGGCCACAGGACTAGTTCCTATTAACGTGCAGAGGGTTCTTAATTACCTTAAAGTCCGTCTTTATACGCCACTACTAATAGCCCTACTAGAAACGCCCCAGTAGTCTAGAATACTAAGTGATACATACGAATTTAGGTTATAATTAAGACTAGTAAGAGAATCCTTTATATAATATCTAATAAGTACTTAAGAAGGCTTCTTAAAGCTTATTAAAAGAGCTAAAAAGATACTATATAAAAATGTCTTTATTAAAGCCTATATATAGAAGTTTAAAGAGTAAGTAGTAGAGTTAATAAGGCGTAAAGCGCGCAAAAAGAAGTGAATTTAGACAGGTAGTATAATAGAGTTTAGTGTAGGCGTATTAGAGGTAGCTAAAAGTACTTCTACTACTCGTACGAGGTCTAAGAAGGGTGGTAGTAGAGGTAGTTAAGAAAGGACCTAGCCAGCTTAGCGGCGCTGTAGCAATTGTGGGGGAACTAGGCACAACGCTCGTATGTGTCAGAAAGATGCAGAAGAAGATTCTGAATCTAATGTAGCTACATCGTACGAAGGATCTGTAGCAAGTGTAGAGTAATTTTATATTTTGTACGTGGTGTTCGTGACGCCAAGACAAAGTGGCCGGCTCACTGGTGGAACAGGTTATATAAAGTAGTTTATACTACTATATAGCGCAGCTTAGTAAAGTTAATCTTTAAATAAGTAGCTATAATAATTAGTTAGCTATAAGACTCTTACTATATAGAAGTATAAGTAGACCAGATAGCAAAGTTAATTTTAGTTAAATGTTATTGTTATTAAAGACTTATAGTTAAAGCGGGACGATAATATATAGGCTACTTAATACAGTTAAAGTAGATATTAATATAGAAGGTAAAATTAGAAGAATTAATAGTACTACTATTGTTAACTTAATCTAAATATAGTAGACTAGTGTCTCTGCATCTTAAAGCAGGTATTGTTAAGTAGTTTATAGAGGTAAGTACAGGTAGTCCCTACTATTACGTGCAGCTTTGTGAGGCTATAGTAACGCAGTTAACTAATTGATAACTCTTCCTGCATCTAAGATGTAGTTAACTATACAAATGTTGATACCTAGGGTCTATGAACACACAATAATCATAACAGTCTTTACCTTATTACTCGATTCCGATATCCTTCAAGCCGCCTTGCCTAGTCCAGAAGGTCTTCTAAGCATTCTGCCACCGCTCCTCCTTCAATCCCCGAAGCCAATCCTTCACCGCGATCTCTTCGTCGCCGATCCGGATGACACCGTTCTTGATTCCTTTCCAATCCTTCATCGGTCCCTTAATATAGCGATGATTCGCGCCGCAGAAGCTCAACCATGATTCCCCTATCTCTCCAGCCGTTTGCTTCAGACGCTTGGAATGGCAATCTTCGCATAGATCACAGCTGGGACAGACGAGGCAGTAGTAGAACGGCTGGGTCCACGATTTGATCGTCACTCCGCAACGTCCATCACAGAAGATTCCCCATCCTGCAACATCCTCATCAATCTTGGCAGGCTCTGGCACTTCCGCAGTCACTATAGAATTCTGCTCTTTTTCAACCCCATCAGAAAGGCTTTTGTCAGCGGCCTTATGTATGCTGTCTGCTAGCGGAGCATGTAGATTGTCATCGCTTCCCGTAAGTAGTTCGATGTTCTTTGTCGGTTCTTGCTCTGTGTCTACTTCATGAACACCACTATCAGAGAGCGATTCTGATGGCTCTGATTCAGCATCTTGCTCGTGTATAGCACGATCCAAAATCGAGAATTGGGAACTGATTGCGATTCTTGCATCCTTCTCCAGACCGTCCAACGAGGCTAGAATCTTGGATAGTAGTCGCAAGCTCGATGAGTCGTTCCAAGAGACGCTGTCTTCGAGCCCACGAATGCAGTTTGTGAGTAGTTCATTCATGTGTTTCTCATACTCCTTGGCAGAACCCATGATGCGGAATATGTTCGCACGAAGCATACCGACATGATATTCCCGCTCGTCGTAATTGTCGCCATGAGCACTCGGCAGTACTCTTAGGGTCTCCATGATCGTTTCCTTCTTCGTTGGGTCGGCGGACATCTGAAACTCACAAAAGAGAATATCCGCAAGCTGCATACGGTAACTTGTCTTCGTCTCATTCATCGTGTCTTCAAAAGCAGGGTCCGGCTTCGGTTTCATAGCTAGTATCTCATTGCGTAGCGCTTTGCCCTTCTCGATATCGCCTAGCATCGGATAGTATATGTATGCGATCGCGCACCGGAGGTTGAACAGATGAAGGCTTTGCATAGACAGCGTTCTGGCCAAAGCACTCAGCCAGTCGAGTAGTAGGTCGGTCTCCTTCGTCGACTTTGCTGCTCTTTGCATACGAGTCACCGCATCTTCGTCTACCCACTTCTCGAAACAATATGTAAACCAACTATTGCGCTCCTTTTCGTTCCAACTCTTGAGCACTTCCATCAGCCTGGAAGCTTCAGCTTCGTTGTCCTTTTGGAACAACAATGTGATATCATCCAAGACCGAGCCAGCCAGCGGTTGGTCACCCGAAAGCCTCCTAGCTTCGTCGAATGCTAGCAAGGCATCTTCGCGTTTCTCCATGTTTGATAGCACCTGAGCTTTCATAGTCATGAGCTCTATTCGTATCTTCTTGATCTTGATGATTTCTCCAGGAGACAGGTCCTCGTTACCTGGAGTGAGGAGCATGTCGTAAGCTTGGTCGTAGTACTTCATTGCTTCTGGTTCTTGGTCGATCCATTCATATTTCGGAGCTAAGAGGCGAAGTGTTGTGACCTTCTCCAGGAGGCCCCCTTCCATACATTCAACCGCTCTCTTCAGATAAACGGCGGCTTCGGTAATTAAAGACTTTTGGCGATCCGGGTCTTCGGCTGCGTAGCCATAGTCAGCCAGAGTAGACCCTGTCGCCCGCAAGGTCTTGAAGTTTTCAGGAGGAATATCGTATTCCGTGATGATTGCGTTTATGTATTCGATTGGCTCATCTTCAGATACTTCAATACGATTCGCCTGCGACTGGTTAGAACGACGGTGTTTCGCAATAAAGGAGATGCTTACGCGAGACAGTGCGCCCTTAACGAACAAGAACGTTTCAGGTATCCAGACCTGGTCATCGGCATCCAGCCAATTTTGGACATGGCCTTGGGCTAAAGGAAGCAGAACGTTGTCTTCGGTGACGACCAGCGCCCAGTCCCTAACGTCGACGTCCAATAAATCGTCTTCAAGTGCTGCTGCTTTGTGTGCCCACGTTATAAGTGTTTCAAACCAAGGGGTAGGAGTATCGTCCGCGGGTACAGGATATATGTCACTATGCCTTACTACCTTCTTGAATAATTTGGCGATGTTGCTTTCATTTCGCGCAATATGGTGGAGGAGGATCACCACCTGCTGGATAGTTTCAGTTGTCGTATTCTCCACGTCCAGCTCTTTCAGATGATCATGCCAGTAACGAATTGCATAGAGCGAGAGCTCGGCTTTTGTCGGTTCATTAGGATCTTTCGCTGCTTCCATCATGATGTCTACACACATCTGGAGAATTGTGAGATGTGCAGTGGTAGCAGGAGTCCGGAATTCTGTCACGCCATCGTCTTCGACGTTTATGCTTTGGAAGTACTGCCGCAAAGACCGGTCCTGAAATGTTAGAGGAGACTTCCCATCTTCCACTTCGGGTATACTGTCGTCTTTCCCCTCGTCATTCTCATCGTCGTCTTGATCATCATCCTTTACATCCTCATCAAACTGTCTTGTTTAGGTAAGCTCAAGAATGCGAGACGAACGCCCGATGATTTCTTCTTCGATATCAAATGTGTTGTCGTCGGACAGTGTGAGTTTGATTAAGCTCGAAGCTTCGGCGAGGCTGAGTGATCGTTTCGAAAACGCTAGCCACGCAAAGAGTTTCTTCAATGCTTGATACTGCGCTTCCGAACGATTGTGGCGACATTCCTCAAGGAGAAGCTTGTAAAGCCCGTGCAAACTTGTCGGCAGCTTGTCCAATTCGTTCATGACCGCCCGCTCTCGACCGATGTAAGAAAACCTTCTAAGCATGTGCTCAACGTAAAGCATACTGTCTGCTTGCTTGGCTATCTTCCGAGCAATCGCTTTCTTAACATGGGGACTGAACTTACGCACGCGCGGGAGTGTTTGGAGGCGACTCTTCACGAGCATTTTGATGTCGGACTTCATCTCCTGCTTCGTGATGTCACTCATCGAAGGCTCAAGCAGCTGCAACGTGGGCTTGTCTTCTGGCCTGCTGGTCGCCAGAACCGATACATTCGCCCTCTGGTGCTTGAGGTCGGTCAGAAATTGTGTCAAGACCCCGCCTTCCTGTACATGCGCCTCGTCTAAGCCATCCAAGACAAGAAACAACCGGCTATCAGATCTGTTGTCTCCGGGAAACATCGATAGAAAAACTCGTTTCCAGGTGGAAAGCTCTGTAGACTCACTAGATTCCTCTCTGATCATTGTGTCAGTAGCACTAGGATAGAACATGTAGTGAATCGTGTTGTGTATTGTGCTACGGGAACTGAGATCTATATCTCTGCCGGCTAGCGCTGTGCGCGCTAAGCCTTGTGCGTACTAGCCTGTGAGTGAGTGAGAGATGGGATAGAACCTAGGTTATATACCTTAAAGCCTACACTGTAGCTAATACACCCCCCTAAACGAGGTAGAAGCCTTATAAATAAATAAAATATATAAGAAAGCTAAGTATACACTTTCTTTAAGGTAGTTTAGAATAGATTGATGTTTTATATATTTTATACCTTAGCTATATTAATAAGCTTAATAAACTTAGCGTGCTCTAGCTTATTAAGAGGCTTAGTAAGGCTGTCTATAGGCATATTAATACCTAGTATATATTTAAGATTAATTCTACTTTCTTAGTACTTCTATTTAGTATACTAGTAGTAGTTATTAATATACTTTATACGCTTATAGTAACTATCTTTGCAGACTATATTAAGTACTAATTAGTTATTAGTATAGAGTTGTAGTGGCTGAAGGTCATTGCTAGTGTATCCGACCTGTTGAAGCAGGCGGCGGAGCCAGCAGGCTTCCTTTGCAGCGTAGGTGAGAGCGATGTACTCAGACTTAGTGGAGGAGAGAGTAACGAGACGTTGTCGGTATAATTTGAATAAGATAACGCTACCTGCTATCTTAAAAACGTAACTAGCTAAAGACTTACGCTAGGTATTGTTGCTAAAGGCGGAGTTGCTGTAGCCTATAAGGCTAGCGTTAGAGACGTTATTAGTTAAGGTATAGTTAAGTTCTATATCTATACGCTAGTATTTAATGCTAAGAGTAGAGGTGCCTTTATAGTACTAGAGCATACGCTTAAGAAGTAATAGTTGTTCTTCTATTAGATTAGTCGCGAAGCGGGCTATATAGTTAACGTGCTAGGCTAGGTCTAGACGTATAATGGCTGTTAGGTAGAGCAACTTAGCGACAAGAGATTAGTATTAGTAGATAAGGTTGTCGTTAGCCTTGTCCTGACTCTTAGTAAGTTTGAGAGCGGAGACAGGTAAGGGGGTGTCTGCGATTGGAGCGTCGGCGAGATGGTACTCTTTAACTACGCGGTCGATATAGCTGTCCATCGTGAGTGAGAGAGAATGTTCGGCACGGTCCCGGTAGACGCGTATTCTAAGATAGACGCTAATTAGACCTAAGTCGCGAGCTTTATACTAATTAAAGAGACACTCCTTAAGCTCTTTTATAGTAGTAGTATCTTTAGTAACTAAGATTAGATTATTAATATAGACAATAATTATCCTAAACTTAGTATTATTAATAAATATATATAGATTAGCTTTAATAGGTAAGAAGCTAAGCTTATAAAATAAAGCCTTAAGGTTGTTTTACTATAATAGGGCTAACTATTAAAGTCCGTACATACTACGCTGTAGGCGAACGATTGTCTTATTGCTAGGGCAGCCAGCGGGCAAGCGTAACAGTACGACATTATCGTCTGTAAGGTGGGCGTTAAGGTAGGCAGTAATTATGTCTATCTGCTCGCATTTAAGGTTATAGAAGGCGATAAGAGCGAGGATAACTTAGAGTGTAGTAGTCTAGACGATATAGGAATAGACTTCTTAGTACTATATTAACTTCTTTTGTCTATTACCGCAGGCCACTATTTAAGCTTTATCCTTAATATAGTTGCCTTAAGTATTAGCTTTATAACTCTAGACCTATTAGCTTAGGATAATCTTATACTTTATAATCTTTTCTAGCGTAGTAGGACGCTAAGTGCTATTAGCTATAAGAGTATTATATTTATTATCTATAGCAATTTAAAGATTGTTTTAACGCGGGTAATTAAGGAATTGTTTATAGTTTCGCGGCTCTAGTAGAAGGTCTGCGAGCTTGGTAGTTAGGCGTACGAGCGCTATAGCGAAGTAGTAGTCGAAAGTAGCGCTGCTAAAGTTAATATAAGCTTAACGCGTACGAGAGCCGTGTATAATATATTTCTCGCTAAAATTAGCGTTAATATCCTCGCGATAAGGAGCAATGTTATTATTGCGTATTAGTTTTAGGGTGTTGACTAGAGGCTCCTTAAAGCTATTGAAGTTGTTAGGGTTGCCCGCTTGTGGTAGTCCTAAGTCTTCATCCTCACCCCCCGGAGCAGGCTGCTCGTCCATCGACAGTCGCTCGAGCAATAGCTGGAAGCGGCCTATACGAGGGTGGGATTGAGGCGATTGTAGAGGAGATTGTAGAGGTAGTTGTGCTAATAGACGCTTAGTTAGAGCCTTACTATACTTATTAAACTTTATAGATAATATTATAAGAACTAAGTTAGTCTCTAGGATCTATATCTTATATATAGACTAGCCAACTATTCTAATAATGTAGCCGCGGATAGCGCGGGGCTTAAATTTCTCGCCTTTAACGCGCTTCTCCGCTAGTATATAGACGTAGCTAGTGTGGCTGAAAGCTTATAGCTTAGCGACGTTTAGCACTAGGTTAGGGTAATTAAGCTCGCGATTCCACGCCTTAAGAGGAGTTGTATCCCCGTCAGGCGCGCTAGTGACGCTGAGATTGCGGAGGTAGGTGATGTACTCGCTTGCCTATGGCCAGAACTCTTTTGGGAGACCGGCCGCGATAAGAGCGGTGCGTATACGTGCTGCGGTTATGCCATTTGCGCGCTCGGCTCTGCCGTTGCGCGTTGGGTTATACGGAGGTGAGGCTTCGATTGAAATTCTATTGTCGTTAACGTACGCCGTAGTGCGAATATTAATAAACTCGTGGGCGTTATCTATATAGATAGTAATAACTATTAGTCTTTTAGCTTTTATTTATTTATACTAGTCTATAAGCTTAACGCTAAGAGTTGTATAGGTGTCTACTATAAAGATCTACTATTAGCCTGTCTTACCGCCAGTAATAAGCATCTAGTATAGCTCGCCGTTCCTATCTATTAGGGAGATAGGGCTAACTATATTAATATATATTATGCTGAGGTAGGTATTAAAGATATCTTGCGGCTTTCTAGAGATAACTTTGTGTAATTTTAAGAGTCTATATAGCGGATAGTCTAAGAGAGAGTTTATAGAGATAACTATACTTTTAACTACTTTAGTAGTGCGCTTTAGTATATCTATATTCGCGTATCTAAAAATCTTATACTATTTATTAGCGGTGCGCGTCGTAGTAGGCTCTTCGAATGAGGTGCGGTATGCGTGAAGTAATGCGAAAGAGAGAGCGGCTGAGGCCTTAGAGGGATCTGCGACTACGAGAAAGTTAGGTATACCGTCAATCTCTGGTAAGTAGGCAAGCTCCTTATCTATAGAGTCGTATAGTCTGTTCTTACCTAAGTAATACTATACTCCTTTGCGCTTAAAGGGCGCCTAAGAGATAATATTAGTAGCAAAATTAGGGCAATAGAGAATATATGCTAAATAGATATTGTATATTATACTATTATATTTAATAATTTATAGGCGTACAATACCCTTACTAATTATAGTAGTAGAGCTAATTAAGCTTTTAATATTATTATTTTTTATTAGGACGTAGGTAATAAACTTAGATTAGTTATTAAAGACGTAATAGTTAGCTATAGTGTTATAATAGTAGCGCTTTTTATAGTTAGCGTTCTTAATCGCCTTCTAGATAATTATAGGTAAGATTATTATAAATATGCTAGTATAGGTACTATTAGCGGCGTCGTTATTTTTAGCGGAGTTATGTGACGGTTTGTGAGGTGGGCACGTCACGTGTGCCACGTGTGTTGTCCTGCTCTCCTCCCTCGCCTCCACGAGCACCTTCTATTATGACTAGCATCAGAGATACGTCATGTAAACAGAGGGTATATATAGCTGCGCGCGTCGTAGCTACAACAACATAACAACAATACACTGATTACCTTTTGCTGAGCTGCTCTACATGATCATTTGCTTCACTGCATTCACCGCAACAAGTTATCTATTAGTAAGACGTTAGCCTTTGCGTTAGTAGCACGTTATTGCCTTATACTATCTAGCATAAGTTGTAGATAAAGTTTCTAACACCCTACTTAGTCTCTAATATGCTCTTTATTGTAGTGTGTATAAAGGGTCTTTGGTAGTTGGGGCATCTATATTGTAGTTTGTGGGGTCGCTAATCTCGTCAGGAGCGTGGCCGTGGCCGCTATTGTCGACGCTGTAGATTGGGACCTGTTGCTGTTCAGTTTCTAGATAAGGCGCTGTATTACACGCTTCTCCTCCTTCTCCTTAGAGATGGTAGTAAACGTCTTAACTGGCTCCTTAGCTGCGTTTCGAATGTGATCTTCTACGGAGGAGATAAGTACGTCAATTATCTAGGTGCTGCCTTGGCGGAGGTCGTTGTTACGATTCTCTACCTACTCTAAGATCACTTTCTCTAGACCGTGAAGCATATAGATTACTATTAGCTCAGATGCTAAGTCTGTGGCTAAGACTCCTATAGTCTGGGGCTTCCTCCACGCTATATGGATGCCCTGCACTGCGAGGTCGTTGATATTTTCGCGTAGTTTGCCAATGTACTCGCGTACAGACTTATAGCTATTAGCGCGAAGGTCAATAAAAGCTATCTATATAGCTGCGGCGTTAGCGTAATTAGTTAAGTTATTAAGTTCCTTAAGAACCTTATATATATTATTCGCTATAGAGTAATTACGGACTTATAGTATAAGAGACTAAATAATAGATAAGAGTATAGTATTCTAGAGTTAAGTATCTCGCGACACCTACTATTTATAAGCGCGTTAGTTATTCTCTTTGCAACGTTAGAGGTCGTTGTTGTACAGACATAGTAATTTATTAGTGTCTTTAGCGGTGCTCTATGCAGCGCGGACCTATTGTGGTGTCATGCCTGCGCTCAGAGCTGGTGTAAGAAGATCTATTTGGTCGTATTTGGTGTTACTGTCGTCGAAAATAGGGCATGCTGCGCTATCTAAGACGCGCAAAGCTCCCTTAGCGGCAGCGTAGTTAGTAAGCTACTTAATCTAATCTTTCTAGTTCTTTCTATCTACTTATAAGGTAATAGAGACTGTAGTCCTAGAAGTAGTTAGGCTAGCTTAGATTATATTATTTATTATCGCGGCGGCGTCTTTAGACTATAGTCGCGATTTATAACTCTTTTATTACTATTATTATTATTATTAATATTCTATTGCGCTAACTACTATAATTTTCTATATAATAGTTTAATTATAGTAATTATAGGAGCGGTTAAGGGCTTATAACCTATTAGTAGCACTAGGATAGAATATATAGTAAATCGTGTTGTGTATTATGCTACGGGGACTGAGATCTATATCTCTGCCGGCTAGCGCTGTGCGCGCTAAGCCTTGTGCGTACTAGCCTGTGAGTGAGTGAGAGATGGGATAGAACCTAGGTCATATACCCTAAAGCCCACACTGTGGCTGACACATTGCTCTACCTGCTCGGCGTATTTGTTGTTCGATTCGGCAATCTGAAGCGCTGCAGAAGCGAACGCATTTTGCATTGATTGCTATTATGGATGTTCTTCTTTAAAATAGAAGTAGGCCAAGGAAGTGTTTTCGTTATGTCGCAATCGTAGCACCTCAACGACCGAAAAGGCCAGAAAAGATTTCCCCATCCCCTCAGCACCTCTTAGCCACAGTACAGGTTTACCACCGTCGATCCAAGTCTCGAAGTTCGGATGCTTGGTGAGCCACGCTGCCGTTTTTCCGACCTTGTTATCGCGCATATCCTCATCTTGCGTCAAGTTCTCCTGGTGAGCTTCTGTCCAGGAAGGAAAGACATTAGGGTTTTCGTTGAAGAACTTCTTGAGTTCCCGCAAGGCTTGAAACTTGCGATCGCCAACATCGCCCTTGGACTTCACTTCTTGTTTCTTCTTCTCCTCGTTTTCTGGTGCTCTGCTCAACTTGGCTGTATTCTTCAAGATCTGGCGAAGTAGAGCGTTCTGTTCAACATGATTCTCTGAAAGCTGATGTTGAATAGCGGAGAATCCCTCGCTGACAACGACTTGAAGATTCTCTCAGCCTTATTCTCTCTCTTAAGCTTATTAATAACCTGCTAAGCCTTCCAAGTGTCTATCATAAGCCTTTCCTCTTTCTCTTCCCTCTCCTTGATAGCTAAACGTGTGTTTACCTCTCTAATCTTGTAAGGATACTAAAGGACTGCACCCCTATACTAATTTCGGCGCTATTAAAAATTAAGAGGCTTACTTTATTTCTAGTGCCTTACTTGGAGCTAAAAAGCGTTTTAAAGTTGCTTATTTTTATACTTAGCAATGTCCTTATCTGCCTAGAGTTTGTGCATGGTAAGAGAGAGAGATCTAGCCTTATCTGAAGCTGGATTTTTTACTGCAGACCGTAAGAGACGCTGGACTCGCTGGAAGTTGCCCTCAACAGCTGCTAGAGAGTCCTCTGAGGCCTCACTCTTATCACGAGACTCATGATTGAAGCGTTTGAGTACACGCTCTGCTGCCTGAGGCCATATACCTGTAGCTTCCCAGGCCTTCAAAATTGTGTCTTCTTTGAACGAGGAGGTCCAGGCCTGTCAGAAGAGTGGAAAAAAGTCGCTTTTATTAATAGGAATTAGCCCTTAGGTAGTTTAGAGATAATTACTAAGCGCCTTAGAGTAGGCTAATAAGAGAGGCTTAAATATTACTATATTAAGTAGTTAAAGCGTATAAGTAGAGTGAGGTAGTAATATAGCTAATATAATGCGGTAGGAGTTGCAATAATTAATAAAATCTATTGTGAGGTAACTGCTATAGCTATCCACAATAAGAAGACGATAATCTCTCTTTGCCTTCTCTTTTGTGGCGCGTTAAAACACCTATTCAAGCCAGGACAGGCCTATCTTATTATTGCTCTATCTAGTAGGAGAAGTAGAGCAGAAAACCTCGTATTTTCTAGCCTCTATACCAGCTACCTAGGTGTCTCTTAGATCACCTAAAGTGTAACATCCAGGCCGAAGGCCTGCAGTTGGAAGGATTTGGTCCCAACATGTTTGCTTCTTGCACTCGCGCCTTGGCCAAGGTACCTGCTCTTAATCTGCGCTTTGCGCAGAGGAAGACGAGCAAGAATTGTTCTCTCTCCTACTACTACCCTACCTAGTGTAGCAATACAGAGCCATCCTCAACTATTCTCTTGCAGTGTGAAGCAAATACTATTGCCTATAACTGCCCCTTACATAAAGCTGCAAAGATAATACTAGGCGGTAGAGTACTCCTTGTAAGGGGCTACGCCTAGGGCTAGTAGCAACGCTCAAGGAGCATTCACCTCGGGATAACAAGATTGTATTCGATAGCGAGCTAGGCTTCTAGGCTACGTGGCTATCTATATGTGTATCGGGCTAACGTCGGTCCGACGTGATCGGAGCGTCTATCGGCGCGGCTGCCGAGGTCGTAGACGAGGACAAGAGGGCAAGGGCTCTAGCCCATTACACTCCTATTAGCACAGATTGCTGCTAAATAAGTAATAAATTCACTCTCTCTATCCTATATCACTGCTGTTACTTTCTTGTTCTCCTAAAGCCTCTTATTAAAGATTCTTTTTAAGCGTTCTAAGATATCTAGTATAAAGCCTTTCTTATCTATATTATATATATTGCTTACCTTAATATTAAACTAGGCAATAGTCTCGTGTATAAGGTTAAAACATATGCGGTATTTAGTATATAAGTTAGCATTATAGCGTATAGTGTCTATAGCAGAGACCTATTTTAATATAATAGTATTCTTATTTTAGTTAATAAAGCGCGTTATCTAGGACTCTAAGATATCCTTTCTACTTAAAGTATAGGCAAAATTTCGTATTATATCTCTTATAGGAGGTAGCCTACGCTCTATAAGCTTCTTAATATACTTTATAAAGACCTACTCTTATTATAGGCTGAGAGCGCGCTAGTTAATATTCTTAGCTACCTAGGACCCTTAACTACCTTTATATCTACGCCTTAATATAGAGGCTATAATACTAAACTTAGCTATATATTTTTTACATAATAGTTTTTTTCTTAGTTCTTGCGATTCTAAAAATATTAGCGTATTATTAATAGGTGCTATAGTTGTAGAGTTGTGACACGTTGAAGTTGGGGGCTTGTCTGGTGGTTTGGTGTTCGTCAGGCATTACGCGAATCCAGGCATTACGCGCACGGGCACAGTACAGTAACCGTGCGTTCGATGATCATGGTCACTGGTTGAGCACCCCCACCACCACAACAACAAAACTTCAACGCGTTATAACTTAACTAATATAGACCTAATTTAAGAAGCGATTAAAGAAATCAAATTGCGCGAACTAGGAGATAAATTCTCGTGCTAAGCAATCGCGAAAAAGTATGGTGTAGGACGAATGACGCTGATAAGACGACACAAGGGCGAAACCGAGACCTATAGCTTGCGCAAGTTCTCTCTCCACCTACAATACAAAGCTGAGCTCGTACGATATATCGAAACGCTTACTGAACGACGTTTGCCACTTATAAGAATAATAATATAACAGTTTACTAGTTAGTTAGCTAGCAAGCTAGTCTCTGAAAGCTAGGTTTCCTGGTTCCTCTGCTAGCATCCTAACTATCTTATCTCTTGCTTAGGCAAAGCTATAGCTAAAGAGCGTACTAAAGCTAATTTAGGGGCTAAATAAAACTTATATTTTAAGCTTTTACATAAAAAGATAGAGGAGTACAATATATAGACAAAAAGGTATTTTAACTTAGCTAGATTAGTAATATAAAATATATATTTAGCAGAAGACTCTATAAGTAAAAAGAGGTAAAGTAAGCACTTAAAGATAGCTTAAGCAAGTAGATAATAGTAATAGCTTATATTTATTCGGATAGCAAAGCTTTAAGTCTAACTCTTATCTTCTAGAGAGCTAATAGAGCTATTTAATTAAGCTAAGTTAAAGCTATATAAGTAGAAGAACACTTAGTATTTACTATATTATTACCCTCTAGCTAGAGTAATAACAATATTAGGTTAGCTTAGCTTAAAGGGGTATTTAAGAGAGAAACTAGACAGTATACTTTAACTAGGTATTAATTACTACTCCTTAATTGTGACGAGTATATATGCTATCCTACGCCCAGTATTCCTATTCGGAACACTGTACCTTTTTGGTAGGGTATGGCCAAGTGGCGTAGGGCTTGATCGTGACATTAATAGTCACAGATCCTATATAACCATAGATTTTATTAAGTATTATAATAACAACAAGATCCTCTTATTTATACTGCCTCTTTACGCTACGTATACGCTTCAACCGCTTAATATAGTAATATTTAAACCCCTTACAATAGCTTACTTAACTCAGTTAATAGGATACCTCCAGGACAGCTAGGGGTTACTTAATTTAACTAAAAGAGACTTCTTCTTGCTCTTCTAGAGGTCCTAGAGCTCTATATTTAAGTCTCTACTTATTAAGAGGTCTTTTAAAGCTACTAGTATACAGCTAGCTAACCTAGACGTTATACTTAAGAAGTTTGCTAAGAAGGCTTTAGATTCTAACAGCAGCTAGTTAGTCCTCTCTAGAGAGGACTAGCTTAAGCTTAAGCTAATTATATACTATAAGGTAAAAGACTAGAGTAGTAAGGATATTAATAAGCTTCTAGGAAGTTTACACTATATTATAGCTTAAAACAGTATCCTCTATAAAGAGGTTAGGGGCCTTAGGCAGTCCCTAGCTATTAAAGAGAGGCGACTAAAGTAGTCCTTCACCCTCTAGCTTAATAAGGACAAGGTTTACTATAGGGGAGCTAAAATATAGTCGCCTAAAAGTGTATAATAAGCTCGCAATTGTTAGGTATTATAACAATAATAATAGGAGCTTAAAAAGCTTTAAAAAGCAGAGAAAGCTAAAGCTAATAAGGCAGCTCGCCTTTGTAAGCTTTAACTCAAAAAAGCAGCCCGTATTGAGCGGGAGAAAGGTTGGGAGGAGACCAGACAGCGGAAGGCTGCAGAGAAAGCCGAAAGAGACCACCGTAGAAGCCTCCGCGACGCTGCCAAAGCTATACAATTGCCCCAATCGGGTAAGCGCAAAGCTTCAAAACCTCATAAGCCAGCCACAAAGCGTCAAAAGCGTAGTGGTGTTGCTCTAGCTGTGGTGGGAGCCGCAAGGGTTGCACCAGCTGCTCCACCGCGTAGTCGACGTTCACGCCCAATAACGCCCTCTAAAAAATTATCTAAATAAGCTAAAACTTCCGCAGGCCTATATATAGTATAATTCTAGCTTTGCGCAATTTAATTACAATTAGTAGTGGCTCTATAAC
Organism: Stemphylium beticola; assembly: GCA_029100535.1. Taxonomy (NCBI): domain Eukaryota; kingdom Fungi; phylum Ascomycota; class Dothideomycetes; order Pleosporales; family Pleosporaceae; genus Stemphylium; species Stemphylium beticola. Next base: position 45,353 of record JARBXR010000145.1, on the reverse strand, counting down.
CTTATCTTTTTGAATATATTGTTGTTGTTGGGGTGCTTAACCAGTGACCATGATCATCGAACGCACGGTTACTATTGCGGTGAATGCAGTGAAGCAAATAATCATATAGAGCAGCTCAGCAAAAGGTAATCAGTGTATTGTTGTTTTCTGCTGCTCGTGCGGACCTTAAGAGGGCCAGCAGCAGGGTCTGTTTACATGACGTTTCTATGATACAGCTGAGGTAAGAGGTACTCGATAAGGGAGGAAGCTGCACCAGAACACCAGCACGTGATCTGCTTCTCCTCATAACCGCGACAGTTACTGTAGGTCCGCCGATGTCTCTCAGCTGAGCCGCGCAATGATGGCACACACACCCTTCAGCGACGTCCGATAACTCGACGCGTCTCCAGTAAAAGCGCAGGCAAAGATCGTGGTGTCCGTCTGATTTGGATCTGGTAGATTGGAGATGTATTGAGCACTGGACAATCGGCAAAATGGTGTCGCGCAGATGCGTCGCGGTACGTATGTGTTGTGCCGCCGTAAGTCGTCAGGCCCTCACTTCACAGCCCGGCGATCGTTGCATCGTTCATGTAGCCTGCCGCTAACCCAAAGCGGCGAGGTGGGGCGATGGGCCGATGCCTTACAAGTAAATCTGTCGCCCCATGAACAATTAGATATACAATGAGCCGAATAAGTATGAGAATCATTGGTGCGAGAAATACACAGAACCAGCTCCATGCTGGCGATGCAGGCTCCCAACAGCAAACGAAGAGACGGAGGCCGTGTTCTGTAACCGACAATACTGCCCAGCCTTGCAGCGATACGTATTCAGCTACAGTCTTACAGATATAGCACCTGCTAGATCTCACAGTGAGCACTCGTATATCTGAACACGAAGCATCACTTGTTCGATAGTCTAGTCACGGCCGTATGCGACGCAGTGCTAGTGTAGCAAATGATAAAACCTTAAGTTTTCAATCGTAGAGGCGACTGAGATGACCTCGCAACGGTCTGTTGTCTTCTGCATACATGGAAGACGCGCTTAGATGCACGGAACGAAGAAAGCACAGGCAAACATAGAACATAATCTATCGTGTGACCAAACAAGGATTCCGTCTACCGATAATGCTATGCTCGACTCATTCCTATCAGTGCCTTACCTTGTGCTCTTCACGATCACTACTTAAATCCCCAGTAAGGACGAACGTGACGTTAGAAGATCGTTGTCTACGGCTGGCTTTGGGAGTAGAACACTAGGGTTAAGAGTCAGAGTGTGGCTGTTGTTGTCGAGCTGGGCTTCATTCAGCTCTTGCTGATTGCGAAGAAGCGTTCTTTCCTCCCACCAAGCCTGTAATGTCGCAAAAAGCTCCTTTGTCTGCGGATGCTCGCTTCCCAACAGGGTGCAAGATGTATCGGTGGCTTCCCGTAGTCTATCATATGCCTCGCGATAGCTTTTCATAGCTTTGTTTGTCAGAGCAAGATTGAATGCCACTGCAACAAAGCGCTCGTCCGCTTGCCCTGCAGGCGACGATTTCTTCATCTGTGAATAGAGCTCTTCCTGCTTTCGCTTGGCCTCTGTGTAGTCTCCACTCTCTTCTGCGAGATCGAATAAGCAAGATGCAAGATTTGATTGCACCAAGAAGAGAAATGCATTTTCGTGCGATCGTGTTTCTGGATGAGCTTGTATGACCGACTGAGTATCCGTCTCAAGGTCTGTGTATAGTTTCTTTGCCTCTGTAAACCTCCGAGCAGCTTGTATAATCTGAGCCAGGTCGTTCTTCGCGTTGCGAGTGAGGCTGTGATGTTCTTTGAATTTCTCTCGCCGTCGGTGGTAGACCATCTTCTGCTCCTCTTCTGCGCTTTCGTATTTCTTCATGTCTAAGTGAACCAGTGCACGCCTGGCTCGACTACGAAGGACAATAGGATGGTCTTTGGCCTCCTCACTCGCTGCACCGTAAAGGCGCTTTTGGTCGTCGATGACTCGATGCAATAGGTCGTCCGCTTCTTGGAACCGGTTGAGCGAGTGATAAATGCCAGACAATGTGTATCTCGAGACAACTGTGTCGGCGTGTTCATCGCCCAATAAGTAACCTTGCACGTTCAAGATCGTTTCTTGTTCTTCTAGTGCCTCTTGCCATCTGCTTAGACATAACAATGTGACAGCATGCTGGTGTCTAGCAACTAAATAGTCCGGATGGTCCGCACCAAGACATTGTAATCGTTTGTCCATCACGAATTCCATGTAGTCCAAGGACTCGGAAAAGCACCCACGCATACGATAATTTACAGCAAGATCAAAGGTGAGGTCAACAGTAAGGCGATGAGTTGGACTCAGCTTACGACACAAAATGCCGTGTAGTGTTTCAAGTATGTCGTGTACGAAGTTCAAATCCGCATCATCGCGGACTTGCTCACAAAGTGCCAGACAATGTATGATGCGAATCAAAGATGGGTACACGTGGAACGGCTCAGTTCCCTGGAATGGGTCCGGTGAGCCTTGTTCGATGCGTTTCTCGATCTCATGACGGAGGCGATCGGAAGAGAAGAGCAGGTTTCTGAGCTTGTTTTTCTCGATGGTCTCATCCATAAACTTCGAGGACGATATGTGCGTATCATAAATGTCTAGAGGCTCTTTGTGCTTCTGAGTCGTGGAGGACGTCTGACTTGAGCAGAGGCGTTGCTGCTCTAGCTTGTCGCTGCTGGGCTTTGTGTTCTCTCCTGAATTTGAGATGGTGTGCTCCTCTCCTTCTCTTGGGTCGCCATACTTTTGCAATTCAAGGAGAAGTATCTCGATAGCCTTCTCATGTGCTGGTTCCCACTCTCCCTTGGTGCGAAGGATAGTTGCCAATGTGACACCAAAATAAGAATTACTTTTCTCTTGTTTCGTGATACCAAGTGCAATCGTTTCGGCTTCATCCCATGCACCAATCACGAGCAGCACGTCAGCCAAGATAGCTCTGGACTTGAGTGTTTGGGGATGCGTGTCGCCGAGGTCCTCGCTATTTTGACATCTATCCACAAGATAGTATGCAGTCTCTTGTGCGTCTGAATAGCGACCATCGCTCTTGTACATGAGCACTAGGGTCTGCAAAGCCTGCAAAGTTGATGGATGCTGTTCACCGAGACGTTCGCGCATCTGTCGAAGTGTCCAAAGAACCTCTTCTCCTGCGTCCGTCGGATTGTTCTCAAACACGAGCAGCCAAGCACGTAAACTTGCTGCATCAAGTGTTATAATATGCTTCGGCCCAAGTCGGTGCTGTAGATCGTTGACTACCTTTGTGTTGGCACAATTTGCATCATGAAATCTCCCCATCTCGGATGAGATGCGAGCGTGATTGTACAAGCAAGTGGTCATAGTGTCCTCACTGTTGTCGTGTCTTGAAGTTTCGGCCGCATCCTCCTCGAGACTCTGATCCTGATGTCCTTTTCGATTGCGCCGGTACTCTTTAGCAATCTCCTCAGCAAGGTATATAGCCTTGTTGCTCAATTGCCAGGCATGTCTGAAGGCACCACTAGATGCAAGTACGAGGGCCCATGTGCTCAAGAGCGAAGGTTGTGGAGTGTCTTCGAATATCCGACAATATCTTTCGATGGTGTTTTTAGCCTGTATGTATCGTCCCTGTTTCCATTGCGACAAGGTTATCCCTTTTCCAATGTTACCAACCAGCCTAGCATCCTTGTCTTTCTCGGTCGCCTGTCTTATCTCGTACTCAAGAGCATTGAACATATGTTCGGCGGACTTGTATTTTCCATTGAACCAGGTGATCTGGGCAAGGCTGAGCCGCACTCGATAGTAACTCTTGCTCTTGTGGAAAGATTCGTAACTCCGAACAAGGAACTCAAAACGAAGTCTAGCTTCGTTGAAATCTCCTCGATGGTAATATTCGGAAGCGATGTTCTTGATGTGTTTGAGCTCTGTCCTTTGTAAACGAACAGTTAGGCCAACCGGCGGGCTACCCTGCTCGTTTGCTTGGTCTCGTATGTCGTCTTTGACAGTAGCATCAGAAAGCAGTGGCTCACGTATACGCCCAGTCTTCTGCATCCCGCCTATTAACAATGAAGTCCGCGAAGGCTCGATCTGTGACTTTTGAAGGGTTTCTACAGGTCTGATTGCATCCGCCAACGAACTTGCGGGAGCATCAGTCTCATATTTTAGCGGCTCACTCTGTTCAACTATCAGAACAGCCTCTGGGTTGACTATAACCTGGCTGGCTCTGGGGGTACCCCACAGTTGACCTGATGATACTGCGGTTGATCCTTGGTTGGAGAATGATGAATCGCGCCTCTTTCCTGACAAAGGGAAGGCTATTGGTAAAGAAGCAGGCCTAAGAGAGGAACATTCTTTCAACAACTCCTCAATACGGGCGACTTCCTCTTCTCCGATTCTACGATAGCCTAAATTTGAATCCTCATTTGATTCGATGGATGATTTACTCATCCTTGAGAGACTAGACAACACGCGAGAATCTTTTCGCACCACCTGTCCCACATTTAGAAATAGTTTGAGGTACTTAAATTAGGTTCACAGCTTACATTGGTCCGATCATGCATGACTTCATCAAACAACAGCTCAGTACCCTGTAGTTTTACGTCCTTGCGCAAATCCTGAAAATCTGACATCACTCTTTTGACTGTCTCGTACTCAAGCGTTGGCTTTTGCTCTCCATCTCTGAGATGAGAAAGAAGCTTCTCGCTGTATGACTTCCAGTGTTCTGGTCGCCACATGTTCTGTCGGCGTGTATCAGGAAGTCCCACGGCGATGACCCCAACGGGGAGGCAGTCACAGCTCGAAACATACTGCCATTGCACGATAGCTTGCTGAACAACCCAGATAGCCGTGTTATGAGTAACAAGCGCAAATACAATATCTGGTAAGTCTTTGTTCACCAATCCGATAAGGTCGGTAGAAAGACGAGAGCTGAGTTTGCGCAATCTTGGCTCACCCTCACGAAGTAATTTGGCCGTGTCATAACTCCAGATGTGTAGTCGGCGTGGCTTAATGTCTCGAAAGATGGTTTCGACTGTCGAATCCAACGATCCGGCAAGCTTTGTGCTAGCGTAGCAACCGTGCACAAAAACGACCCTGGAAACTTCAATACCAACCCCAAATGGCGAGAACAGATCAGTGGAATACTCACTCGAGATTTCGATGTGGCCCATTCTTGCTTGATTGTGGCCAAGTCCGCAAATACTTTGGGGGCTTGGTGATGGTTTCGATCGCTGTTGCGACGCGATCCATCTCTAAGAACAGGGCGATGAAATGCGTGGGAGAATCTGCAGATGTGTGCGAAGGGCAGAGGGCAGAGTGCAGAAGGTAAGCCAAATTATGACAAGCTGCTGCGCAGCGCGCGTGCGTCCTGGCTGATGCAAGTAGGCGAAAGGTGTGGGTGCTAAGCCACCTCAGTCATCGAAAGAAACGCCTCCTCATTCTTTCACATCCCTCCTGCCTCAACCTGTTCGCTCATTCACCGCCGCCTTCCGGTTTTTGTCCAAGCTTCCAGAAGCTACGTTACACCAACACAGCCAATCAGACCACAAGCTTGGTCGATCGCATCGGTGTCTGACGCATACGTGTCGCGTATTGCGACCGTGAACCCCAAGGTCCTGCACGGTCGCTCGATGCTTTCCAGCATCTCACGGTATCGGCATTTACTGTCAGCAGCCATGATAAATGGCCCCTACCCCTAATTTGGGGCGTGCAGCTGTTATCGTTACGCATTGTCATATCGATGCCGATAATGGGCGGGCCTGGCAATGCGGCTTGCAGCGCGCTACTGCATCCACCAATGAAGATGAGCGGCTACATGGCAAGACGGCAGGACCCCCAAGTCTGTATTTACCAGGGCCCTGAGATGGATGGCAGACAAGGCTGAACAGCTATGCACTTCCATAATGCCTCCTCTTTAAGGAGCTCCGGCGCTCAGACGCTCCGGTACAGCTGCCTGCCTAGTTACCTCTTTTCCAAATCTTACAAGCATGGACCATTTGAAACTCGATCTTCCGCAGAAATCCTTCTTAGCCTCAAACAATGGAAACCAATACCGACCCAGATGCTCGTTTCAGGATTTTCCGGCAACAGTTGGCTGGGTCGTCAACACTGCCACTGGCGAGCTCGAGGAAAGTGAGAGAGGAGCCATTCCGAGTGCTGAGATGAAGTTTAAGGACTTGATGCAGTCGTGGCTTTTCTTCGGCCTAATCACCGCTGTGGTATTTGATGACGATCATATCGAAGGTCGGAAGTTCGACGAATCCGCATTTGATAAGAATGGAACGATCACTACAGAAAAATTGCCAGGAATACTTGAAAAATGGCGAGACTGGGAGATCTCGCAGGACGGAAAGCCAGGCCAAAAGATGCGCATGATACGAGCTCAACTCGCTTTGGATTTGGCCCGAAAGGTGGTTAATACCTACTGTTCGGTTGACAGCCCAAAGTGCGCAGGAGCCTTGAAAGGGCCAAAATCCCTTGACAAGAAGGTGGCATTGTCTTTGATGGTCATCGGGGAAACGCTCAGTATTGCAAAAGCGCGGATTATCGCGCAAATCGGGTTCAGTGTGCGTGGGTGGTATGGCGATGCGACCATTGGTTGGGGTATTCCAGAGATAGTGACGTTGAAGATGGAGAAGGACGGATGGTGTCCAAGGACAATTCAACTGCTGAAGTCTCAGTTACGAAATAATGCTTCAGCCTTTCTCACAGCATACGCGTCACACGAATCTGGTCATTTTCAGGGACATAGGGAAGCCGGCTGTGTGAAAGACAAACCTTGCAAGGTCAAATCTGTACGCAACCAAGAATATGCAACGCAACACCACCTAGAGTGTCTGCATAATCACAAGGACGCCACTCAGCAGATGACAGAGCAAGGAGCTGCGGTATGTTGTTTCAACGAGGATGATAAAGAGTCGAATAGCGGAACTAAGCAGATCACCTGCCATTGGCCATGCCACGAGATGCTTGGCGTTCCTATGAATAAGGTGCTTCAACTCATCAACGCAGGCAAAATTCCTCTCATAAAATTGAGTGACAGCGGACCAGATGAAGAGCTGGTGTTGGAAGTGACAGATGCGTCTCGCGAACCAGACTATGCTACCATCTCTCATGTTTGGTCTGATGGGTATGGAAACAGAAAAAGCAACAGGCTGTATCGTTGTCAAATCGAGTATTTTCGGAGGCTCTTGAGAGAAGCCCAAGGTCATCGAGCGAGGTACCGACGAGGGTACCAGAAGGGCAAAGTCGAGCCACTAGCGTTTTGGATGGACACGCTACTCATTCCAGTAGGCAGCGAGGACAGTCATAAAGCAGCGAGGAAGAAAGCAATCCACCAGATATACACTGTGTTCTCACGAGCCAAGTACACCATTGTTGTTGACAACGGTCTCAGCACTATGTCTTGGGACGATCAGGATTACACAACCACAGCGATGAGGATTCTTGCGAGTGGCTGGATGAGAAGGCTTTGGACCTTGCAGGAAGCTTACCTTAGTCGCAAGCTGCTGTTTGCTTTCAAAAACTGGGATGACGATTACGACGAGAACAAGGATCCACCACTGGTTGATCTTGATGAGATAGAGGCGTTGTACCATGAAGGTAGCCCATCACTATTATCGGATCTACCCTCAATCGCCCGAAGTTATTACAACAATCTACTTGGACCTGATCGGAATGTGAGGAATAACAAAGACATGCCGACGAATGGCATGAGTCTTATCGCTAGCGTCTGGCGAGCGGCGCAGTGGAGAGTAAGTGATACTGATACTCTAAGGTGATTTGTTTTCCTGCTGATTTGTTTTCCAGAACACATCGCACAGTGAGCACGAAACATTAGCTCTTGCTACACTTCTCAATCTAGATCTCAACGAAAAATCGTTCGGGCAGGCCGACCTTATGAAGCCAGACAATGAAGCTAGCCAAAAGCTCGACAAAATGATGAAAGATTTCTGGCTATCACTCGAAGAGAGCTCACCTGGTGCGATCCCTCCAGGTATTATATTCCTACCTGGTCCTCGAATACAAATAACCGGATTCGGCTGGGCACCAAAGAGCTGGATGCTAGCACATGGACCTGACTACCCAGACCCAGTCGCTATGTTGACAAAAGCTGCCGTACTCTCACCAGAGAACGGCCTGCAGGTGGAATTTCCCGGATTTCTACTCCATTGCGAGGATAGAGATGCTATTCTTAGTCAAACAGATGGCCAGGGCTTCAGATTTCCGTGCGACAACTCACTAACCGAATATTATCGCGTCACTTGGGACGAAACGGACGAGTACAGCAAGCAGAGAGGTATCATCGGCGAACAGCGCAGCGAAGATTTGGCTATCATACTCTGTCGACCAAGGCCTGGCCAACTTCCTGAGATCGGTTTGCTTGTAGAGATTCATACGACTAAACAAGAAAAGAGGGACCTTGGTCAAGATAGCGTTCGAAGAGTTTTCGCAGTCTACATGCGCCGACGCGTTAACGTCAAACGCGAAACTAGCGATTTGAACTTAGATACCAAGGTCAAAGAGATCATGAATCGCCGTCCAAAGGAACAATCAAGGATCATCTGTGGCGAGATTCTTGATGAGGACCAAAAGTGGATCGTTGACTGCAGGATAGACTCAACTGAAAAAAGATCGACTGAGAAAGGGGCAAGCAAGCCGCCTGTTACTGCGCCATCCGCGCTAGCTTCTTCTGTCATTGCACGAAACTGGGTCATGGGATTTAGAAGTCCACAAGACAGAGGGCAAAGATCCGGACCTAGTCGTGGGCCCCCTGCGCCCTCTTCTCATTCACGAATCTCTGGACAGACTCTGACCGATTATGGGGCGGACGGACTGAACGACGCCCAGGCCTTCCGCCCACACAGTACAAGCTACGAAGTCGCAAACTTACCTAGTCCTGATGAGCCCCTGGGCCCAGGAAATCTCCAAAGACAGAAAACATGGAAGCAGCTCTGGATCAATCCATGGAACACGAGTTCCAACTCTCAGCATGAGGTTTGAGAGCTAGCAAGAATGTCACCCGTGCTCGCGTCTTAGGCACGCTAGATTCATTTTGACATTTTCGACTGCATAAACCCTAATTTCACAAATAAGAGGACTTATAATTATTACTGCGAGCACTAGTGTCTCTATGTCCTTCAGCTTAGGTATCCTTGCTGGCTTAGGCGAGAGCCCGCCACAGCGGAAAAGGGATCTATCGATGCATGGTTGACGTAAGGCGATAAGCGGAGCCCCCACGGGTGGCGTTGATCATCGGACACCTGCCATGCAGTGTTGTCTTAAATTTCATGCACCTAACAAGGCTGGACCTCAGCCTGATCTCGATGAATGATAAAAACTAAGCCGCACGACCTTCTTCGCTCTGACGTGATCTGCCTTCGTTATTAAATATGTCCAGCACTGAAGACGTATCCACAGTCGCTCAGCTTCTGGCCCAGTGGACCAACCCTAATGACGTGCTCTCACTGCTTCTCATAATCGGTGGAGACATTGTCCAGACTGCGCTCGCCCAAACCACCGCCGGCGGATGGATCTCTCCAGTGTGCTTCTCGTTCGGTTGGGTGGCATACTCCTTCAGTACACTCGTGCGCGTCCTCGGGGACGGGCGCCTTCTTCCACCACCAGACTTCCCGGCCAAAGTCTTTAACCTGGAATCATCGTATGTGCGAGAGAACAAAAATTGGGTTCTAGGTCGTATTCTAAGGGACAATGAGCTATTCATGAACAAGATCCGACAGCATGGAGGCAATGGACTCAGAATATCAATATATACTGCTCTGGCACGCAAGGACGGCAAAGAAACGGCGAACGTCTATACCTTGTGGTTATGGGCAGGCGTTACGGCGCTACAAATTGGTATCGCAACCATACCTTTTGCTCGAGACCGGGAGTGGGGTGTGTTTCTCGTGACTTGTAGCGGTATCGCTGCCTCCATACTTGCAGGCGCAATACCTCAATGGCAAGTCGAGAAGATTCCGCTGAAGAAAATGAGCCGCAAGCTTGTCGCTCTGACAAGTGGTAATGGCTCTCGCGACATTATGATAATCTACGGTGACGGCGTGGCATTAGATCTAGAGGAGCTGGCTGCTGGCGAAAGTCCGCGTTCTGATCGGGTCTGGGAAGCCTTAAAACTGTTCTCCTCGCCAGTTAAGAACGAGTTTGGCGTTGTGGAGCGTCGACACAACAAGACCGAGATACGCACAACCCATATGTTCAACGGCCTACCCCTGGGTGTATGGCTAACACGTTTCGCATCATTTTGCCAAGTAGTCTTCTGGCTAGCATTGCTTATCATGGTTGCTGGTCTTAAGTCACACAGCTGGTATCTTGTTGTGGTGGGTTCTGTCGGTATGCTCCAGAACGCTATGTTAGCAGCTGCAGCACGACGCCCTGACCGTCGCGGACTTCCGCTAGCGCTTGTTGATACCATAGTTACCCATCGTGTGATGGATGGTCTGATGGACCTCGATGCCACTATAGAAAACGCAGGTTTATCACTTCGAGACGAGTTCTTTCCAGGGTTCCTCCGCGAGGACGAAAAGGACTGGTGGGATGGCGAGCGAGATGTCTACGATGACATAAGAGTCGCAGACAAGAAACGTGGCATTCCCCGATCTAGACAGCGAAAGAAGTACCTAGGCATACCGGACATTGACACTACTGGCAAGGCGTTCTTGTACAGGCGCGCTTCGACAATGATGTCGGCAATGAGTTCCGATATCACGTCAGGTGGTCCTCGAAGTCAGTCAACGCCTCCGATGGCAATAATGCCATTGGTGCCAGGGAGTCTCACGAGAGTTGGTACTGTAGGTGAAGAGATGAGCGAATTACCAACTCCAAAGGGTGTGACAGTTAGATTCCAGGCCTCGAGACCTTTTCAGGAGATAGTACCTTTAGGCTCACAGCCCAGCCAGGAGCGTCTTTCAACAAGATCATCATCTGAATCATCTGTAAGAACTCCTGGATGGGCATGAATAGGTTATGAAGACTCTGTCGCGTAATCACAAAACGATTTCGGGTCGGGATCTGGTTTTAATAGTTGCTAGTATAGAGACGGTTCATTTTGGTATGCTGGCTGCTACAGTGAAGAAGCGAGCTTATTACAGCGGATTCGATTACACGAAAGTACACTGCCGAGCAAGGCTACGATTTAAATAGCGATGCAAGTCTCTCAGATGACCACAAGTATGTACTTTGTGTTAGTAAGCTTCGACAGGACTGTACGTTCTACATCTGACGGCTTTGTAAACTTTTTTGAGTATCACGAGCCGTCTCTAGGACGCAGTATCAAACAGTTTGCTCTATAGTCTTAGGCTTTCTAAACTTCTAAATAAACCTACTCTCTTACACAGTCTCGGCTCATATTACTTCATCTCCAGAATCAAGTCTCAGCGCTAATAGATTCTGGTTCACGATCCTACCCTCTTTGCTGGGGTACACGTATTTTGAGATTTCAGTGGGTAAGAATGAGCGAAAGACAAGCACGGTAGCTATCACGCCTGATGTTTCAACACCTGAAGTGGCGCTATAACCCCTATATCCGTGTATAGTGTTATACTAAGAACAAACGAGATACGACGAAGGCTGTATGCTTTGACAGGGATAAAACGTATGACTTTGCCCCAGCGGAATTAGAAGAGTGCAACTTCAGACGTTGGTTTTCACGACATTATGGGGAACATTTGGGTGGCATGCAATTCCTCTATTGTCAAAGACATTTACTCTTGCACTTTGCCATGCAACAAACTGTTATGAACCCAGGCCTCCTATACAGATCCACGAACCCAAACTAAAACCCTATCCACATCTCCATTCTAATTGACCTTGGCCTGAGCAAGGCTGTTGATCTGCTGAGCACCGTCCTGAATTTTGCCATTGGCTGCCTGGAAGCGACACAGAACGCCGGAGCGCTCCTTGACGTTGTTGTCGCACACTAACTGGTTGTTTGCAACGCAGTTGAGAGCACCGTTGCCTAGAAAAAGTGTGTGAGTATTGACCTAAGAAATACTTAAGTATTCTACTTGCATGCAGCTGGGCCTCCAGGCACGCACTTGCCAGCGGCACCGTTGACAGTGCAGGCATCCTGCTTCAGAGATTGGTTGGGGATACAGCAAGCCCCGTTGGCTGCCTGGCGGTTCTCAAGCTCGCTGCGAGGAGTGTTGCGTACGCCTTCGACATCGGTGATAGCGGCAGAGGAGATGGCGACAAGGCCAAAGAGAACGGCGGTGATGGAGAATTGCATATTGGCGATTTGAGTTGCGAAGTATATCGGTTTGGGTTATTAACAATTGATTATCGAAAAGTGTTGATGGTTGAAAGTGATCTGCGCAGCGGGAATGAATGAAGTAAATGTAGAGTGAATTGAAAGACTGGCTTGGGAAAAAAACCTTGGGCAGGCGTATGCGCTACCTTTATACTGCGACTTCTGAACAGCATTGATACTATATCGCTTTCCATTAAAGGAATGCTGGGTAAGCGATCCTGAGGCAGTCGATCATGCACATCTAAAACCCTTGCCCGGGCTCTGGCGGGTCCAGCAGATCGCGGTCAAAACAATGATTATTGCGCGCAAGTAGTATGGCAGTAGACGAAGCATACTGTTCTCCCTAGATGAGCAACATCCAATATGCCATGGTTGAGCTTCGGGAATGGACTTGCACCTTGGTGGTAGGCAAACGCGTGTTGTAGTCGATCTTAGGCCAACGGTAGACAGCAGCAAGTGCCGTCAAACCCGAGTTGACAAGCAAACTGAAGCGTTGCCTTGCACTTGAAACACTTCCTGCCTTCTCAAACATGTGCCTTAGAAAGATATGAGACGTAGAAGAACCTGCGGTTAAACGGCTAATTTAGGCTATGGTCTGTGACATGCTTGATCAGGCGCTTCCAGGCGCATTTCGCATGACAGTCGTTCACACTTACCTTCTAATAACAATCCACAACAAGTCGAGCGTGAGGATCGACGAGACCTTTCGTCTCCGTGCACCCGTTACCTTCGCTATCGCTTCGTCGAACACGACCTTCCTCGTTGCAAGACAAAGCTTGAAAATGCTGGCTGAACCACACCGCTCAGGCTTGGAGTGCCGCCGAGCGCCGGAAGATATCGCGAGAGGGTTCGGAAGAGTTTAGACATTAGAGGGCTGCGGGACGGGTACCTGCGCATAGCGTTAGGGCTGAAGATGTCACGCGCGCATGCAACGTTGGCGCTGAACACGATAAGAATCGCCCACACCGCTCGCGCAACGTCGCTGACTACGTAAACATCCTGCTCAAGCTCCCCAGAGTGGAAGACATGTCCCTAAGCTGCGCCACAGGTCCGAGCGCTCGTCAGTCCAGTTCTCTTGGCCTCTGGAGGTTGCAGCAACATCCTGGATACCTCTGGACGCCTTTAGTGAGATGGAAAATCTTGGATTGGGCGTTGGGGCTGAGCGCTGTATAAAAGGATAACAGCTCGTCGTGATGATGCGCAGGCACTTCAGCTTGCCTTCTTGAGCTGCAGTCGACTCGCATCGCCAGAACCAAGATATCCCCGTCTTTGCGATCCAGTTGTTGTCCAACGCCAACGATCCTGCAAGACCTATCATGGCACCGTCCTAGATGGAAAAGTTCATCGTGCGTGGCGAGCCACCAATCCCAGACCCCCTGCGTACCTCATCGCAACCAACTCTTTCCCTCAACTACTCCGCGCTCGCAGAACACCGTCGCATCTTGAGCGCTCCAGGCGAGCACATGCCGCGCTACGCAGTAACTCGGAAGTCCATTATGGGGGCTTGGGGAAGCGAATGCTCCGTCACAGTCCCCACCAACTCCGACCAGGAAATCGCCCCCATCGACTTCCACACCTTTCACTACGACATCAAGTTCCCTCTACGCGACCACCGCATCGACATCAGTACGGCGAAGCGCAGATTTGATGCGAGCGGTCGGCTGGGGGAGCTGCACTGGAAAGCAACGGGAATGCAGGTAGCGGGCGCAGCGTCGTGGGAGTTGCGGGATGAAACGAGTCTTGTCATGGTTGTGGACATTGATCAAACGCAGACAAACGGTAGGATTAGTTTTTGGAGAGAGACGCTGGATGAGCAGACTATGGAGGAGCTTGTCGTGGTTGGGGTTGTGCAGATTGAGGAGTATAAGAGGATGCTTAGGCAGGCGAAGACTTCTGCGGTGGGTGTAAAACTCAACTGAGATGCTCTCTGCACATGTAGGAGGAATTTGACGTGAATTTGCAGGGGAATCGCCAAGCAACACCATAGTAACAACTCAAGCGTAAGAAGATTAGACCACAGGCTTGCGCAACTTGGAGACTGTGATTTGAAGATGATGAAGACGCGAACGGAAGTCCGCGATACTCATCCCTGCCGCATGCTTGCACCATTTTGTGGAGGTTTCGCGGCCCGATTTCTTGCGAAAACGCTATGCGCTAGCTGCGCCTTGCTATCACAGTCGGTTAGCTCCATCAAAAGCTGGGACAGTATCGAGATGGCCAAGGCAGTAAGCCAGTAGACTTTTACGCTCTCCAGGCGTCGTGGTAATGTTTTGGCGGTGTCCGCGTGTTGAGATGCGCCCGACCCTTCGGAGCTAATCGAGGATGGCGGCCGAGGCAGGGTCTTTTTGAGCGGCCTTGGGCGGTGGACCCTTCTTTGATTCCTAAACATCCATGAATCATCCTTTCGACTCTCTGATCTCAACCAATGACCATCCCGACAGCGCCAGGAAACATGTTTCAGGCGCAGATGGCGTCATGCATGTCTATCCTTAGTCCATCTGTTCCTGCAATCGCGGCATGGGCCCTACCTGAGCCGAAACGGCTTATGGTGAAGCATAGATTTCACGCTTTCGGAGCGCGAGGCATGCGCAGGGCTAACAAGAAGGCTATCGATCCCTTCTCTGCTTGATTCTTGCTTCTTCTTCGCCTAACTGGCTTCACACCTCAAAGAGACAATCTTGAACCTACCGTCTGCTCTCCTCCCGCATTGCGCGATTCGCTTGCATCATTCCGCAAAGCGACAACCCCCACTAAAAACATTACAACAGCAGCAGCAACAACAACAACAACGCGACAGAAACCCGCGCGCGCCAACTACATTCTAAAACGTACGCAGCCTGGATAGTCGCAGGTATGGCGACAACGCCCATCGAACTTGCGTCAACCACCAGCACGCTTCCCACGCGCCAGAAGCCGATTCCCTACACATTCGCCGACGGAAGGCGGACCCCACTCTCTTCCATCCTCCCACCCCTCGTCTTCGGTACCGCCACGTTCAACCATCAGTACAACAGCGACCCCTTCGCGCTCGACACCACCGGTCTCGTCACCTCGGCGCTTACCCACGGCATCCGCGCCTTCGACACGTTCCCATACTACGGCCCCTCCGAACAACTGCTCGGCGATGCGCTCGCAACCCCATTCGTCCGGGAGACGTTCCCGCGCAACTCATACATGATTCTGACCAAGGTCGGGCGGATAGCAAGCGATGAGTTCGACTACAGCAAGGAATGGGTGCGCGACAGCGTCAACAGGAGTCTGGAGAGACTAAACACAGAGTATTTGGACTTGTATACTGCCACGATGTCGAATTCGTGAGCCCGACTGAGGTACTGGAAGCCATCAAGGAGCTCCGCTGCCTCAGAGATGAGGGCATAATTCGGTACATCGGTATCTCGGGGTACCCTCTCGATGTGCTGGGTGACATGGCTGAGCTCATTCTTCGCGAGACCGGCGAGCCGCTCGATGCGGTCCAGTCGTATGCCAACTTCACGCTCCAGAACCAGACGCTGGCCGGTCCACGCGGCATCTTGCGCCTCAAAAACGCAGGCGTCGACGTCGTGCCAAACGCCTCCATTTTGGGCATGGGTCTCCTTCGTCGCGAAGGTGTGCCCGTCGGCGCCCTGGGCGACTTCCACCCTGCGCCTTCTTCACTGCGCGAAGCAGTGCGGAAAGCATGCGACTTCTGCGACGACTATGGTGAGTGCATCGAAGTCATCGCCATCCGCTTCGCGCTCGAGACATGGATATCATCTGGCGCGCTGTGCGGATCCCGCGGAGACCCCGCATCGGGTGTCGCTTGGAAACATGAGTCTATAGACGACGTCGGAGGCTTCAAGCTGGGCGTCAGCGTCATTGGTGTGTCGCGCGCCCCGGAACTGGAGAAGACCATGCTGGTCTGGCGATCCATCTTGGATGGACTGGAGGGCGGCAAGGAGACTGCTGTGCAAGCTGGTCGCTGGTATCGCGCGTGGGAGTGGGGCATGAATCGTAAAAGGGCAGTACAGATCCTTGCGGAGGGTGTACAGGAAGTACTTGGTGACGGCTTTGGCTACGCGTGGTCGAGTCCCGATCCGGGATTCGTCAATAAGAGGAAGAAGGATGCAATAAAGGGAATTCAGGGTGATGCGCCAGCACCGTGGCTGACGCCCGCCGCCAGCCCGGAGGCTATGGCTGTGAGAGATTCAAGTGAGGTCGCGGAAGAGAAGTCGTTGCCGCTACGGTAACGGAGAAGATGTAGCACGTGTATATAGTGAACAAAGCTGCACGCCTTCTAACCTCTACTCCTGTCCTTATATCCTTTTGAGGAGGTATGTCCACCTCATACTGGCCAGTTTGGTACATGGCGTTCGGCATGGTCTGGCAGAGATTCTGGAGACGAAGCAGTGACGCGTCCAGTCTCCTCGTCGAGAGCCAGATCATCCAGCTCTACATAGTTCCCTTGTGATCCACGTACAAACACTTCCTTTACAGAATCTCCACATTCTCCACTGACCGTTATGTCTGGCGTCTTCTTGCTCGATTGTCTTGTGCTCATTCGGTTCCCCGAGCTCGCAGCTTTGGAAGGGTACGATCGTGATTTGCTTTGTGATTTACTTCTACTCGAGCCCGTGTAGCCTTCGAGCGCGGAGTTGACCGCATGCTTGAGGACGACGCGAAGTACAGGAATCGAGGTAGCGACGATGGCCATAGAGCACTCTGCCACTGCCCATATAATAGCATTGTATGATTCATCTGCAGCTGTTAGCAATGACCCGTACATGGCTTGAAATGTCTTACATGATACATCCTGTGTAGTCAATTTCGCGATGTATGTGGATCTGACAATCGACGTGATTCCGGCTCTTCGATGAAGTCAGCTCAGTCTGCTATTCAATCAAGCAATGCATCTACTCACAGTATTCCCAGACTCATGGCGACACATGCGCCGATCTTCTCTGCGGTACGCATTTGCAGCTTCCAAAGGATCTTCCACGGCAACACAGCAAGAGAAAAATCCATAAGTGCTGACCACACTGCGTCGCGTCGCAAGTCAGCAAAGAAATGAAGGTATCAACTTGGAAGCAGTCTACTCACCAGCTTGGAAACGCCCATACACAACAGAGGGTTGCTTGTTGATGCACTCGCCCGGTATGAAGTCCACAAAAGTTTTGGCTAGCGGTTTGCATTGCACCCATGGTATAATGGTAGCAGGGATTGCAAAGATAGCTAGGGTAGAGATCGCAAAGTAGATGTAGAGTCTGACCCATCCGTCCGTCAGCCGAAGCAAAGTGAGTCCAAAAGAGATCTTGCTCAGGGCAATCGCGATGGTGTATATCGTCAATTCCGCTGCGCCGATATACATCATCTTATCAAGATTGCGCAAGTCGACTAGCGTAAGGATTAGCGATCTGAGTTGTGACATCCAAGACTCTGCTTTGGTGTCTTACGGTCAAGTGTATGTCCTCCGTAGCCTACGTTGATAGACACTTGGTTGATGGAAACTTGGACCAGAAGTAGGATCTTCATCGTATGAGCGTACTGCTATTTGCGTCGAGATGCTCTGGCACTTACCCAAGCGACGACAAGTGTGCAGTCGTCTAGCCACAGCTTCCCTTGACGCCATCGAATATAGAGCCGAGGGAACAGAAAGGCAGCAGCGACGGAGAGCAGCGACCAGGTGACGACGGACATGAGCGGTCCATGGGTCTCTTTCGGGTTGCTAACCCAGTTTTCGATGCCACTCATTTGGATTGGTTTCAAGAATGGCGAGAAGGAGAAGGAA
This sequence comes from Stemphylium beticola, assembly GCA_029100535.1. Classification (NCBI taxonomy): domain Eukaryota; kingdom Fungi; phylum Ascomycota; class Dothideomycetes; order Pleosporales; family Pleosporaceae; genus Stemphylium; species Stemphylium beticola. The sequence continues at coordinate 27,356 of JARBXR010000145.1, read as the reverse complement.
TTGAAGGGTATGCTCCTTAGCGCTATATCAAAATCCAAGAGCGGTCGTGGCGGTACGATGCTGACGTGGGACAAGGATCAAGTTTATATCCAACGACGTTGAGGAGAGGGTTGAGGATAGGGTTGCGGATGGAAGTCATCCGCATCGATAGTGGCCGGTATTCACCCTTTTCCTTGAGTGGTGGGTACTCGGCTGAGAAGCCGTGTCCCATAATGCAAACTAGAACGGTGCGGCAGCAGTTCTGAAGAGTAAGCTTTGCCAGATGGTTGTGGGGACGCTTAGAACTGTACGTAGGTATCGGGCAAGTTGCAACACTGGCCGGGCTGTTGGGCGATGTTAATCAAGGCATCGTTCGCCGCCAATCATGCAATGCGGGCTTCTCTGCGCGACGTTTGAACTGGCATGCGCCTCTACTAAGAAGTCCGCGGCGGGTAAGGCAGCCTGCATACTCAGAAATTGAGATCAGTTTGGGCTGGAATAGACGCAGTAGTAGTAGTCCATCTGTCAGTCCACTTGTGGCAGTATGTGCGACTGTTGCTGCACGTTGGTAGTATAAACAACGGCCTAGTCAGCGCTGGGCAGATCATGCCCGCTAGACCAGAAGCGCTAGTTTCGGATACGTCTTGGCCCGATCGATAATTGCCGGCGGGTATACAGAGAGCTCTCGCAGGAACGCGGAAATGGGATATAAGCTAATCGTGGTCGCCCTTATAACAGTATAAGATCGTACAAATATCTGAGATCTAAAAATGCAGTAGTACTTGCAGCCTGGTGTTGTATCTGTCAAGCTGTTCTTATTCTTTTGTTGCGACGTTGTAGTGCCTGGGTTAGGGGTTCAGAGTTGGGGCAAGCCGGGTTGGTGTTCTACCGTGTCCGTGCGCGCAACGCCCGGATCGCGCAACGCCCGATAATCACCCCAACGCGCACCTGCAAAGATGAGGGTATACAGCTACACATAATAGCTATTATCACAGGATATTTTAGTTGGATGATCTATTGACCTAGGCGACACTTTCTACCAAAAATTCAATTATACAGAGTTGCAGTGCGGCCGCTGCGCGTTGTGTGGGTGCGAGGTGCGGCAGGAGGCTCTGCAGCAACAACACCACGTCGCGCAGCCACTGCACTACGATTCTGCTTCTTTCTTGGTGCTGTAGACTGTGAGGCCTTCCGTTTGCCTCTTTGGGGCACCTGTATAGCTTTTTCAGTGATGCAGGCTTGCTTATCGCGCTCTCTTTAAGCCCTGCGTTCAGCTGCTTCCTCAGCCATCTTAGCCTTCTGCTAGTCACGCTCTTCCTTCTCTCTTACCCGCTGCTCACGCCTTTCCTGAGCGATCTTCTCTTTGTATAGCTTGTTGGCGTGCCGCAGCTGTGCCATCTCAGCTTTTCTAGCTTCTTCTGCCTTCTCTGCTTCTTCTTTTGCCTTCTGATTAGAGCGTGCTTTCTCTACTCTGCTAGGAGACACAAACTCAGCTCCACCGTGATAGTCCTTGCGAGACTCAAATTCAAGAGCGTTGCTCTTCTTCTTGTGTTTCTTCTAAGTCTTAAGCACCTCTTTAAGGCCTACTATCTCGTGGTGGAGGAGAGAGTTTTGAATTAAGATGTAGTAGAGCGAGCGGCTAATCTTCCGCAGCTCTTTACTATTCTCATCTTTAGCAACTTTGCGCAACAGTGTCTCTATTTTAAGCTAATTCTTACTAGAATAGACTAAAGAGGAGCTTGTGCTGCTATCAGAGGCCTTAGGGGTGTCTTTAGCGAAGCGTTAGAGGATGACGTTAGGTTGAAGGGGTGCTATACCCATTGCCTCAAAGGACCTGAGTATTAGGTCCTAAGTAAACGTGCTGGTCTAGGCCTTCTAGAATAGGTGGAAAAAGTCGCTCTTCTTAATAACTAATAGCCTCTGGCCGTTGTAAAGGTGTAGTGTGAGCTCCTTTAAGTATGCAGTTGAGAGAGGCTTAAATATCACTATATTAAGCGTCTGCAGCGTGTGGGTTGAATGAGGAGGAAAGATAGCTAGGAGTATCTTATTCTAATCGCAATAGTTAATAAAATCTATCGTCACATAGGAGCCATAGCCGTTAAGGATTAACAGGCGGTATTTTCTCCGGGCTTTAGCCTTTGTAAAGCGATTAAACACCTATTCAAGCCATGTAAGGCCTATATCGTTGTTAGTCTAGCTAGAAGATAAGGAAGAAATAAGCACAGAGTGTACCCCTAGCTGTATTTCCTCTCCCTAGCTTAATTAGATTATGCTGTTAGCAGACTCGTAAAGGAGGCCTAGAGGCAGTGCTAATCCATTACCACACACACAAGCTAGCAGCGTAACCCAGGCACGATTGCCATCTTGAAGTAATACCTTGACTTCCTTCTTCTCCCACATACGCCTACTAAACACGTGTTTAGTTCTAGTAGTGACTCCGATTATAAAGCCCTTTTCATCCATATTATACGTGTGCTCAGCGTCGACGTTATACTTGGCGATCCCAGCCTGCAATAAGTCAAAGTAGAGCTTGTACTTAATGTAGGAGTCGGCGTTGTGGCGATTGGCGTCCATACCCGTTGTGTATTGAGAGATAAGATGGACAGAGTACTTGTTAATGAAGCGCGTAACTAGACTGGCAAATGGGTCGGGGTTGGGCCAGGGTTGGGTCGCCTAGATCGGAAAGTACTAGACCGAATTAGTTCAGACTATGATCATATTAGCCTAGTACTTTCCGATCTAGGCGACCCAACCCTGGCCCAACCCCGACCCATTTGCCAGTCTAGCCCTTATGTCTCTGCGCTAGCGTTAAGCAATTAACACTAAACTAATTAGCAATTCTTTAATACACAAGTGTCTCTCCTAGGTCTAGCGCTTTAATTACTGTAAACGTATTATCGATTGCTGCTATAGTTATTGAGTTATTGAGTTATCACGCGTTGAAGTGTGCGTGCCGTTTGTGGTGATCGGGCGTTGCGCGACTCCGGGCGTTGCGCGCACGGACACGGTAAACCTTACTTCCAGCTTTCGCGTTCCTGCCACAGAGAGAGATGCTAGGCACCGTGACGAGCCACAAGGGCCCGCAACAAAAGCCTCGACGGTCGAACCATGACGCTGGGGCGCGTTATTCTCCCTGACCCGAGTCGCTAGATCCAGCAGATTCAGGAACGGACTGAACCCTGTGGCTGGCGCGAGCGGATCGCGGTTGTTTTAAGGCCCTTGCATGGAAGGCACCGCGCGAAGATCTGCAAACCCTTATGGCTTTGGCCCAATCGCAATACGCGCCGAGAAAGCACACGTCGATCTCTCTGACCCAGGCCCTCCACTCTACAATTCGGAGCAAGTAAACCGGGTTGTAAGGACTGTGCTAGAGGGTACTTGACCTCAGATTGGCATCTCTGTCGGCGACATTTGGATGAGGATCATAGCGGCTCACGTGTACGCAGCACTCATTTGCCACTATGAAAGTTGAACAATTTCTACCTGTCGCCGACCGGACATTTCTCGCTTTAACTCCTCACCCTTTCTTCACACTCTTTCACACCTGAGATTGTTTTCACAAACATGAAGGTCTCAGTACTATGCGCCGCGACCCTCTTCTCATTGGCGACCTTCGCCTTTCCTGCGAGCATGCTCAAAGGTGACATTAGCGACGCGACCCTTGCGGAAATCACCGCTCTGACGGAGAGGATCTCAAGAGATCTCGAAAGCAAGCGATCGGGTGCCCACGTCAAACGTGCATTCGATGCAGAGGCTCAGCGCATTAGTATTACTGGTGATCATAAATACGTGAGTAGCCCTATTGAGATGCGCGACATGGAACCACATTTGCTGATGGCTTCGTTACCAGATTGCGCCAGGCCCCAATGATCTCCGTGGACCTTGCCCTGGTATCAACGTTATGGCAAACCACGGTTATCTTCCCCGTCATGGCATCTCTACGGTCACACAAATGACTACGGCCGCCAATGAGGGTTTGCGTGCCTTTACTCTCTTATGTGCAGAGGGCTAACAATGTCAGTGTTTGGTATGGGCCTGGATCTATCAGCATTTCTGGCAGTCTACTCCGCCGTCATGGCAGGTGATCTCACCTCTTTTTCGATTGGAGGTAAACCTAAGTCAGGTGGGCTCCTAGGCGGTGTAACCTCATCACTCGGCCTTCTCGGAGAACCACAAGGCCTGAGTGCGTCACACAACCGCTTCGAGGTTGATGGATCACCCACCCGATCGGACTTGTACTCAACGTATGCTACTCAGCTTTCTCCCCCTTGTTGCATGGCCAGCATAACTCATTACTCGTAGTGGCGACCCCGTATCTCTCAACTTGGGCTATTTCAAGCAGCTCCTCTCTATGCCTCTTGGCAAGAACGGCATTGACATCCCCGTTATGACCCAGTTCCGCCTTGATCGCACAAGGCACTCAATCGCTACGAATGGTCATTACTTCTCAGGCCCGCTACAGGCCCTTGCGTTGAACCCTGCCACGTATCAATTCACCTACCGTTTCTTCGCCAACCACACTGCTGAGAACCCTGAGGGCTATCTCGATGCTAAGACGCTCATGTCGTTCCAGGGTGTTACCGGAGAGAAGGGTAATTACAAGTGGGCTCGTGGGCAAGAGAAGATTCCCGAAAACGTGAGTACCCATCGTGACACCATCTGCTTACATACGCTAATGCCCATAGTGGTACCGCCGCGTTATCGGTGACGATTACAGCATCGCAGCGTTCGCTGCGGAAGCCGTTTCACTTGAACTACAACACCCCGAATTCTACCGCTTTGGTGGAAACACCGGCCAGCCAAACACGTTCACTGGAGTCGATGTTGACGACTTGACAGGCAAGTGATATCTTTGTACGGAGTTCATGTGAGACAAATACTGACTTTGTGCACCGATGTTCAGGCAACGTTTTCAATGCGCAGACACTTCTTGAGGGAAACAACCTAATGTGCCTTGCATTCCAGGCAGCTAGCGAAGGTGCTCCTGACGTTCTCCGCGGATTACTTGGCAACGTCTTGGTCGCTGTGCAAAAGTTGGCCTCTGTTCTAGACCCGATCATTGCAGAGCTTGGGTGCCCTGAGCTTGTCAAGTACGACCGAACCCTGTTCAAGGCCTTCCCTGGTGCCGCGGGTGCGATATAGAGTGCGATTCTACACTTTGCGAACATATAGACTAAACTTTCTGGCTTCAAACCCTCGTTGTATTAATACTACAAAGCTTTCATCTGCCTTGATAATCCTTGTCCCGTGCATGCCGCATACCAGCGAAGTGTCTGCCACTACCTTACATCACTCAGCCTCTCACCCACGGGTCCTGCATGAGCATTGGGTATTGTCTCTCTATCTCCTCCAACGCCTCTCTCTCATTCATTCTAGCCCCCTCGCTTGCGAAAACTGTAGCTTCGATATCGCGCACTTCAGCCTGCTCTCCGTCATATAGACCATAATAACCTACATCGTTCTCGATTGAACTACAATCGATCCTACCCAGCACATGGGAGCTTGTATGCAGATGTTTCCACGTATTACTCTTGACGGTGAAGAATTTCCAGGGCTCGACAAATCCTTCTTCGTCTCTCCTGTAGTCGTAGCCTTCGTACTTCACACCCGCAGCCTCAGCTTTCTTCCTCATATCCTCCGCATAGAAAGAGTTGGGACTCCCTTTTGCCTCCCTTGCAAGCGCCCTATCCCATGGCGCCCCAATCTCGCAATACGCATCCGAGTAGTCTGCTACAACGCAAGCCCGCGCAGCTTGTACACGCATATCCGGCCGCCTCCTCGCGAGTTCGACGTACGTCTCCGGCACCGCGATTTGCGGATACCATATCAAGTACGGCAGCTCATATCCTTTCGTATCTACAGTAATGCGCTCGAGATTGTTGCTCATGACAAATCGTGCATGAAGCGCTTTCTTCACCCGCAGCGTGTCGAAGCGTGAGTCACCAGCGTCGAGCTGCTGCGCCACCCACTTTGCGAAGAGAGGGTGGTGGTAGATGCCGCGGACAAGGCAGGGGTCTTCTTTCTGTATAAGCAATGGTCGACGCAGGCGCGCGTACCGATCGATGTTGCCTTGTACAGCGGCCATGAGGATTAGGAGGTCTTTTTGCACCGTGAGTAGATCGGCGGGGAGCGGATTGTACAGCAGAAGGACCACAATGGACTGGTTGGTCTTTGGGGCGCTGACGCTGTAAGTGTCGATGGACATGTCTTCTGTGACATCGAAATAGCGCTCTCTGAAGCCATGACGTCGGTACCAAGATGACGTGTTGGATTTAACGGGCCAGGGCGTGGTGTATCACTGCTTGACCTCAAGCATGGAGCGTATACACGTGTCTCCATTGATGAGAGAAGGGCGTGGAGAGCATGGTGTGTAGGTTCGCGTGTAGTCGTTGAAGACAGCGTACTTTACCGGCTGGGAAGTGATTGCGTTATGGATGTCCGGATTGTTGTTATCGCGTGCTTCTTCAGCGATATGAGCTTCTGGAAGAAGGGCAAGTGAGTGGTAGAGGTCAGTGTAGCCAGCTACCGCGCAGACACGGCCAATCTGGTAAATCATTTGCGGGGATCGTTGTAAGAGCGCTCGGCAAATGTCTTGGCTGGGCGTGCTTGGATGCCAGATGCAGTACGGAAATTAGTCATGGTCAAGCATGTCCGGTATGCGATCGTTCATAATGGCTTGAGCATTTAGAGCGCGGGTAACGCGGGAGTCCGTGCCGTGAAGCTCTCTTGCAAAGCCGTCGTTGTATCTGATGCCTCGGATAACCGCTCGCTGAGCAAGCTCCAGATCCATGTTTGGGGGAATTTTGACCCCCAATAGCGCATCTTTAATCCATGACATGTCGAATCGCCGCAGTCTTCTCTCATGTTCTTCTTTGTCACGCTTGAATCTCAGCTGGGCGTCCTTTTCCCTATCAATCTTGTGTCGAAGTTCTAAGAGACGCTTTCTCTTCTCAGGAGATAATCGAGCTGAGCTAACCCAAGAGCTTGCCGCGTCGCAAGATCCAGATTGGTCTATAGTGGCCAGGAATCTTCGTGTCGATGGCAGAAACCTACTTGAGACCCGTGGAAGCCACCACATCAAGGACCAAGGTAAGAACCTAGACACATGTACGCGGAAGGCTATAGTTTGGAACCCAATTATCGTAATGACAGTCTAGAGAGTCTGGTGTCGTGCGGGAGTAAAAAGACTTCGCATTTGCTGTTCTCGTACCGTACGGGAGGCCTAAGTGGGTAAGGTGCCCGTGCGCAGCGCGCACGGATTCGCAGCGCGCACGCCGAACACTATCTGCTCAATCTCAAAAATGAGGCTCCACAACGCCACACAATAGCTAAATACTAATAAAAATATTATATTACAGTAATTAGATACTTACAATTAGCTTATACTATCTATATTTTTATAGAAAGTTAATATTGCGGCTATATAATATAAGCTTTAGTAGAGGAGCTAGAGGCTCTTTTTAAACTTAAGTATTAGCGCGAGCAGCCCTAATGCGTTTTTAACGCTTATTACTTGCTAAGAATACTTATAAGGCTTTTCTCTTTCCCTTTTAGGATAATTATAGAGCTTTAGCAGCATCTCTCTCCTCCTTCTAACGCGCGCGTTCAGCTGCTTTCTCAGCTCGCTCAACCTCCCTCATCTCCTTGAGTCTCTGCCTCTCCACACGCTTCTCCTCGAGCTCAACTTGACGCTGCAGTCGAGCATCCTCGCGCTGCTTCTTCGCCCGTGCTTTTTGGAGTTTCTCCTCCATCTCATCTCGCTCCCGCACTACTTCTCTAGCTCGAGCCTCACGCAGCTTGCGAGGAGACCAGTGGACCGCGCCACCGTGATACTCCTAGCGCTGTTAAAGGTTAAGAGCTTTACCCTTCTTCTTATACTTCTATTTGTGTTAAAGAGCCTCTTTTAGACCCTCTACTTTATACTTTAAAAGCTTATTCTAAATAGAGAGATAGTAAACGCTTAAGCGTAGCTTTCTTACCTTATACTAATAGCTATTAGTAATAGCAGCTTAAACTAATTAATCTATTTTTCTCTAATTATAATTAGAGAGCCCTAATAATAAGCTTCTCTTAGCTTTTAGCGTGCTGGCAAATCTACGAAGGATAACATTAGCATCTATCAGCCAGATCCCAGTAGCTTCGAAGGCCTTCAATATAAGGCTCTCTGTGAAGGAGAATATCCAGGCGCTCTAGAAGAGCGAGAAGAAGTCTCCTTTCTTAATTAGAATAAGGCCTTAAGCCTTATAGAGATAGTTAGTAAGCTCGTTAGAGTAGGCTTAAGAAAGTAGCTTAAATAGCACTATATTAAGAGGCTAGAGCGTATAAGTTAAATATAGAGGAAAGATTATAAGAAGAATCCTATAGCGATTATAGTAGTCAATAAACTCTATTATAATATAAGATCTATAGCTATTAAGGATAAGTAATTACTATCTTCCTAATCGCTACTTTATATAGCGATTAAACACCTACTCTAGCTAAGCTAAACCTATATTATTATTTAACTAGCCTATTAGGGATAATAAGACAAAGACTTTATATTCTCCTGTCTTAATATCCTCTACCTAACTTAATCGTATAGCTCTTTTTTTAGCTACGTAGATAAGGCTTAGGGGTAGCGAGCTCCTATTAGCGCAGTAGTAGGCTATAACTATTAGAAACTCGCGTAATCTATCCTAGAGAGATGCTTGAACCTCTTTCTTCTCCTATTAACGCCTGCTAAAGATCCTCTTGCTTCTGCCTATCAAGCCAATTAAGAAGCCTTTCTCATCCATATTGTATATATCTCGAGCCTCAAGGTGGTATTCGGTGATCTTTTGATGCAGCAACTCGAAGTAGAGTCTATACTTTGACTCAGAATCAGCCAGGTGGCGCGTACGATCCATGGCGGTGGTCCACTTTGAGATGAGATGGATCTCGTGTCGGTTGATGAAGCGAGTAACCCAGCTCTCGCTGAGCTGCTGATGGGCTACTTCTGACGAGAAATTCCTGATCATCTCTCTCGTAGGAGGTAGGCCTTGCTTAGTGAGCTTAGTAATATATCGTACAAGCTCTAGCTCTTGATGTGGTGCGAGGGACTGTTTGTTGGCTATATAGTCGGCTCTAGAGCGTGAAACGCCTCGGTGTCTCTGGCTTAACGCACTCCTTAATACGTTATACTTATTAGCATATTACTAGTACACAATTTTATCTCTAAGCTCTCGCGATTTAATTACTGCTAACGCTTTATTAATAGCTGCCATACTAGTTAAGTTATGACGCGTTGAAGTTTGTGGGTATCTCAGTGTTCTCGTGCTCGGCGTGCGCGCTGCGAATCCGTGCGCGCTGCGCACGGGCACCTTACCTGGTCCTTAGCTGCGTCGGCAAGCGCACCTGCGGAACCAAGCGTCCGGAACGCTAGCAAGCCAGCAGCACACGAACAGAACTAACCTCACCTCTATCAACCTACCTAAGGTTACAGTAGAAATTTCCAGGATAGATAACGAAAATGACAGATTGTCAGCTGGAGAGGTCAGAGCAGCAGTGGAAAGAGAGATGCGCACAATGTAGTAGTGTAAGCAGTGAGAGAAGAGTGCTATATGAAAGTAGATGTCTTGTTTTTATGTCTATGTAGCTGTCGTGGTAGCTTTATATAGGGCTATTACTATGTTCTGTTTTCATGACGTATCTATGATCGCGATAGGTGCAGCAGGTGCTGCTCAGAGCAGGAGGAACCATCTCTCCACCACGTGGCACCTGAATGTCCCTACCTCATGAACCGTCACACACAATAGAGAACCAAAAAAACTAGCGATGTCGGGCGGTCACCGTCGACTACGGGACATAGAGCAGGATCAGAATTGCGTGTTGAGATGAAGATGAGCACCGGATAGTCAAGAGAGCAGCAGAGAAGATTGGCGCAGGCTCGCGCGTGTTGCGCGATGAGCTCTACCCAGTAAAGATCGACAACGTCAAGAGACCAGCAGTGTTGGACGAGAAGGATGAGATTAGAGCGAGAGCAGCAGAAGCCTTTGGAAGAGAGAATAGAACGACATTCGCTAAGATTGCGTGGCTTAGCAAGAGAGACGTCCGCCCACCGCTGGGCCATCGTTGAACGAAATCTCATTGCTTCCTTGCACCAGAGTCCACGCGCCTGCCGCCACTTGCGCATCGGTGACGACCCAAATGTCAACCGCAACAAGCCCGCTGACCGGATGTCCCTTGGTATACACCGGCAACCGCTCATTGACCTTGTTCAGTACCAACACGCGCTCCTGTGCGGCAGGCGGTGGTCCCGGCACACGCAAAAACTGCGCCTACTTGCTCGCTGCCTCGCGGCGCGCATCAACGACAGCAAACATTCCCGTCGGCAGATCCGTCACCGCTTTCACATAGTCAGCAACCGCGCCAGACGCCGCGGTACCGAGCTTGTCTCCGCCACCGCGCGACGTATCGCGGACGTGCATGACGACGTCCTGGATCGTGCCGTAGTCGAACTGACGGAAACCCGACGGGAGCGTCAGGCTCCACTGCGAAATAGCGCCGGCGCCTTCAAACGGCATGTAGCGCTCATTGTTGCTAAACGAGAGATCGAAGACGCCGGCATTGTTATTGGCTGAGGACCACGGCAGCGGCGGAGATAGGTATCAGGACAGTGTCGAAGCGCGGGTCGCCGTTGGGGCCGCCTTGGTCGACCGTCTTTTCGAGGTAGTCGCGCTTGTCCTTGGCGGTGGGATCGGAGCGGTATTTGTGCGCGGTGAGGCGCAGTGTGCAGTTGACGGTGGTGTACGGCCCGACGACGCAGGGAATGGTGAGCGTGACGGCCTTGATCTTGCGTAGATAGTGCCCGGGGAAGTCCATGTCGTAAAGGATTTCTGGAATGGCGAACTCGCACGCGCCATTTTCACGGAGCTGTATGAGTGCCAGCGGATTGACCTGACGTAAAGAGATGAACTTGGACACTTCGAAATCGTGGCCTCGCTCTTCGTGGTACGCAGCTTCCATGTTCTTCAGCCCCAGGAACAGAGCTTCGCCAGATAGTAGCCCATCGTGTCCGGGTTCCCAGTACCCGGGTTGGATGAAGTTGGTGTCCATGAGACCACGCTCGAAGCGGAAAGTAGCTTCAGCCTTACGAGCCCAGTTGTATGCCATTTGGTACACCTGGTAGTACAGCGTACGCACTCTGCCCTCCATGAAGGAGTACAACTCCTCGTTGGTATACTCATTCCTCAAGAAATCCAAGATCTCCTGCGAGTTATCGATCTGCTTCTGCTGGTTGACAATTTCCTGATTCGATATGGCGATGCGCGCGTTGGAAGCAGCAATCTGCTTGTCGATGTGCTTCAGCTCGTATCCAGTGCTGTTGGCAGTCTGTGTACGCTCTTGATTTGTCCGCATGTGCTGGTTCTTGCGGCTGGCGGCGATGCTCTGGAAAGTGAGCGCGTCGGCGCCAATGCGAATGACTTGACCGACTGAAGCTGGTTAGCATGCTCATAGAAGGAGCAAATAAGTCAAGACTTGCCTCCATTCATAACATCGCCAAAGAACCCTGGCCCGAAACATGCCGCAACTCCAACACCAAAAGGTGATGCATGGCCATTCAAAATCGGAAATGCTTTCAAATCGCTTGCAATAGCTTGAATAACCGAAGTGCCTTAGCTGAGGTCCTTTGCGTTAGCTGCTTTTTCTATTTCCTCTTTTTCTTTATTGCTAATTAGCAAGCCGCTATATTAGTCTGGAGCTGCGATGTCGTCGTTTAGTTCCTTTTATTTATTGTCTTGTCTAGATACAAAGCTAACGTCTTAGCCTATAAGCTTAAGTAAGTATGTTAGCTAGTACTCTAGTCTCTTCTAAGATACTACTAGAGTGTTAAGATTTACCTAGGCCTTTTTAAGCACTAGTTTCTTTTACTCTATTATAAGATTCTAAATTAATATATTATATTATTACTTTAGTGTAGACAGTGTAATGGGCGAGCGACAGCCCAGCGTACGACTACACAGTACGCCTATTTAGCCAAAAGGCTGGCACAAGACAACAAAGCATAGGCGTTGTCTTGGTGTAGTCAGTACTTATCATCGTCATCCGAGGTCTCTTGACTCTCGGGCCTTAGCGTAGCCCCACTTGGGCGTAGCGCACTCTCTTTAGGGCGTAGCCCATCACAGACAGCGCTTCTATATTCTACTTCTTATTAGTAGAGAGAAAAGCTTCTCTAAGCGCCTTTAGCTTATTATAAAGCTTAAGTACTTACTTAAAGAGGACGCTAAACTTAGAGTTAAGTAGTAAAGTGTTTAAGTTATTAAGTACGCTCCTAAAACTAAGTCTAGTAGTAGTTGTAATGGGCTAGAGCCCTTGCCCTCTTGTCCTCGTCTACGACCTCGGCAGCCTCGCCGATAGACGCTCCGATCACGTCGGACCGACGTTAGCCCGATACACATATAGATAGCCACGTAGCCTAGAAGCCTAGCTCGCTATCGAATACAATCTTGTTATATAAGCAGTTAGAGGCAGGAGACATAGTGTGATATAAGGTATATTGTAAAGTGTAGTGTTCTGTCTTCTATATTCCCCTTACTAAGAGGTCTGTGACGTAGGTTTATATATATAAACTAGTAGGCTAATTAGCTAGTAGTTAATCTACGTAACTATACAAGGTGCTCTAGGCTTATACACCTCCCTTAGATTCGAACGTATATAGAAGCTGATGTGATTATAGGCCACTCTCTACCCTGTGCAGGTAGAGCTGCTTATTTTAGTGCGGTGGGTAGCCGCTTGATTGGAGCAGTGCCAGGTGGGGATCGTCCGCCGTCGCGGTGTTGGTTGATCTCGCTGATGAGCGTCCTTAAAAGCATGTGAGATCTGATTGCTTCTCGTTCTGTATAGAGATTGGTGGTATCCCTAATAAGAAATTATAGAGTATTGTAGAGTGTACAGTCTTATTAAACCTATAAAAACTATATAGAAGAAACTAGGAAGAGTACTGTACTATAAGAGCTTATTGTGTAGTAGGAAAAGTACTAAAATGTAAAAGTAATACCTAATTTTTATATCTCTAACGAGGTAGCAGTTTTGTAAGACTATTAGCTAGCTAGCTTTTAGTCTGTATGTATAAGAGATTGATGTTCTGCTCTTAAGATTTCTGGCGCAGCTAGTGATGATGTATATCGACGTGTCGCAGTGAGGTTTTAAGGCGAGGCGTAGCCGTAGTGACTAGTTAAATTATTTGCTAGTTATCGCAGAACAGTATTTGCTTATTACCTAGATTAAATTTAATATCTTTAAAGAGTCTCTACTACTAGAGTAGCTTAGTGCCTGCTAAAAAGGCAGCGATAAGCTTAGCTTTAGTAGTAGATTTAGTAACGCAGCGTTAAAGTATTACTTTCTAGTTAATAGGACTACTAAATAGGAAGAAGATATAGCCTTATAAGCTTTTTCGTGTAGCCTTATAATTAGCGTATAAAGCATTAGTAGCACTAAAGAAATCTAGCTCTTCGTAATTAACAATGTGAGCGATATTAGTGGATATAGAAGCGTCGTAGTAGAGTGCTCGACCTTTAGTGTGGTATAGATATGCTATCGTCTAATAGGCAGCGTCTATATAACGTTAGGTTAGGTTAACAAAGAATTTGGCTAGTTTTAAGTAAGCTTTAGAAATATTAGGTCGCGTAGCGGTAGTAATATAGCTAATAGATCTAACTAGTTGCGTATATCTACTTAGATTAGCTTCGTTCTTTAGCTTATCTAAGGGTAGTAGTTCTTTAAGGGGAAGTAGAGTTGCTAAAGGTTAAGTAAACTACTTTAGCGATAGATATTTTATATAGAGCTTATTAATATATACTAGCTGCAATAGTAAGATTGATCTAACTAACCTGTCGCGGTGTGTCTATATACCGCAGAAGGTGGATAGCTCTCCTAACGATCGAATCTCGTATTTGCGTAGCAGCTTGCGTTTAAAGTTATTAAGAGCAGCTGTGTATGCTAGCTTCGCAAGAACTACAATATTGTTAACGTAGAAGAATACTAGTAGCTTATTATTTTTCTATAAGTATAGAGTGTCTTTAACTAGTTTAAGTCTAAGCTCTGTAAGAGTCTCTATAAATTCTTTATACTATAGAAGTAGCGAGGTTTTTAAGCTGTATAGTGCGCGGTATAGCTTCTATAGATAATCTAAATTAGAGAAGCCTTCTAGTAGATAGTAGTATACTAGTATAGCAAGTTAAGCGTTTATAAATGCGTTAATAGCATCGTATTATTAAACCTCTATATTAAAGTAGGCAGCGATAGCTATAAGTGCTCAAAATATACGTGTAGCTAGTGTGGCAGCGTAGGTATCTTCAGCTATCATTTAAAGATCGCCTCGTACGCAAATCCTAGCCTTGTATTTAGTAAAAAAGCCTTCGCTGTCAAGTTTATACTTAAACACCTAGAGTAGTAGCAGGACCTTATAGTCTTAAGCGTTAAAGTTCTTCTATTTAATAGTCTTATACGTGCCTTTGCGCTTAATGTCCGTTATCTCGCGCTGTATAGCTGCCATGAAGCCTTGTCTATGTAGAGCTGGTAGCTTCATCACATCCTGATAGAATCGAGGTTCAGGCGGTAGACCTAAGTAGTGGAATTGTGTTTTTAGAGCTGTAGTAGACGCAGCTACAAATGTCGACTAGTATTTGTTAACGAAGAAGCTGCTGCTTTTGCGAGAGGGCTTTCGGCTTCGTGTCGATCCTTCAGGAAGAATATGCGTATCGCGTAGGTTACTGTCGATAAGCTCGCGGTTTTGTGCAGCGTTTAAATTATATAAGCTGCGTTGCTTCCGCTTTCTTAATATTTAAGTAGAGGGCTAAAATTCTAGTATAGGGCTGCGTCTAAGAGTAGCTAATAAGGCTTAAGTAGGTAATTAAGGATCTAGATTAGGAGAGATTGTCGCAGCTAGTATTAGTAAGAGAGGATCGCTATTAAACTAATTATAAGGCATTAAGTAATTATTTACAGACGAGATAGATACTACTTAATTAGGTTCTAGTAAAGTAGTATACTTATCTTCTAAAGAGTCCTCAGGATCCTATAAGGCTAGCATATAAAGTATGTGCGTAATTACCTTAAACTCTTCGCCTTATAGAAGTAGATCAGATTCGTCTCTATACTAGTAGAAAAGATCTTCCTTAAATATAACATCTCGTATCTAAATTACCTTACCTTAATACACTCTGCTTATCGCATTTAGTAGCCAGACTTAATAGATATTCGAGGAGTTATAGCTAATAAGGTATCTAATAAGTGCTCGTGGTGATAGCTTGTCGCCTTATAGTATCTGTAGACAGAGTGCGTATACGCGGCAGCTGTATACCTGTAGGTAAGTAATTAAAGGCTGCTTTAAGTAGGCTATTTCGAATAGAGTCTTCTAGTCAATTGTTCGTGTAGGTGTGCGATTAAGTAGGTAGGCTGCAGCGACGTATATCTTAGGAGCGAGCGGTAGAGGCAGGTTTGAGGTAATGCTTATTGATCGGCTTCGGACGATCAAGTTCTTACCTGAGCGTTTAGCGGATCTGTTCTGTTCCTTAGTGTGTAGAGCTCTAATCTAGAGTTAAATGCCTTCTCTGTAATAGTACGCTCGCGCTAAGTTGTTAGTAAGGCTGTAGCCTTTCTTATTATTAGCAATTAGGAATATAACAGTAGCATTAAATTTACACTTAATTAATTAATTAAGGCGGGTAAGAATGTTAAGAAGCGTTACTTTATTACATTTTGTAATTATATATATAAAATTAAGCTTTGTGTATAAATTAAATCTATAGAAGACGTATTAATATCTATTATAGCTAGTAATATTAAACTATATAAGATTAATAGCTACTAATTTAAAAGGCTAAGACGCGCTAAACTTATGTCTAATGCGCCGTGAGATAATTTGATATGCCTTATTCTGCAGGCATTCTTCGCAGTTGATAGTGGCTGGAGCAGAGCCAGTTAGTGGCAGTATTCCTCTGACGTGACTTAATAGCTGGTCGATAGCGTCACTGCCTGCGTGTCCTAGTAAGACATGAAGCTGCGGCTTTGTGAGCAGTCGCGGCTTAAGTGGTTAAGCTAAGTACTAAGGCCTGCGCTAATTAGTCGCAAATACTAAAAGCTGTGTAGATATTGCTATAGGCTAAGAGCGATGCACGATAAGCTAGTAACCTCCTAATTAAGTAAGCTTTGCGACATCTTCGCGAGGTAGTCCTATGCGATATAGTATATTTTAGCCTAAGTTAAAGTATATATCTAATAACCTAAGACGCTAGAGAGAGACTAGGCTAGTAAAGAAGAATAGAATAAGCGCTACTTATTTAAGCGTTGCTTTCTTAATTCTAACTAGCGTAGAGAGAGGTATTATAACTTCTCCCTATACCTTAATTAAGAATTCTAAGCTACCTACTAAAACAATGTTGTTATTAGCTATAGGCGTTTTCTACTAGAATTCGGCAGGATTATTGCAAATATAAATATTAGTAGCAGGGTCTAGCGTCTATAAGTGGAGGAGCAGATATTGGCGGAAAGCCTGTTAATTGTTAAATGCTGCTAAGAAGATAGCGTATGCCTCGTGAGTAGACTAATCTGTAGGCTGATCGCCGGCGTCGATATTAATTAAATTAGATTTAGTACGTTTCTTAGTATTATTAGTGTTATACTTTTTATAGCGCTAAGTCTTTTTATAAATCTTATTTAGAATACCTTTTATATCTAAGGTCTTAAATATTGTAATCTTCTTAGCTTTTTTAGGGTCTTTAATAAATCCTTGTGTTCTAAGTGCTGTGTCAATATATAGACACTGTCCCCAGAAGTGATCGTCTCCACAGAGGCAGGGCTTCAATAGTTTTCTATCGTTCCTTGCAGAGCTCCGTGATCTCTTCTTCTTATACGGAGATTCTTGACTATTTAGGGTAGCTCCAAATACGCCCCTATGTATATTTATCTTCCTTAACTGCGTTATTCGATAGTAGCGTAGAAAGTCTGCGAGGACAGTTGATAGCTAAGACTCGATTGGTACAGGTGCGTTGCGATTCAAGTTCCATGTCTCTTTAGCTTTGAAGATATTAAGTGAGGCACTCGCGGCATAGGCAGCATTAACTTACTTAATAGCTCGTACGAGATCTGTGTGTGCTTAAAAGCCGTGTACTTTTAGCAAGTTAAGTTGCTTAACTTAGTTATATGCTGTGAGGAATTCGCTGCACTAGTCTTTAATATTTGATCGGCGAGCGTGTAAAGTTTTAGCTAATTTATACGCTTTTTAAACGCAGTACTCTTAATTAGCTATTATAGGAGAGTAGAGCTCTTAGAGCGTCTTAATTTAATTATAGATAGATAGCTTATCCTTAATATAATAGAGAAGATCCTATTATATAGTCTTAGTAATGTGTGCTTTAACTTATTCTAACTTATCTTTTAGGCGTCTATATTCTTTAATGTCCTTATAGTAGTTGCTAAGATCCTAATTATACTGCATAAGTGCGTGTTAAGTAGACTAAGTTAGTGAAGATCTATCAGCGTTGGCGACAGGTGCTGGTTAAACTAGCTTCTCAGGCTTCTAGAGTGGATAATAGAGCTAGTTAGAGTCAATATAGTCCTATACGTCTTCTGCTTCAGCGATGCGCTTGACAACAAAGATCCAGAGTTCCCAGTTGCTCTGGCCGTCAAGGACGAGGTCGGATGTAGCGGGATTTTTCGACATGTAGATAGGTTAAAGATCGATAGAGCGGATTAGGCCGGGCTTATAACTATAAGCAGTTAGAGGCAGGAGATATAGTGTGATATAAGGTGTATTGTAAAGTGTAGTGTTCTATCTTCTGTATTCCCCTTACTAAGAGGTTTGTAACGTAGGTTTATATACATAAACTAGTGGGCTGGTTGGCTAGTGGATAATCCACGTGACCATGCAAGGTGCCCTAGGCTTACATGTTATCCCAAGGTGAATGCTCTTTGAGCGTTGCTACTAGCCCTAGGCGTAGCCCCTTACAGTAGTAGTAGCTATAAGCTAGCTAATATCTAAAAGTAGGCTGGCAAATGGGTTGGGGCAACCGCGGACTAGGTTAGGGTTGGGTTATGGGCTGCAAAGACTAGACATAAAGTTGTAGCTATAAAAGAAGAGAGCTTTTAAGTACACTCTAACACTGCTAAGAATACGCTAGTTAGAGCTTACTAAGCAACTACCTAGAAATATTAACTAAAAGAAGACGTTCTTAGCTTTCTAAAATACTAAGAATTATAGTTATAGTTAGTCTAGTTATCTAAATATAGAGCTTTAAAAAAGGCTACTTTTTTTATAACTCTTTCTTTTTGTCACCCTACTGTAGAATATTACTATAACTTTATACAACGTATTCTATCACCGAGCCGGCCATATCACCGAGCCGGGCACTTTTTCTTGGCATCGCGAACATCGCGTACGAAATAGTTAATTACTCAACATCTTCTACAGAATCTACGTACGACACACTTATAATAGATTCAGAATCTTCTTCTGCATCGTTTAAGCACGTGCGGGCATTGTGCCTAGTCTTGCCACAGTTGCTACAGCGCTGTTAAGCTAGTTAGGCTCTTTCCTAATCACTATGTGTAAGGGGCAGTTATAGGCAATAGTATTTGCTTCACACTGCAAGAGAATAGTGGAGGATGGCTCTGTATTACTACACTAGGTGGGGTGGTAGTAAGGGAAATAATTCTTGTCTGTCTTCCTTTGCGCAGAGCGCAGGTTAAGAGCAGGCACCTTGGCTAAGGCGCGAGTGTAAGAAGCAAACATGTTGGGACCAAATCCTTCCAACTGCAGGCCTTCGGCCTGGGTGTTACAGGATAGCTTAAGAGCTATAATACTTAGGAACCTAAAGGAAACTTAATAAACTATAAATTACTAGTATAGGAGTACTACTAGAAGTTCCTAAAAGAACTAGAACTATTTCCGCGAAAAGGAAGAAGTAATTAAAAGAAAAATTAAAAGTATTAGTCTATAACTAGCCTAGATTAGTTAGTAGTTTAAGTAGTATTAATTTATTAAAGAAGCCTATACCTAGAGTAGAACTCTTATTAGCCTCCTCTTTAGCGCGTTCTTAGAGATTTAGAATTATAAAGTTATAATTAGTATAGAAATACTTTTATATCTCTACCTCTAAGAGCTTCTAATAAAGACAAGTAATAGCTTCTTTAGCGCGAGTAAGCTTTAGCTTCTTCTTATATTTATTCTACTAAACTTTCTCTTACTCTTTCTTAGAAATAAAGAGACTATATTCTACCTTTATAGAAATATAACTAGTATAATAACTAGACTTAGTATCTATAAAGTAATAAAGATTCTTCTTTTTATAATACTTATACTAGAATATTAATTTAAGACCCTCCTCTTTTATATAATTAGTATAGGAGCGACGTTTAGAAGTTAAAATTTACGCGCGATTGCGACGAGTTGAAGAGATCTTAGGCATGGTTAGGAAGGCTTAGGAATAACAAAACCGGCGCGGGCACGCCGCCGCCATATATGCGACCTACCTCCTCAGCATAGGAAAATAATAACCTAGGGTATCAGGACGATCACTCTAAGAGGGAGGATAATATTATAAACAATAGTAGATCGAATCCTTTAGTTAAAGGAAGCGATGCTAGAGTGTAACACCCAGGCCGAAGGCCTGCAGTTGGAAGGATTTAGTCCCAACATGTTTGCTTCTTACACTCGCGCCTTAGCCAAGGTGCCTGCTCTTAACCTGCGCTCTGCGCAAAGGAAGACAGACAAGAATTATTTCCCTTACTACCACCCCACCTAGTGTAGTAATACAGAGCCATCCTCCACTATTCTCTTGCAGTGTGAAGCAAATACTATTGCCTATAACTGCCCCTTACATAGAGGCTAGTTGTCGTACAAGACGAAGGATAATAATTAGCGAGAGGCACGCAGATTACGTGATATACTATCCTGCTAAGGCTTGCTATCTAGGATAGCAGAGTACCTTAGGATAGTAGGATATCCTAACTATCTCTAAGTATTAAGATAGATAGGATAGTAGGATATCCTAACTATCTCTAAGTATTAAGATAGATAGGATAGTAATAGATATAGTAATAAAGATATAAGAATAGAAAGGTTTTATTATTTCTTTTATTATAATTAACTTTTATAGTTTTATCTCTTACTTAGATTATAAGTTAGTTATTCTATTATTTATAGAATTATATTGTTATTACCCCGAATACCTACTATCCCACTTAGTCGCCAGACAAACCGCACGTAGCTATACGCATAGCTCGCCTGCCCTAACCCGGACGAGGTTCAGAGAAGTATAGCGTACCCCCGTGTAACACTACGGCGGGTCTTAATTAAGCTAATAGTTATACTTATCGCCCTGCAGAGCTGCTACTATGTGATTACGCTATATATAGGCCCTAATCACGTTGTCTATATCGCTTATTTGGGCAGATTAAGCCGCTTAAATAGGCACTAGTATTAGTAGCTTCTTATAGCTTTTCTAAAGCCGCTAGAAGCTCTTATTAGCGGCCTTAATCTACTCTAGCTTCTTACTTTAACTATTTTTATAGTAGTATTTATAGAGAGGGTAGAGGCATATAGCAGCGTAATAGATTAGGGAGTTGTTAAGCTTGTTGTAGTAAGCGTCGGCCTTCTTCCACGCAGCGCAGAGGTTAATATAAAGGTGATCTATAGGCGCATTCGTTAGCAAGGAAAACCTGTAAGTAACTGCAAAACCTACCTTCTGGCGCCTCGTTATGCGCGTTAAAGTCAACGTCAATCCATGGCTGCGCAAGCTCTTCGAGGTTACGCAGTAGATACTCAAAGACTAGCAACACTTCGTAGATTGCGCTAAAACTGCTAGCCTTACCGCGACCCTCTAGCCTCTTCGTTGCTATCTGAAGCGGCTTTAGGCAGTTCTGGTACTCTATAATTATTGCCCAGTCGCTGGCAGCGAGCCCACCTTGCCTCATCCAAGACGGCACATCCTTGCTAGCGCTGCCGCTGCGCTTTTTGTTAAAAGCAACACTTTCAATGTGGTGCTCCATATATCGATCAAAGGCGCCGTGGAGCTTTGTCGCGCGCTCAATAGCGGCATGATACGAGTTCCAGCGGGTGACAACAGGGCGTACAGGTGTGAGGAGTGGAATCTGATCGTCCGCCGGCAGCGCTTTGTTAGCATCGCGCTGGCAAGCCCGGAAAAGCTCATGCTGCTGTGGCGTCCTAATGTAGTTGATGACTGCAATTAGTGTGCCTAATTGCCTATGTCGGCGCCACTTATGCATGTATAGCTCCTCTGTTCTAAGCTCCTCTGCAGCGTTGTTGTACGAGTCCTTGTCGTCGCCGAAAAGCAGAGCTTGCCCAATAAGATTGATCGTATGAGGGCCGCAGCGGAGACGACGGTGTATAGGATCAAAGCCGCCGTAATCGCGCGCAATTGCTGCAATTGCGGTGTCGTTATTTGACGCGTTGTCGAGGACAAAGTAGCCTAATTAATTAGGTGTAATGCTAAACTCTCTTAGCGTCTAGACAATAACAGCAGTAATAGCCTCGCCTATAGAAGTTAGCTAAGCTGCGTAGATTATATTTTCAACTTGCCTATGTGCGCGCTAGCGAGTTACGGCAGGCTAATAGGCAAGTCGTGTACAGCACTAGCTGCTGTAGTAAAGTGGGCAACAATCCCAAAGAAGCCGCGCTTCCCGCCCTTGGTCGTCTAGCTGTCGAAACTCACATGTATTTTGCTTATAGCATCCGACAGGGTGAGGACTATATGAGGTTTTAGCTGCCTAAATAGTCTCATTACGTACGTTGTAACGCTGCGAGGACTCTGCCACAACGCCCTCTTGGCCTCTAGGTTGGCAAACTTAATTATTTTACATGTTGATTGCCGCGCAATTATTTCTATTAGTATATTATTGTTAATAATCTAAAGTATAAAGGTAAGGCGAAACTATTATATATTAAAATAATCTAGCGCGTTTATTATATACTATAAAAACTTAATGCCGCTATTAATTACTTACTATAGCGATAGCTGCCTATAAGCAATTACTGCGCTTTTAATATCGCGATCGCTTGAAAAGCTATAGCCTGTAACAGGCCTTTTAAGGTGCTTAATAGCGGCAGTAGTTGCCTTCGTTACGTCGTAAAGGCCGCCGCCGAAGGCCTTGTGAATATAATAATATTTACACACAAACTACACGCTTTTTAGATCGCTACGCTTAATAACACGATAGCTATAGTCGTATATCTAGCTTTTCCTACCTATTAGTCTCTTTATAGGCTTCGCAAA
This sequence comes from Stemphylium beticola, assembly GCA_029100535.1. NCBI lineage: Eukaryota > Fungi > Ascomycota > Dothideomycetes > Pleosporales > Pleosporaceae > Stemphylium > Stemphylium beticola. The sequence goes on along the minus strand of JARBXR010000145.1, from coordinate 5,127 downwards.
GTGGCTGAGGCGCTTCTAAATAACGCCCTTATGTTACAGATAACAAGCAAAGGTCTCTCCTGAACGAAGGATGCGATGTTGGCAGCCAATAGTCGCACGAGACGAAGGATAATGATCGGCGCGGGGCGCGCAGATCACGTGACTGGTATCACGCTAAGACCAGGGCATCAGTAATGCCACCCCTAATATGTGAGGACATAGCCTCACAGGAGCAAGGAGGAGTTAGTAACTCTAGAATCTAGGCATAATGCTAAGATAGATAGTAATAAGGATAAAAAGATAGAAAGGTTTTATTATTTCTCTTATTATAGTTAACTCTTATAGTTTTATCTTTTACTTAGATTATAAGCTAATTATTCTATTATTTATAGAATTAGATTGTTATTACCTTAAATATCTACTATCCTACTTAGTCGCCAGACAAACCGCACGTAGCTATACGCATAGCTCGCCTGCCCTAACCTGGATCAGGTCTAGAGAAGTATAGCACACCCCCCTGTGTAACACTTTGACTACTTACGGACTTTATAGAAGGTATTTACTAATAGAACGCCTTAAAAAGATTAGAAAGAGTTATTATATTAGTAGTAGCTAATAGAGGATAAGCACTAGCTACACTAGCTATAGTATTAGGCCTAAATAAGAATACCTCTCTAGCTAATAATAAAATACTTAAAGATTAAGAGTCTAATAATAAAGATAAGAACTCTAATATTAGAGAACTTAGAAACCTTAGGTAATAGGCCTATATCTAGATATAATAGATAGCTTTAATAATAGATATAATTAATTAGCTTTTAAGCTAGCTAATAGCTACCTTTAATAAATAACCTTTTACTATAAGAAAATCTAAGATAATACTACCTAAGAAATATAGTAGAGATAGAGAGAAATTATAAATATTTCTTATCTATACTAATCTATACTATAAGTATAATAAAATATCTAATAACTAGAAGAAGATCCTTATAATAAGTACTTACCTAAAAGATAAAGCTTCTAACTAGATATAACTCTACGTAGATAACTATTTACTTAACGCAATCTATAGAGGAATAAAAATAGAAACTAAGGCCTTATTTATAAATTAGATAGAATTTAAATAAGAAATAGAATATATCTTTAGAGAAGTAGATACTAAAAACTAAACTAAGAAAAGAATTACTCGCCTAAAGTAAGTCTTATTAGTATTAGTATATATAGTAAAGTTTAAGTAACTATAAGTATAGATTAACTAGAATAATATAGTACTTTAAATAGTTTTTAAAGTAGGCTTAAAAGAAAATGTTAAAGATAGTCTTATATACTATAATAAGCTAGAAATACTATATACTCTAGTTAAGCTAGCTATACGTATTAATAATAGACTTTAGGAATAGAATAACTAGAAGAAATATTTCTAAACTAATATAGCCAACACGAAGAGATAGCGTGGCAGATACGACAACGATGGAGACGCCATTATGACCGGCAAGGTGCAAGACAAGACCAAAGGACGAAAACCCGGAAGAAAGTTCGACGACGGACTTTCCAAGGAAGAGCGCCAGAAGCGCTACGACAATAAAGCATGTCTCCGGTGCGGAAAGGAAGGACACTTCCGCAGAGACTGCCCGCAGAACGACTAAAAGGGAAAACAGGGAGCTGTCAAGATCAGGATAATTAGATAAGGCACGCCCTACTCTAGGGAATAGTCTACTAATAGCGACGTTAGCGATATAGAGCTGTACGAGGAGGCTTAGCTGTTAGATAACACTAACTATAAGCTCCTCCCCTAAGCGGTTAAAGCACAAGAAATAATAATATAGGATAAGATTTAACTAACTAATCTAAAAGTACCTATAGTTATCGCATAATAACGTCTATAGGACTAGTATTATTAGGTATATAGATAGAATACGCACTTAGCTAATAAATATAGCTATAAAGGATAAATCGCTATTACTAGCCTAGAAGCTAAGAAAATAATATAGCAAGCCTTTAATAAATAACCCTACTTTAAAAAACTAATAGCTAAGGTTGAGGACTAAGAAGCTAATAAAGTAGAAGATACTAAGGAATATAAGGACTTATGCTAGTATAACTGCAAACTAGAATGCGAATTCTATAAGGAGGACAAGAAGAATAGCAGGACAGACTAAGACTAGTGCTGCCACCCGCAGCTAGAGGCAAATAAATGCCTAGCGGATAACTGCCACCTCTACAAACTAGAGAAACCCCGAAAGGCTAAGAACCGAGCCTAGGAAAATGTAAGCAAGGATAGAAGTTAGTTAAAAGAAGATAAGTAGTATACAGAGGACGCAGCCTCGGGCTAGGGAGCCATACCCCACTCACACTTGCATTAGTCATTCTGCTACAAGAATAACTGCAGAATCCATTACGACGCTAAGTACGGCGCAGGCTACTTTCCTAAGAAGAGGAAAGGTAAGCACTCAAAAAACTAGGATGCCACTAGGGACAGGGTCACGCTGGTGTAGGTAGTCCTAAAACGACCCTTTACAATGTACGAGACACAAGTCCGCATAACCTTAAGTTGAGAACGGAAGTCTCGGTACACGGACACAAACTCACAGCGTTCGTCGATAGCGGAGCTGTATAGACAATCATCTCGTCACGAGTAGTGGAAAGATGTAATATACCCTACCAGGCTAAGAAACAGCCGGTGCGAGTGGTATTGGCCGACGATAGCCCTATAGAATATGGGGGCGGCATAATGAGACTAGAGACTCAACTAGTGTCACTAGATGTGGCAGGGATTAGGGACTAGACAACTATCAATATTATAGATCTCAGAGAAGAGGAGATATTAATTAGCTATAATTAGTTAATTAAGTATAACCCGGCTATTAATTGGCTATAGAAGAAAATACTTAGCTAAGAACCTGCGCGTAGGGTTGCTGGAGTACGTAGAAGAGATACGCCCGACAGTCTAGAGCTCACCTAGAAAGGGAGGATTAGCAAGATCTCGCCTTGTAAGATAGACAAAATCTATAAGAAGGACTCTTAGAAAGTAGAAGTTATATAGGTATAGTAAGTTGCGACTATAAAAAAAGGACTAGTACTACTACAAATACTAAAGGAGTACGACACGAACGAGTTTTAAGAATTATTTAAAGAAATAGAAGTAACTAAGTTAGTAGATTACTAAAAGTAGAATTATAAGATCTATATCTAAGAAGGAGCTAAGCTTGTCCTAGAACTAATATACCTAATCGCGCCTAAGTATAAGCTAGAGTTGCGCGAGTATCTTAGGAAGAACCTAAAAAAGAAATTTATCTGCAAGAGTAGTAGCCCTATAGCTTCCCTGATATTGTTTGTGAAGAAGGCTAATAGAAAGTGGCGGCTCTGCGTAGACTATAGAAGAGTGAATAGCGATATAATAAAAAATCGCTACCCTCTACTACTAATAACAGAGCTTATAGATTAACTCTAGAGAGCTAAGTAGTTTATAAAATTTAATATTTAGGAAGGATTTTACTATATTTAAATTACTAAAGGACACGAGTAGAAGACCGCCTTTAAGACGAAATATAGACTGTACGAGTATACGGTTATGCCGTTCGGATTGACGAACGCGCCGGCAACCTTCCAAGCAGTCATCAACAAGGCACTCCACGAGTATCTAGGCATCTTCGCGACAGCGTACTTAGACGATATACTAGTGTATTCTAAGAGATCGCTTAAAGAATACGTAGAATATATAAAAAAGGTACTATAGAAACTTAAAGACTATAAGCTATACTTATAACTTAAGAAGTATAAATTTTATATATAAAAAATAGAATTTCTAGAGTTTATTATCTTAATAGAAAGTATAAAAATAAATTAAAAGAAAATCTAGACTATATAAAAGTAGCTAATCTCTAAAATAGTTAAAAATATATAATTTTTCTTAGAATTTATAAACTTTTATAGAAAATTTATTAGAAACTATTTCTAAATTATAATACTACTTATAAAGATTATAAAAAAAGAAATAAAGTTTAAATAAGAAAAAGAACACTAAAAGGCTTTTAATTAAATTAAGTAGGTATTTCTTAAAGCTCCTATACTCGAAATATACAACCTTAGACAAAAGACGCGAGTTAAGACTAATACGTTAGATTACGCACTTGGCGCTATATTGTCACAGCTGTGCGATAATAGGAAATAGAGACTAGTATTCTACTATTCTAGGAAGTTCTCTAGAGTAGAACTTAACTACAATATTTATAATAAGGAACTACTTAGAATAGTTAATACTTTTAAATAATAGAAAGTATACCTACTAGAATTTCTAAAATAGATTAAAGTATTTTCTAATTACTAGAACTTAATAAGCTTTATAATAACTAAGAAGCTTAATAGAAGATAAGTCTAATAGGCTAAAATACTCTCTTAGTTCGACTTTAAGATCACTCACCAAGCCAGATCACTCAATAGAGCAGCAGACGCCCTAAGCCGAAGATCCGATCTACGAGAAGAAGGTCATAAAGAGCCACATAACGCTGTGCTCAAAGAGATGCCCGACGGCAGTCTCAAGTACAACCAGCCGGAACTGGCTAGAGTAGCCAAGGTGGCCGAGCAGGTAGAAACGCTACAGAAACAGTGGCAGCAGAGAGCAGCCAGCTGGGAAGTAGATCACGACGATACAGATCACGACGACCTGTACAACGACATAAAAGAGTACCGAAGTATGACCGACAAGGAACGGACATACGTACCGCCACACATGAGAAATGACCTCATCAAGGAACTGCACGAGTCCCCAGAGTATAGACATGCAGGTGTGGAAGAAATAGTTAGAAGACTAACAAAGGTGTTCGCCATACCACGCTTGCGAGCGCAGGTGCAGAATATCCTAGGCAACTATTTGGCATATTATCAGAATAAGCCTAAGAGACATAAGCCCTATAGCCTGCTACAACTGTTACAGCCACCAGAACGACTATAGACCAGCGTAACGATAGACTTTATTGTAAAGCTCCCGAAATCGTTAGAACTAGGATTAGGAAGACTCTGCGATACAATCCTAGTAATCGTGTGTTAATTAACTAAAGAAGCAAAGTTAGTGCCTACTAAAGAAACTATTATAGTAGACAAATGCGCGTATAAGGTCTCTAAAGTACTAGTATTAGAGTATAGAATACC
>JARBXR010000144.1:0-62342 GCA_029100535.1 Stemphylium beticola | reverse complement strand
CATGTATATAGCTGCTCTCCTTTGTAGCTATACAATGACAGCGCAGTCCTCCCCCTCTCCTCACACCGTTACAAAATTCCTTCGCCGATTAACCACACACTTCAGACCTCGATGATGGTAAAGAGCTTAGTAATGTATTGTTTACATTATTTACAAAGGCACGTGAATTCTAACGAATACGGGATGCAATAGAATAAGAGAATTCCCCCACCCAGGTTGGACACTAGTATTACGCTAAAAAACACGTAAGAGAAAAGACCAACCCTTGAGTGGCTGGCAAATCGACTCGCTTCTCGCCTCTGCTTACCCGAAGGATGGAGATCACCCGAAAAAATACATTAGACACGGAGGCGCTATTGCAAGGAAAGATCAATGAGACACCATGTGCGCTGACTCAGACGTTCGAGACGTGTTCATTTTCCGAGCCTCGTGTTGGTGACCATGTTCTACCCGCAAGACGGTAGATGATGTACCAAGCGAGAAAAGTGACTGCAGTCAGGGGAAGAGCGACTGCAAGGTAAAGTTTCAATCCATCCGTGTACAGGTTTTGCTTCCCGTGCTCAAAGTTCAGGATGTCCGTGCTCATGAATGTCTTGCTTCGCGTTAGCTACGTGGATCGTGTGACGGAATTATAAGCGACTTACCGCGATGAAGGTAGCCGGGAGGAAAAAAAGTGTAACGGAAGTGATAACTCGCATAGAAACGGTTTCTCTCTTAGTCTTCTGGGCGATCTCATGCATATCCTGCGTTAGTTCCGTCATGCACTTGGCTGATGCTTCGGCTTTCCTCGCGGAAGACTCGCTTGCCTTTGCGCTACTGTAGTGCAGCATACCGCTGAGCTATAATTGCAAAAGTCAGTGGAGTTCAGAGACCGATAATCTGGGCTCCTACACCGGAATACTTACTAAGTCTTTGCGATTCCCTAGTATATGAACCAGAGTCTCTGTCCGCGATTGTAGCATCCTCAGGTCCTTCTCCACCCCGACAATAGATCTATTGAATTGAACAAGCTCGGACTTACAGTTTACTTTCAGTTCTGAAGGGAACGAGGAGTTCCGAGCCATATCAGTGTAGTATTGCTTCAGCTCTTCCAACACTTCAGTGTTTTGTTTGAGCACAAGTAGAGCTTCTTGAGCCTTCTCTTCGATATATTGAATTTGTTGCAGATCTCTAAATGAGTGGGGCTCTTGCGAGACAGTGTGGTCATTATCGATGAACGCTGGTGGTACTTCTTCAGGTATCCGTTTACCATTGGCTGATAGTGTCGGTGGGCTCATCTCCATACTCGATACGAGGTCTTGTTGACTAGGTCTCGTTTTACAGCAAGTAGAATTGGTCTTGCCGAGAACCTTGATGCGTTGCAGTACGGAAGTCCAGCCATTGAATTGGGGACGGCTATTAGTGTCTCCATGTACATCGTAGTGAGTGATGCAAGTAGGACTGGCCACTAAAGTCTGCGCTCGTGACTGGAACTCCCGTGCAGTGCACCCAGAATCTATCCGCAATGGTGGAAGACCCGTGAGACCCCGTTGTGTTCTTGCAGTCGCACCTGTTCCGGATCGAGGGACCATGGGAAATGATGTTTTCCGCGATTGCGGACTCATGGGGGGTTCTAATGGTGGCGACAGTGGACTCGGAGCCCTATCGGCTGGTTTCGACAGCATATCTCTGGTTCGATTGAGAAGCTCATCTTCCAAAGCATTAATGTACCATCGCCAGTTCTCACCGGACCATTCAGCCAGGAGCAGATGCGGTACTAATGATGCCGAGAAGGCTTCACTACGCGTTTGCATGCGAGATGACAGCGGTAAAGAACATGCTTCTTCTATACGCTTTTGGATTGCTTTGTTGGCTTTAACAACAACCCAGAACGTGCGTCCCGTCTCGGCGTCGAATTCATGGTATACCGCTGCCTGACGAATGGACCATTTCAGAACTGGCTCGCTCTCGCTTCTCTCTACTGAACGCAGGTTGTAGCAGATCCGGAGATCGAATCCAGACCGATTTAATGCATGTATTGGCTTCCCCGGGTTGGAGATTCGCGATTCTTCGCGGAAGCCACTAAAGTAAGCATCCTCCATGTACACTTGTTTCCCAAAAGGGAAGACGAAATCCAAGAAGCAGGGGGCTACTTGATGATACGAGAACAAGAATGCAAGCATCTCGCGCGTGATGCGGAGAGCACCACGACTATGTGGCGCAGTTATGAAACTGACATCATCAGCTATGTTTCACAAATTGCGGGGGAACGCTACATGAACCGACATATTGGATTACATTTGTCGGATTTCCAGGCCTCTCCGAGGTAAGCTTTTAGAGACTCATTGTTCTCTATGCGGGTCAGGCTGTAATTAGTTGCGCCTTCCTTCAAGTCTAGAAAGCCTACTGCGGCTTTCTCCTGGAACAAGTTGTCGCGCTGGCTGAGCCGTTGGTAGTAGGCATTGATGGTATGGCTAAGTATCTCGTTCTGTAGAAGATTTCTTGGGTACTCAAGGAAGCCATTGAGAGATTCAAGAAAGAGATCGTCGGTTGCCATTGGGAGAACGAAGTAACAAACGGCACGAATGTGAATCTGGTTTGGGATTTGAACGGGTCCAGCTAGGGCTTATAACGATCTGTAAATCCCCTCGCCTGCAGAATCCCGCCACGCGTGTGGAAAGTTCATAATAGACCGGTGTACCAGACAAAGCCACATCAGCCTTACTCAAAGACGGACATCAAGGAAAATGTGAAACGCATTTCAAGCCAGGAATTACACTTCTGGGGGCAAGTACGCATCGTCATTCGTTATTCCTGATGCTAGATCTGGTCCTCAACTCTTCTGTCGGCTAGGTTCTCTTTTTCGGTCTAAGCCCATGATCAGCGTAAACCAAGCAAGGAGATCAGGAGGGGTTACATTGGTCAACATACGTGGGATCCAGAAGCGGTAAGATCCGGCCTCAACCTACACAATTAGTTCCAAATGACTGTACTGTTTCAAGCCCCCACTCACACTGATGTAGAATTCCCATGGACCAAACAACCCTTGGAGAAAGTCTTCAAGATCAGCCCGATTTAGTCGATAGGTGTCAAAATTTTCCCAGACATAGCCACCAGCCATGTTCGCTAGGCTGACAGTAGGCTGAATGTTGGGGAGCGCGCCGGTGCGGGGCTGAGCAATAACTTGTGCGAGGAAGATAAGCGTCAATACGAGCTGCAAGCCAAACGAAATCTGCCTTGTTGCAATTCGCCGGTATGCAACCACGAGGGATGGACCCAAGGCCAGTGCTGTTAGCCTTGCGAAATCCTAAGAATTTATGCCTTAGGTATGAGCGAGCCCTTGAGGCTCTGCGGCATCTCATCTCTGGAAAGGTCATCAGCTCCGTAGGATGAATGAGGGGTAAAGAAACGGCCAATCACTCAAGTCGGGAGCGTGCTGTACAGATAGGCGGCACTTTACCTTTTTGCTTCCTCTGCCAATGATGATGACGATTGACCCTGGCGTCGATATTACAGCAAGGTCATGAGGCAGACAGGGGGCCAATGGTGCCCTTAATGGCCCGAGGGGTGCAGCTGGCTGCATGCGCCTTGCAGGATTGTCCAGCTGAGAAGATTGCATCCTACAAGGCTGAATTACATGTGAAGGAGGAGTGTGCCAACCCGTCACAACATGGACTGAGATGAATACACATAGCCCCACAACTGCCACAAAGAAATACAGTTAAGCTGGGAAGTGTGGTAGAATGTATGTCTAAGCTGTATACAAGTGTTTTGGTGTCGAGGATGACCCTGTGACCTTTTGGATCTTTGGTTGCGTTAACTGACGTCATACTGGAATCAAGCACTAGTTGGCAAGACCAAACGATAGCGACCTCCGGCCCAACCAACCCTTTGCTCACTGCCGCCCCAAAGGCCTTGAGTCGGAAAAAATAATGACATGACCTTGGTTGCTATTCCAAATTTGCTTCTCCATGCAGCGTGCACAACGAAAGGACACAGGCATCAGTTTAGAGTCTCAAGCGCTGAAGCCCGTCACACATGGCCAACACGCGTCTCCCAAAGCACCAATCCACCCAAGCACAGGGAGAAAAGCATGAGACTGGGGAAGGTGAACCAAACAGGGCACGGCTTCTGCAGCAAATAAATAAATTACCCTCAATCAGTCGCAGTTTCGACCGGCATCTAAAACCTATACGGCCACATATTGTTGAAAAAAACGTGCTTAGAAACAGCACCTACAAGGTAAACGGGCGTTACCCTACCTTAGAATCAGCACGCACACCAGCTAGTAAACTAGACAGGGCACTCACGACACTAGCACGCCCCGAAGAACAAGGCGCCAGAAACGCCACGAAAACGTTTTTTCCCATCATTTCTTCATCCCCTTCTAATTTCCCTGCTGACCCAGTTAGTAAGAGAGATACTCCCCCCGTTAACTAATGAAACACCACCAAGGTTGACGGAAAAGGGATGATAAGGAAAAGGGCAGGGCAAGTGTACATTATTTGAAAACTAGTCCTAGTAATACACCGTTTGCGAAAGCGGAAGAGAGAAACGATCAATGCAATAGACCCAACTGATTTCTGATCTTGCAACAAGAACGACATAATGACGCTAGGAAGATACATCAAAAACTGTCAACAACGGCACAGATATATATCTATCATCATAACTATCATGTACTTTTTAATTTCTCATTTCCCTCATGTTTCTCTCTCTGTGCCTATCTCTCTCACCACTCATGATCTAGCTGCTGAGAAAGGTTTCATTCGCATTACCACGAAACTACAAAAAGGGTGGGGGGTAGTCCGTCACAAAATCCGTTATTCGCCGTCCATGAAGCCTAGATGCCACACAAAAGCTTAATGCGCGAAAGAGAAGAAATGAACTCTTACGTCTAAGCCTGGATAGCTCGTCCCAAAGCACCGCCAGTGAACTGTTGATTCCTTCCTCCCCTTGGTCCACCGCCTCCACGGCCACCACCACCACGGCCTCCTCCTCGGCCTCCTCGGCCACCGCGTCCGCCTTGTCTCTCAAAAGCGTTGGCGGTACCTTGTGTGCGTTGCTCGAGCGTCTTCTCGTTCGACTCGATAAGGCCTGAAGCCTTGTCTGACAAGCTGAGGGCCAGGGTCTGAAGTCTTGACAGCTCGACACCCTTCCTGAAGATGATGGCGAGGTTGACCTGGTCGAGGGCAGCAGCGAGCTCCTCGTGCGAGATCATCTTGGAAACGACGGCGGAGACCTTGCGCTCGGGAAGTTCGAACATACCCGCTAGTGTTGAGATGGCGAGTGTGTCATAGAAAGGAGCGTAGGTGAAGAGGTATGTCCGTAGACCCTCTTCTTGGATCTGTGCAGAAAGCATCTCCTTGATCTTCTCCGAGTTGGCCATGAGTTCCCAAATCTTAATCGAGTTGATGAAGTCAGCGGCCTTCTTCCACTCACCAGCAGACAACGCCTTGGATGCCTGCATAACGTGGTCGCGAGTGTTCTCAGGAGGACCAGTGAAGATCTGACGCTCATGGTACTCTAAGAGACGGCGGTATGTCTTGCTGATGACACGCTTCCTGAGGTCTGGTGACGAACCGAGTTGTGCGAGGAGAGGAATCTCAAGCAACATGGAGCAGGTCAGGTAGACGCACTCTAGTAGCTCAAGGTTGATGTGCATGTGGAAGGGGAGTTGTCGTTGACGCTCAAGACGCTCTTGCTCGGGCGAGATCTGCGAGTATCGCTGCATTTGCAGACCTTGTGCGAGGAGCTCCTTCTGCCTGTTGCTACCGCAGATCTCTTGTAAGGAGGTTTGGGCCTCGTAGACCAGACCTGCGCGGAAAGCGCAGAGACCGACTTGTACCAGTGCTCGGTTGAACAAGATCTGCGTGTTCACATCGAAGTTGCTGATAGTCTCCTGCAAGTGGGACATGAGCATCATGTCACGAGCCTTGTAGTATTGGTCGTGGAGAGACAGGAAGTAAATCTGGCACAGCATGGCACGAGCGCGGATGATGCCCTCGCTGTTCTTGAAGAGGTATGTGCAGAGCGTCTGGACGAGGGAGGCGGTGTCGTTGGAGATGGTGCGGGGAGTGATTTCGGAGTCGAGACCCTCGGGAATGGCTTTCCATACGTTGTTCTCGAGGATAGTAATGACCTGCGAGGGCTGCGGACAGGTTAGAAAAAGTAGGCAAATGTAAGTCGAAACGTTGGCATACCTTAAAGTAGACGTGCTCCAATCTCCGCATAACGATACGGTTCAGAGGCTCTTGTGGAAGGTCTAGGCTGGGGTTCTTCTTCATGCCCTCGACGTAGACCAGAGTGCGCACAAGCTGAGCGTACAGCAGAGCCTCGTCGGTCAACCGCTCAATGTACTCGGAAGTGTGCGGGTCGATGTGTTGGAGGGAGCGGGTAAGCTCGTCGTCGAGCCTCTCCACAAAGGAAACGATGCTTCCTGGGATACGGAAGATCTCGCCCTCTGTGATGGTAGGCAGCTTCTCGTCATCCTCCCATTCCTCGGCGTTCTCGATGACGACAATCTCCTTTGTGTTTTCGAGAATCTGCAGCAACTTGCTGAACTCCTGGTCGGCCCTAAATCAATGTTAGTACGTAGTCGCAGGATGCGTATGTGGGCAGACTTACAGCTTCCACTGATCTTGGTGCATGTGGCTGGCAGTGCCAGAGGTCAAGTCGAAGCGCGTAGAGATGAGAGTCAAAAGAACACGGATCTTCTGGTAGTCGTTGACGGCAACGTCGAACAGCTTCTCCAGTGTCCTGATGTGCTCCAGCTTGTCCGAGTTCTTGCGGCCACGCTGCTCGACAATGGCTCGCAGGTGCTTGAGGATGCCCTCGGGGGTGTATTGGACGGCCTTGCCACCAGCTCCGACGGTGATGAAGCCGTCGTCGGTCGCCTCATCGACAACCTCGGTGCCGAGCTGGGGAATCTTGTTCTTCTTCTTCTTCTCCTTGGGCGCCTGGACGACTTCCTCCTCCTCGCGCATAAAGTCGTCCTTGTTCTCCCGGTATGCGTTGATGTCCTTTTCAAAGTCACGGTTGTGCTTCTTGATCTTCTGGCGGACAGCGTTGAAGCCACGGCCGTTGACGGCGTTCATCTTCTTCGGCGTGACCTTTTGCTTCTCGTGTGTTTCGATGACAGCCGTCTCGAGGTCGGCGATGGCCTGGATGTACATCTTGGGGATCTTGCCATCGTTTTGCTTGGTTAGAGTAGGCACCTGGCGGATAAGCTTGTCGAACTCTGTGGGCGTCCATGTTAGCACAGTGCCGTGGCCGTGGGGAGGGTAGACGTACGTTCAGAGATGACGGCCCAGTCGTTGATCCTTTGCGCATTCTCAATGAGCCTTATCGTCGCCTCCAGCTCGTCGAAGCGCTTGTCCTTGGCGCTCTTCAGCACCTTGTTCACATCTTCCTCCTCGCTGTCGCTGTCGCTGTCGGCGTCCTTCAAGAAGCGAGCGGCACCCGTTTCCGAGCCAGAGTCCGAGGAGTCGTCGTCGTCATCGGAGTCGTCGTCGGAATCCTTGTCGCTGTCTTCCTGCTCAGACTCCTCGTCGTTGGAGTAGAGCTCCTCCTCGCTGGACTCGTCCGAAGAGCTGTCGCTGGCGGCAAAGAATCGGGACGCCATGGTTGCTGTTCTCGAGAGTAGGAATTTGCCCGAGGGATCGAAGGGATTCAATGTGGCGGACGCCGTGTGGGTTACTGGAAATCACTCCCGCCTTGTTTGAACTTTCCGGAACCGAATTTCGAGCCAGTGCCAAGCCATGACTGTGTGCCCCGCGCCTAACCTAATTGGACGCGAACTCCTTCACCAGTCATACGCGCTAGTAACAGTCCACTCATCAGTATACAACGTCTCATTTTCTGTATTTTCTACTCATGTCTCATCTGACCATCGCCTTTTTGGTCGTGGCGTGATCATCCAGCATGTACGACTGCGTGCATCATGACAAGGAAAGGTCAGCGCGAACAGAAACAAAAGAAATCAAAAAAAAAAACATGGCCACGATGACATGGCCAAAGGGGGTTCATGAGAAGGTTACTAAAAGTACATGTGCCGCCGTCCACCACATCCCCAACTGTCGAGTGCATCTGAATCGGGACTTGGACGCCCGGGTATGCCAGTTTTGCTGCAGCCCATGGAACCAGCTCATATTACTGCATGCCCTTCAGCCAAGACTCAGCCCATTTCCTTTGTCAAATTTCGATGCAAACTGCAGAGCCATTGGGCTGACCCCATGGGGGCAGGTGGGATTCCTTCCGGAGCCAGTTGAGTGGCCTGTTCATCATCGCGAGATGAGTCATGGCCTCTTGCAGACTGACATGGACCATATGCGACCCGCGCAGTCCTCCGAGTTCTGCTCGCGGCAATGCCATCATACCACCCTACCCACGTGATAGACAATGTTACTGACGGAAAGACTCCGGGGAAAGGGATATCAAGAAGAACTCAGAACGCCGCGACTCGTCCACTGTCGGATCTTCGCGCTGCACACAGCGCCATTTTCTTGTTTGTAAATTGCTGTCAAGAGCCGACCCATCACTGCCAATGATTCTGACCCATGAAGCCTTCTTCAAGTGTGCGGTCCTCCAAGTTGCGCACAAAGTTGTGGTTGCGGTTTGAGTTGCCCGCCCGCGATCCTCTCCTTCTGGCGCTGCTTGCGCTTTCTGGAGCACCATCCGGAGGAGGCGGGTAGTATGCTGGCGACGGCTGTAAGCGCACAGGCGCATTGGGATCGAGGTGACTCATGACCCTCTGAAGTGCAGGTGGAATGCCTGATTGCCCAGACTGCTGCTGATCCATCGTTGTAGCTCGCTGCCTCCCAGCGCGCGTCGTAGCCTGGGCGTACAGGTTCTGGGGCTGGTTATATTGACGCGGCTGTTGCGGTTGCATCATGTTCATGGGCTGGCCATACTGCGCAGCAGCCTGGGCGGGGTACGGTGGAGGGGCGCCTTGATGGTTCGGTCCGTACATGTTGTAGGGATTCTGTTGAGCTTGCGGGCTTTGTGCAGCGGCGTATTGGTTCATCTGCATGTTCGCGTACGCTGCATGTTGAGCTGCCTGCGCTTGTTGCTGCTGTGCGACCGCTTGCTGTTGCTGTTGTTGTCGCTGTCTGCTCATGCCCTCGTAGCGCTGTTGTTCCTGAACGCCGGGTGCTGGCGATCGGCTGGAGCCCGACTTTAGCGTCATTGGAGGTACAAATGGCCCAGTAAACTTGGCCTGCGTGATGAAGGGATGTAGCTTCGCTTGCGCAGGGGTCCAGCGTTCGAGGGGATTGAGGTTAAGCAGCCCTTGTGCAAAGTCGATGAAGGCAGCTCGGTTGCCCATTTCTGGCACATGTTAGCAGTGAAAACGACCCATGGTCTGCGTTACTTACCTCGCTCGATCTCGTTGGGCTTCATGTTCTTCCGCGGCATCGGGTAGTTCTTGATGATGTCTGGCAGAGTCGTGGCGGAGAAGTACTTCTTGCTAGGTTGCTCCTTCGTACCGTGCTCTCGCGAATACTGCTCCATGGACTTCAGCCGGTATTGCTTGCGACCGTACTCATCTTGCGACTTCTCATAAAACTCCCCAGATTGTTTGCCCATGTCCAACATCCATTGGGGCGGCAGCCCGAGCATTTCTGTTATCCGCGAAACCTGGTTGTATTCGGATGATCCAGGGAATAGCGGGAGACCAAGGAACAGTTCAACCACAATACAGCCTAGTGACCACATGTCGATGGCGGCCGAGTATGGCAGACCGAGCAGAACTTCGGGGGACCGGTAGAATCGCGACTGGATGTACGTGTATACGGTTTGGCGCTCGTCGCATGCTGAACCGAAATCGATAATCTTGATGATGGGGCTTTCGAGGCTGGCATGGCATTAGTTAGCTGGACAGAGATGGAAGATGATGTACGTACTTTTTGAGCAAGATGTTTTCAGGCTTCAGATCGCAGTGTATCAGCTTCGCCTTTCCGAGCAAGGCCAAGCCATTGATCAGCTGCTGCGCAAACACGCGCACCAGTGTGGTGGACAGTCCACGGAATTGGTTCTGTTTGATCAACTCGTAGAGGTTTACACTCAACAGTTCGAAGACGAGGCACAGATGCTGCCTGTGAATGAAGGTATCCTTCAACCTCAGGAGATGGTGGTCGTCATTCTTGTCCATCTGCTTGTTTAGCTGCTTCTCGTTAGCATGGCTGACCCAATGTGTCCTGTGGAGAGGTACCCACCAGATCAAGCACAGACACCTCCATCATACTCTGGTTAAAGTAGGCCGTCCGGTTCTTGATCACCTTGACCGCTACTACCTCCTGCGTCTTCAAGTTTTGGCACTTTACGACCTGTCCAAAGGTACCCTGACCCAGCACATCCAGGATCAAGTAGCGGTTCTTGTGTCCAGATTCTTCCGATCCCAGGATGTCGTTGACATAGAGGATGTAATCGCTGTCCTCGTTGTCATAGCCATCATTCTTAACCCCCTTGCTCGGCTTGGTGAGGACTCGGCGAGGATTGCGCGACGACTGGTAGTTGAATCCGCCATTGCATAGCTTGTAAGTCATGGGCAGATGCGCTGTCAGCGCCTGCAGAGGCTATTTGGTACTGTCAGTATATCTCGCGACCTGAAGAGGATTACACATACGCTGATAAAGCCGCCCTCTGGATTGGCGCGGCGAAATGGCGGCTGAGCATTGATTTTGGGCTGCAAATCAGCCGTGTTGACAACCTTGTCGAATTTGGGGACGGGCCCCCGTCCGATGGGCGGCAGCTGTGGGGGATTTGCATTGGAGGATGCACGCGGCGACCTTTGGTCCCTGTTGTATACTGCATTCAGTTGCGCCGTCGCAGACTGCGGGTAGAAGCTCTCGGCGCCCATGTTGGACTGGATGGGCGGCAGCTGGGGCGCATGCGGTCGGGAGGCTAGAGGTAGGCTAATTAGTGTACGAGCGTAAAGAAGCAGGCTTGGAGAAGCTCGCTCGACATACATGGCGGAGAGTAGTAGCTGTTGGGCGGCGATATGTAGGGGTTGTTGCGCGTCGGGCTTTGGCGGTTGCTCTGCGTCTGCGCTTGGGCTTGAGGGGTAAAGCTGGTGTAGCTCTGCCCGCCCTGCTGCGGGTTCCCCGAATAGGGCGACGTAGGCGATAGGTTCATGGGCGAGTATCTGCGCGCAGCGGCACTTTCCTCTTGCTGGATGAATTGCTGCGAGTGCCGCTGCTGCTGGGCAGGGCGCGCCATGTTCAGCCGAGGCTTGTAGGCATCCTCCATGGGCACGTCGCCATCGCCGTCGTTGTACTCGGGACCGCGGGCTTGGGTGCCGCCAGGCGATTGTAGGGGTATTGAGTTCTGTCGTGACGGGGTTGCGTAGGTGTCCTGCTTCATCTGCGAAGACACGCTGGCGTCCCGGGAGGGGTGTGGAGGCGACGCCATGGTGTGCGAGTACCGCGCACTCGGCGTGTCTGAGTAGGCCGTCCACTGAGGCTCCATGACGACGGGAGGGGCTAGGTGCGTGGCGTAGGGTGAAGGGTGTCGGATGTAGGGTGTAGGGTGCAGAGCGACGGTGTCGCAGAAAGAGACCTGGTTCAGCCCTCACTGCGAGCGTTGCATGCCGGTATACGCGCTGTCTGTGACGACGGACCGGGCGGTACCAGCCAACGGCTGCGGCGTGGTACTGCAGTCGGGGCTATAGCAAGAGGTAGGCCGGGACTCGAGGTGATAACTTGGATCTACGTTGGCTGTTGCGGGGTGTTACGTGGTCAGCGGTTGTACGCCGTCGCTACAGAACCCGAGGCGGCCGCAGATGATGGGAGAATTGCGCAGATTGAGGCGCAAAAAGGGAATATTCACAGAGGACAAAAGGATGGTTTCCAGGTCAGCGTAGCGCTGAGGTTGGCGCCATTGCAACATCCATGAATTGGGCTCTTTGCTTGGTCGCGCTAGCGACCAATACGGCCAGCCTCCTCATGCCCATCATCCATTATCGTGGGGTGATTGCTGCACTTGCTTTCACTTGCAGAGAATCTTGTCTGTACTTTGTTACAGGGCCTGTTTGACGCCCAACAAAACAAACAGCAGCGCTTGGGCATTGGAATCTACGCTGAATAGCTCCGTCGGTACATGCGCACATGTTTGGGCTCGTCTTCGCTTCGGCGTCTTCAAACTGGGAAGGAGCGACCTTGAATAATGCGTCACTGCGGCTGAGTTCAGTACCCACAATGTCCGACCTTCATTACGCATACCGGACACTTCAAACACCCAAAAATGACTCACTGGTTAACCACCCATAATACAAAAGCAACTCTTCACACTTGCAGCGCTGCAAACTAAATTGCGTTGATGCCATAGCATCGTTCCAGCTGAAAATGTGACCAGACAAATATGCAAACAGGGATTAAAAGAAGACGGCAAAGGACAAAGTGCAAGTAGTTGGGAACCCACGGAACGCGTCGTGATACAAGCATGACGCTTCCACCAAAGACAGAAATATGGCTATTTGCAGAAGAGCAGGAGAAGACGTAGCAGACACAGATTAGAAATTTTGAATTTACACAGGGCACCTAAACCATATAAACCCCATCATCGCTACGCACCATACAAACTCCTGCTCTTACTCGCGCGCCTCATACCCACCCAAAATATCACCACTATCCCACTTGACGGGCTTCTCAAAGATGCTTCGGACCATTTCTCCACCCCTTGTTGCAAGGACTGAAAGAAGGGTATCACTCAACTGGTATCATGTTAGCGACAATCCCTCACAATATCCATAGACGAAAACAAAACTCACACCGTGCGTAGTCTCACAGCATCCTTGTAACCAGACCCCAGCATCGTCACCAATGCTCTTCTCCGTAAAGTTGACTTTGTAGTCCCTTTGCACCTGCCACTTGGCGCCCTCAAGCTCACCACCAGGCATGAGATGTCTCGCGTCCTTGAGCAGCGTCTCGTGGAGGTCTCTGTGGTATCCAGTCGCTACAAAGACGACGTCGACATCTACTGTCTCTTTCCGCTCTTGACCTCCAGCGCATTCTGAAAAGTATAGCGGGCTGGTATCTTGGACATGTAGCCTAACACCGCCTTGGCATACCGGCGAGTCAGTCACGTCAATAACGCGGCGGTACGGCATGATGCGATGCGGCCAGTGCTCTTCTTCAGCGGGCGAGTTGCCATGGCGGATGCGCTGCATGTACAGTGTTTCGTAGATGTGTTCGAGGAGAGGGAGTCGCACGACACCGTAGTTCGTGCCCTTGTCTTCGACGAGCGTGGTCGCGCGGAGCTTCGGGGCGCGGTTGTATGTGCAGTCGGTCCGCGAGGGGTTGAAGATCTCGTTGACGCTGCATCATGTCAGCATAGCGCGCAAATGAGAGTGCAGATAACTTACAAAGGCGAGTCGTCGCTAGGCCGCAGGGCACCCCCCTTGATTAGCAGCCTGGTCCGCGAGTTGGGGTAGTTGGCGTGGAGGAAGTCGAAGATCTCGGCTGCGCTCTGGCCGTTTCCCACAACTGCTACATTGTACGGCGCATCGTGGTTTTTCAGAATCTCCTTGGAAATGTACGAGAACTTTGACGAGTGCACCACCCTAGGATGGTTGGTGGGAAAAGGTGCCGGGATGTTTGGCCTTCCTCCAGCAGCAATCACTACATGCTTAGTCCTGCGCGTTTCGGTGCGACCAGTGAGGTGGTTGTGCGACACAACGTTGAATGTAGTGATGTCGCCGTTCGCAGACTTCACAGGCATGACCTTGACAACTTCCTGGCTGTAGGCTACGACTTCTTCGAACCAGCTGGCACACCACCTCATGTAATCCTCGTACTCCACTCGCGCGGGCAAGAACGTGTTCAAGTTGGCGAACTCAACTAGGCGGTCCTTCTGATGCAAGTAGTTGATGAATGTAAACTCGCTTCGCGGATTCCGCATAGTCGCCATGTCCTTCATAAAGGTAATTTGCATCTTCGCGCCTGGCAGCAGCATGCCCGCATGCCAGGCAAATTGCGATTGCTTCTCCAGGAAAGCAACCTTTGGCGACCTGCTCTGGAGGCCTTGGACGTCAGCCAGCGAAGGGTCTGTTCCTTCTAAAGCGTCATGTAGAGCTACGCCAATAGCCAGTGATGCAGGGCCAAAGCCAACGCATATCAGATCGTGGAGCTCATCTTCTGGGGTGTATCGGAGTCGAGATCGGTTCTCGAAAGCGGGGAAATGAGTCTCCTCGAGATTCTCGGTCAAGAAGCCATTGAAGGCTTTCTGGACGGCTGGAGCCGGGCCATCCGAGGACTTGGACGACATCTCGGCGTGAGGGCTCATGTTCGGAACAATAGATCGTTTGGCGCGCTATGCGAAGACGCTGTTGTAGTTAGTTTACCTGACAATGCTGCAAGAACATGTTCGTCGCTCCACGCTATGGGATGGTAATACGTACACTGGCACCTGTCGTTGTTAAGTCACAGTCACAGCCACGGTGACGATGGTGTAGTAGGTTCAAGGCGGTCAACCGCAGGGAATAACACTGTAGCGCTGTGTGCGCGAAGCAAGCTGTCAGCGGGTTTATCTGATGGAATGGACAATGACGTCTACACTCGACACGATGAACGACACAAGTGAGTTTGGCAGGAATAGCTTACCTGCTCAGACGACAAACCAAAACTATCGCGAGATGTTTCCCAGGTACCTATCAATCAATACAGCTGCCGTCACTCGGTTTATGGGAAGGAATGACGGCGGCCTCTGTTTCTGTACCTGGCCCAAAGCCGTGCCCAGGACCCGGTCTTGCGTATAGTCCATCCATGTCGATCAAGGGCCGCTGCAACCCTCGTCAGAGAATGGTCCGATGTCTTTTCGTAATTAGTTGTAGACCCTTACGGCCCGTTCCAACTTGGTGTCACCATCCGTGGTTCGCTAGCGACGTGATGGCAGCGCGACCCCCATGTCACTGATCTTCCGACGCGCCATCTGATAAGATGACGGAGGAAAGCCCGCGAAAACACGGCTCAAGACGAGCCCCGGACGCGCATGACGCAGGCAAAATTTTCTGTCTCGCCCCGCAACGCTTGACTTGTATTTACCTCAGTCGCCTCGTAAAGCGCGCCGTCGACGTGGGGTGGTGGGTAAGATCCTAGCTTGGCGGAGTAAAATTATCAGATGGAGATGATCAGTCCATCTGATTAGATGAAGAGATTTTCTGCGAGTTCGGAGCGCCCTCGGTTTTACTGGTGCGTGCTGTACACTACTCTGCGACCGCGTGCATGCGTCGGAGCTGCTGCTAGGGTCGGTTAGCGCGCTGCAACCGCTGATCTCTCGAGTACCGGTCCTGCCACCTGAGAGTGGTGACGAACGAGGCGCTCAAAATCCGTGGCACAATGAAACACATGGGCTGCCTAGTCGGTACGTGATGCAGAACAAACGGTGGTATAAAAGCCACCAGTTGTGAATGAAGTGACTACATATGTAGGTGATGACGACTGTGGAATCGAGGGTGCCGTACCTGCCCGAATCGAATAAGGCTCCTATTAAACGCCTAGGCTCGACCTACAATTCCCATGCTTGAATGATCCACTTCAAGTGCGTATACACTGACCCACCAATTTGCAAGGGCCAAGCTTCAACGCAAAGGAGAGTCTCGATCAGGATTAGACATTTTCCACAAGTCATGTTTGATGTACAGCGGGTAGAAGTTTTATTGACTGAGAACTAATGCAGGGATGTCTTACTGGTATCTGGTCACGAGAAAGCAGAATAGCGCCGTAGATTTGGTCCATTAACCAGCGATCAAACAAGTAAGAAAATAGTAATACATGTATGTGATACAGGATGTGTACGGGCTCAGCGAGCGTTGCTCTTATGCAGTCGCAAGACCCTTCAGTCCAACTCCTGTGTCGCTACCATGGCTGCATAAATGCCGCCCATGGCTACGAGCTCATCGTGTCTGCCCTGCTCAACAATTCGTCCAGTGTCAAAGACAAATATACGATCTGCATGTTGTACACTGGCCAGCCGGTGAGCGATCATAATCGTTGTGCGACCCTTAGAGGCGGCTGCAATTGCTCTTCGTATCTCTCTTTCGGTATTGGCATCAAGCTGGGACGTTGCTTCGTCGAGGAGTAAGATCTCGGGATCGCGAATGAGGGCTCTAGCGATGGCGAGGCGTTGGCGCTGACCACCCGAGAGCTTCGAACCGTGTGCACCAACCTCCGTGTTGTAGCCTTCCGGCAAACTCATGATGAAATCATGGAGCTCGCACTCCTTGGCGACGCGCTCAATATCCCTATCACTACTAGTCGTACCTGGGCGTTCACCAAGTCCGATGTTGAACTTGACTGTACCTGGAAAGAGATCTGGCTCTTGTTCCTGCTGAATGTCAGCCGTATAGCTCTGAATGAAACCATGTGAAACATGATAACAAGTGACAGTCCAAAGGACAAGACAGGGTTTCATTGACAGGTGGGAGAGAGGGAACATTTCGACTCACAACAAGTGCTAGGCGAGCGCGGTGGTCACGCACGGCTTTTTGGCGTATATCTTGCCCATCAAGATATACTTGCCCAGAAGTCGGGTCAAAAAATCTTTCAATCAAATGGATCGTACTAGACTTTCCAGCACCTGAGCGGCCCACGAAAGCTACGTTCTCGCCCTGTCGAATCTGGAAAGACACGTCGTTCAGCGCAGGGACGCTTGGACGGCTTTCATAATAGAGGCTGACATTGCGGAACTCAAGTTCCCCTCGTACACCAAAAGTGCCATAAGAAGTTGTAGATCCAGACAACAAGGCATCACCGTTTGAGGCAGCCGCACCAGTTGAAGAGGTAGGTTCCGCCATGATCGTCGGCTTCTCATCGTGGAGAGAAAACACGCTTTGGGCAGCAGCCTTCGCTCGCGTCACTTCTGGTGCGAGGCTGAATAGCTGACCTGCAGATTGTGCAGAGAACAGCAAAGCTGGGAGGACGATAAAAAACTCTCGTTGAGTGTAATTGCCGTTGCGTACTTGCTTAGATCCCCTAGAGTTTCATCAGCGTTTCATTGCTTGCTTTATACACATGCCTGAACGAGTTGCGATAGCAAGCCTGATGTGAACTTACCACCAGTATGCCAAGGAATAGACGAAGTAGGTAATCGACAACGAAAAAGCGAGCAAGATGTTGCCAAATACACTGAACCTGAGATGCTCCTTATATGGTCCTCGAATGAGTTCCCTGTAGGCTTGAAAGAAGTGATGTTCTAAACCAAAAACCGCAACGATCTGCATTGAAGACGTCGCCTCAGATGCTAGGGCCGCTGCGTCGTTGTACGCGGATTGCTGATGCTCCTCCGCTATAGCTAGAATGCGAAGGCGGAGGAAGCCAGCAATAACCATAACAGGGACAGCCGCCAATAAGACGATAGCGATCTTCCAGGCTACAATGTGAGCCAGAATAATGCCGCCGATCACGGATGTCGCAATGGAAAAAACGGTTCCAAGTATAACACCTGATAACCCGCTGATGCTTCCGCTGTCCGAGTTCAGGCGTGACATGAGCGCATGATGAGAATGACCAGGCTTTGAAAACCACGCAATGTCTTGTTGCAGTATCGTCCGAAAAGACAAGTCCCGGACCCGCAAAGTAAGGTTCTCAGAAACGATGCCAAAAGCAGTCTTTCCAAAAGAGTGGGAGGCCAAGGCGATGATTGCGAGGACGAAGAAGAGTAGGCAGTAAAACGAAATTCTCCTTGTGAGATCGTCCGCTCCGCTGGTATCGTTCAAGAGCTCGACCAGATTTCCGAAAATGAGCGCTTCTCCAATAATCACACCACCACTAAAGATGGACGAGACTAGACCAATGACGATGGCTGGTGCTTCTCGGCGACTCAAAGAAAGCGATCTTCCTATTAGTTCCCTGGCGTTCATCTTTCGCTGATCGCTCAATTTTGTTACGTCATCCGAGCCGGATTCCTCGATACCTGATGCAAGTTAGCAGAAGACCCTACACAGGGTGATGCCGACATGGGCTATGACTATGAAGTTTCTCTTGAGCCGCCGGCGACGTACCGTTTGGAACTCGCTCATTTTCCTTGTACGAACATCTCGTGCTGGAACGGATAGATGATGCTGCAGATGGTTGTCCCTTTTCGAACTGTTGTGCTCGAATCAGTTCAGCATATGTGCCATCCTGCAGCTTGACGAGAGATTCATGTCGCCCATCTTGCTCAATCGCGCCATCTCGCATTACGATGATGCGATCAGCATCTCTTACAGTCGCAAGTCGATGCGCGATGATGATAGTCGTCCGGCCGGTGGCAGCTGAGGAACGCCTCAGATTCTCCAACACTATAGCCTCACTCGTGCCTGTCGACGTCCACTCGTTAGGAACTATTCATACCAAATGACTGTCAAAGTTATGGCATGACAAATACATACCGTCCATTGCGCTGGTAAACTCGTCCAAAAGAAGTAAAGCAGGGTTTCGCACCAACGCTCGAGCAAGCGTGATGCGCTGCTTCTGGCCACCGGATAGCTGACTCTGTGGGCCCGACCCGATCTTGGTGTGGATGCCATCGGGTAGGCGGTCCAGAAAGTCGCAATACGCGTCTGCTGCTGCAGCTTTGCATCGAGCAAGAACTTCTTCTTCAGTGAGACGTTCAATTATTTTCTGTGGCAAACCGTGCCTGATGTTGTCCAAGATAGTCCCGGTGAAGAGGACTGGGTTTTGTGTGACGAGAGCGATGTGTGTGCGCAGGCTGTGAACATTGAAAGACTTCAAGTTGTCATTTCCAAGGCTAATGTTGCCGTGCGTAGGATCGTACAACCGCAAGAGCAAAGAGGCAATGGTTGACTAACGTGGTTCGAATGGTTAGCATGCGTTCGGAGCGTTCTTCGAGAAAGAATTGCTTACTTTACCGGATCCTGATGGCCCAACGAGGCCCGTGACTTGCCCAGGCTTCAGGCGTAAGTCTACACCATCCAAGATCCGTACGGTGGGTCGAGCGGGGTAAACGAAAGAAACTGCAGAAAGCACTAGGTCTCTCTGGAAATGGAATTCCTCGGCAGGCTTTCCTTTGGCCGAGTAGACATTAATCTCGGACGGTGGATGATCCAACACGTCCAATACCGCAGCTCCGGCAGCAGCAGCCATTGCAAATGTTTGTATAAAGGGTCCGAATGATCCAACGACGAAGGAAGCGTCAAGGATGAGGAAGACGACGGCGTAAATAGTTCCAGCTTCAGCGCTACCATCTCGCAAGTGATCACCGTACCAAAACGCAAGAGCGTTTGTTGCGTAGGCTACGAAGTAAACGGAGCCAAGCATGAGCGCACCGGCAAAGCTTTTCTTCACCCCGATCCGTAGCGCGGGGCGTAGATAGTGAACATGTTCCTCGCTAAGTCGTTCGAATAGACCAAAAGCTTGCACGATCTGCACCGCTCGTATCGCACTTTCTGCGACAGAAGCAGCCTTCTCAGTATACGCTGCAGCTTGCTTGGTGAGGTTCGAGACGGTCTTGGTGCCAAAGTAGACAACAAATGCCATTGATGGTATTACAGTGACAAACCTGGTATCGTCAGTCTAGGTCTTAAGACTACAGTAGGATGGCAATTACATTACTCCTGTAAGCCTTGCGTTAAGCATGAAGCCTACAGTGAATGCTGAGATGAAGTAGCTGATCGAAGCAATGAATAATCCAACCTTCTCCGAGGTCCCAAGCTGGATGGTTTGAGTCTTTTCGGTGAGAATGCTAGACAAGTCCGGTGAAACAGTGTCTGTTAAGCATGATATGTCAACATCCATTCAACGCAGGGTATTTTGCAGACAAAAACACACCGTAGTAACTCATATCCATGCCCAGAGCACGATGAAGAAGCCTTTCTCTGGTTTTCCTACTGACGCGCTCACCGGTGACGGCCCAGCACACAGCCCAGCCCCACGTGACGATGAAGTAACCCACTGCGACCGTCATTAGGCGATATAATAGATGTCGAAGTTCGTCTGCGTTTGGGGGGAAATTGTTGATGATGCGGCCCAGGATCACGCCTATCAAGGGTAGCGGAAGACCTGCAAGTATCGCAAATATAATACCCAACGCAAGGATAGCCTTCGACCCGCCATCATCCAACTGTTTATACAAAGTGAAATAATTAGTGCGGAAAGGATTCAATCCTAAGATCTGTCGAATGAAGCGTTGACGAAATAGCGTGGCGCTTTCAAAGGCCTGAGGTTGAACAGTTGCAAGGGACGGTTCCGCGTGTCTTTCCCATTGCATACTGTGATGGACAGAGCGACCCTCGTCAATCTCGCTATCTTCGGAATCTAGAAGAGGCTGGCTCTCAGAGCTCTCATCGTCTGTGAAGTCTGGCATTGTGGCGCGTGCTTGGCGTCACACAACGCGACACCTAATAGTTGAGTTCAGCGCGCGTTCCGCGAAACCATCCAGCAGCTAACGAAAAGAAGAGAAATGTAACCACAGCGCGACTGCTAGCTATGATGAATACCGACGAACCATGGGAATGATGTTGATGATGATCTCGTCGCGCTCGATGTTCGAAAACAAGGCTAAGCCGGCCAATAGCCGATCTTGGCATCAAGGCCCCTCCCACATGCGCATCATGCCAGTTATGCCAAAAACTGGCTTTCAACTGTGCGCAACACTCAGACACACTCCGAGGAGGACAAGGCACTCTCAAGGCGGATATGCATAGGCTTTATGTGGCTTTGCCATGATGGTGCTGCACATAGAGAGGCTGACAGCGGGTCATGCAGGTGTTGAACATGCTGCATAGGGCTGGACTAGAACGTCAGATGATGCAAGAATACAGGGGTAGTAGACATGATCTGATAATTTTCTCGGGAGAAATGACCAACTCTGCGTTATCAGATTCTAGCACGGGCTCCCCTATTTTGGCTGGTGGCGGAAGATGCCTCTTCCCACCCTGCCTCTCCACCACCTGGCTAACCAACGCCATAACGCACCAGCGGCACAACGATAAGTCATACGACTCCAAGCCCAACCTCCGTTTGCGCTTGACAAACCGCGTGGGGCCTTCTGTGAATGCCGCGCAGACATGGCGACGCGCGGGTGTCGTCCAGGGGAGGGCTAACCGACCACCTGCCGCTTCGTGGAGGGCTTTCAGGCTAGCGAAACAAGTGCGGTGGAGCTTCGCTTTTCCGTCTTGATTTGGTCCTGTCTCAAGCAATTTTTCGCCCTGGGTCTTCTCGTCTGCTTGCAAGGCGGCTACCTCGCATTATCAGATCTTACCCGCTGCTCGTCGAATGACATGTCCACTTCCTAGTCGTCCAGGATGTATGACGCTACTTCTAGGCCGCCACTGACAACGCGCTTAACATCACGGAGCAGGTCACGGCCCAAGGCAATATCGACATAAGTTTTCCATCGATTCCTTTTCGCTCTTCGGCGCACTAGGTTCGCTCGTGCAAGTACTTGTGGCTGGAGTTTCCCTTTCCATGTTGACTGCGGCCCGTTTGCTTACAGCGAAGGACTGCGCACCTTGTCGCTGACCTTCGATGCGTTACTTGAGCATATCGAAAAGGTACTAAGACCCGTCATCACGTGCATCAATCGCGTGCATCCTTAGGTACCTCGTTGCTCGCAGGTACTTGGACCTCTCCGACCAATCAACGTGCTGCAGTTTCTCATCACTGCGATTTGCTCCTGAACATCGCCTCCTACGACCCTTCGAAACAGCAATTACGGGTATCTTCTCTTTACAGGATTACCTGGCCCAATCTCCTGTGTGCTGGAGCCGCATCACTCCATACGTCTCGAACGGCATTCACCTACCTTTAGAACAAGCCATCCACCACGACTGTTGCAAGATGGTTCACAAGAACGGCTTAAGCCAACATTTGTCAATAATAAACGAGCGGCCTTCGATTTTGGTTGGCCCGAGCCTTCTTCATGAGCTAGTCCCACGGCTGGATCACGACGCGATCGCTATCGATTTCCTGGAAAATGGATCGAAAAGGCGGAAATTCTCCTACAAGACACTGCACTCCTTGAGCGATGTCTTAGCTATTAGGATTACAAAGATACTGGCGAAGCTCGAAAGTGCTTCATCCATTATTCCAGTGTTCTTGCCACAGTCCCCGGAACTCTATGTGGTTCTCCTCGCTATTTTGAAGGCTGGGAAGGCCTTTTGCCCGCTAAACCTCGACACCCCCACCGAGCGGTTAAGGTTCATCCTTACTGACATATCAGCTGACCTAATCATTACATCCTCATCTTATGAAGAGCACATTCAAGCAGCTACCAGCATCCATGTGGTATCAACCGATCGCGAACTTCCTGGTCGTGACGACCATTCCCTCGATAACATACTACAGCCTGGCACCAATGACCTTGCATATGTACTCTATACATCTGGGTCTACTGGGCTGCCCAAGGCTGTGAGCGTATCTCACCGTGCCGTTACTCAGAGTTTACTAGCCCATGACCGTCACATCCCAGAATTTTCCCGCTTTCTTCAGTTTGCTGCTCCTGTGAGTGTGAACCCCCCTAGTATTGTTCGACATACTAACCATTCAAAGACCTTCGACGTCTCCATCTTTGAGATATTTTTCCCATGGTTTCGGGGTAAAACCTTGGCTGGCTGTACACGCGCGCAAATGCTCGACGACCTTCCGGGGACGATAGGCAACCTGCATGTTGACGCTGCCGAACTCACACCAACAGTCGTCAACAATCTTCTTGATGGCCGCTCTAGCGTGCCCAGCCTTAAACTGCTACTCACGATTGGAGAAATGCTTACCCAGCGTGTCATCGACGAGTATGGCGGCAACGCGTTCAAAGAGAGCATATTGTGGGCAATGTATGGACCAACAGAAGCGGCCATACATTGCACGTTGTGGCCACACTTTCCAACAATTTCCTCAACGGGTACAATCGGGCTACCACTAGACACTGTCTCCGCCTTCATCCTTGCAATTTTCGAAGAGCCACAGAAGCCGGGTCCTATCGAGATTCTCCCCGCAGGCGACGTCGGCGAACTAGCGATTGGCGGCCCTCAGGTCGCCAAAGAGTATCTCAATCGACCGGACCTCACTAGCGCATCGTTTGTCGAACATCCAACGTACGGTCGTCTCTATAAGACTGGTGATCGGGCAAGAATGAATGAACATGGAGTTCTGGAGTGCTTTGGTCGCGTAGTGGCCGGTCAGGTGAAACTGAGAGGTCAGCGAGTTGAGTTGGGAGAGATCGAGGAAGCAATCATGAAGATGGAGAGCTGTCGCGCGGCGACGGTAATGATCGTACAAGAGAGCCTGATCGCGTTTTGTAGTGTTGGGCCTGGAACATCACACACCGATGTTTTTGCAGCCTGCAGGCAGTGGCTGCCCGCTTTCATGATCCCGTCAGACATCTGTTTCATCGACGCAATACCACAACTTCCCTCTGGTAAGATCGATAGGGACTCCCTTGCGCAGACATATCTTCACTCAGGCTCGAACAATACCCCTTCATCTGCTCTCGTCGACTTTGACAATCCCACCAGTCACTCGATTTTGAGCGTTATCAGACCTCATACCTCGCAAGATCTCAGATTAGAGACGAATCTTGCCTCTGCCGGACTGGACTCTCTGAAAGCCATCCGTATCGCCTCCGCGCTACGTAAAAAGGGATACGCGCTTGGAGCCATTGAAGTGTTGTCGACCGTAACTCTTGCAGATCTCATTGAGGCTTGTAAGACCCGTAAAGCAGAAACCACACCATATGGCAGGAAACAAATATTACTAGAAGATCAAATCCATACGATTCCTTCTCATCTGGATCGCCGACCTACTGGAATCACTCGTATAACCCCTTGCACGCCTCTACAAGAGGCTCTGCTGGCAGAAACGCGAAGCAGACCTTCGGCGTACTGCAACTGGATTGAGGTTGAGCTTTCAGTCGCTCGCACATACGAGGATATTCAGCATGCACTTCGACTTCTTGCCCAAGATACAGAAGTTCTGCGCACCGGCTTCTTTGCCGGATCCAGAAATGCAACCGTTTTTTCCCAAGTTGTATGGAAAGAACTCTCGGTTTCGCAGATCCGGAAGGTAGCCAGCTTCACTAGGGAATACTCGTTGCAATCTGATGATGACTTCCTATGGCCA
The DNA here is from genome assembly GCA_029100535.1 of Stemphylium beticola. Lineage (NCBI taxonomy): Eukaryota > Fungi > Ascomycota > Dothideomycetes > Pleosporales > Pleosporaceae > Stemphylium > Stemphylium beticola. The sequence goes on along the minus strand of JARBXR010000144.1, from coordinate 38,313 downwards.
CTCAGCATCCAGGTCATGACCTGCTTCCCACAGCCTCGCCTTCTCTTCCAAATGCATCATGCTTTGTATGATGGTTGGTCTTTCGACCTACTACTTCACGACTTTGACAAGCGTCTTCGTGGGGAGAATTGCGCAGAAAGACCATCATTCCAGGAAGTGATCCGCTATTATGCAGATGAAGATCGGTCCAGCAACGACGAAGATGCCAGAGCCTATTGGACCATCCTCCTGAGCGACTACATTCCAACGACACTCCCGAACTATCATGGACATTTGACACATAGTTCGGCCATACATCGAATCTCAGGTCGATCTACTATCAGCAGGAACAAGCTTTTCGAGCGGGCTCGCGAACTATCTGTAAACCCTCAGGTGTATTTCCAAGCAGCCAGTGCGTACGTCCTGAGTCTTTACAGCGGTGCCGCTGATGTCGTTCTGGGCAACGTTACTTCAGGGCGTACGATACCCGTGGAAGGAATAGAAGATATCGTGGGGCCTTGTATCGCTACTCTTCCCTTCCGCATCAATTTCAGAGACGCTCGCTGTGTTCGAGATATTTTGTATGGAACTCAAGAACTGAATCGGGAAAGTCTGCGGAATAGCGAGCTACCGCTGCGCGAAATAGCGAAGGCGGCCAAAATCAAACCTGGTTTGCGATTGTTCGAAGTCTTGTTCGTATGGCAGCAGTCCATTGTCTCCGACGCAAACTCCTCCCTTGTTGCAAAGATTATCGACAGTGCCGATGAACTAGAGTTTCGGATAACACTAGAGTTTGAGCCGATCGATGAGTACGTTTCCTTCCGCGGCACCTTCGATGCCTCAACTATGCCAGAAGCCCAGATCCGGCACCTTTTTCGGCAAATCGACGAAGTTGTGGGGGTGTTGATGGGGGACATTGATCGTGACGTCGACAAGATCAATCAATGTTTTACTACGCCTTCTTTGTCTATCGCTAACCCCGCGCCTTTACAGCACCGCTTCAAACATGGCCCAGCTCATGCAGTGGAGCAGTGGGCCTCGACCAACCCAGATCGGACGGCTATCATATTCGGACATGATGTCAATGGCGTAATGGAGGTGAAGAACAAGACGACATACGGCGTGCTGAACTCGCGCGCCAACCAATTCGCTCGCATTCTTGCTGAACATGGTGTGGGCAACGACCAGCTCGTGTGTATCATCATGGAGAAGTCAATCGATCTCTACACCGCTATTCTTGCGGTACTCAAGCTTGGAAGTGGCTACCTGCCGCTGGTCCCTGACACCCCCGTCGATAGAGTGAAGGGCATTTTAAGCGATGCTCGAGTGGCCGTGTGCGTTTCAGAATCGTCATTTTCACCAAATCTGCGGCAGGTGCTCTCGATTGATCTCATCGACTTCGATCTTACCAATCTTACCAACCAATCCGACCAGAACATGAATGTGCCATACAATGGAAAGCACCTCGCCTATGCCGTTTTTACTTCCGGTAGCACTGGAACGCCGAAGGGGGTTCTTGTGACTCAGGATAACCTCATGAGCAATTTGCAGTACCTCTCATCTGTATATCCCTATTCCATGGACTCACGCCTGCTACAAGCGTGTTCGCAAGCGTTTGATGTCAGTGTCTTTGAGATATTCTTCTCGTGGTACGCTGGCATGTGTCTATGTTCGGCGACGAAAGAAGATCTTTTCCGAGACTTTGAGGCTGCTATCAATCATTTAGGAGTCACACACCTCAGTCTCACCCCAACAGTCGCTGCGCTAGTAGAACCGCGGAAGGTGCCGAAGATTGGATTTCTAGTGACCGCTGGAGAAGCGTTGACAGAACATGTACGCAGGAAGTGGGCAGGCAGGGGGTTGTATCAAGGCTACGGTCCTTCTGAGACCACTAACATCTGCACTGTTCGATCGAAGGTCGCTTCCGACGACCTAATTAACAACATTGGGGCGCCTTTCAGTAACACCTCAGCGTTCGTGCTCGACCCCGAGACCCAGACCATCCTTCCTCGTGGTGCCGTTGGAGAGCTGTGCTTTGGCGGAGCGCAGGTCTTTCGTGGCTATCTTAATCGGCCTGAACTCAACCACCAGAAGATCATTAGCCACCCCATATACGGCAGAATATACCGGTCAGGCGACATGGGAATACTTCTTCCGAATGACTGCATTCTCTCTACGGGCCGTACAGACGACCAGGTCAAGATCCGGGGCCAGCGCGTTGAGTTGGGAGAAACGACATCTGTCATGCTTGATCATGAGGCTGTTAGAGACTGCGTTACTCTAGCCTTACACCACACCAACAATATCCAAACTCTTGTCAATTTCTGGGTGCCTTCCGCCGCTTCTATCAACGAATTTCGAAGCTTAGAGCCGTCCGCGTTCGCTGCCACAATTCTGGAGCTATTCGATATGCTATCGCGACGTTTGCCGACATACATGGTCCCTTCCCACCTTGTTCCAATTTCTCTCCTTCCCATGACGCCGCAGGCCAAGATTGACAAGCGACTCCTGCAGGGCCTATTCAACGGCTTGGCGGAAGACGTGCTAACGCATACTACACACTCAAGTGGCACCAGAAAAGCAGAAGAGGGCGGTTTATCATCGCAATGGGAAAGGGATGTCGCTCAGGTCTTATTCCAAGTGCTTGGCGCACCTCCAAACCAGCTCCAGAGGAATTCTTCTTTCTTCAACTTAGGTTTAGACTCTGTGTCGGCTATACGTTTCTGCAGTGAGTTGAGAATGGCGAAGTTAGGTGATTTCTCCGTGTCGACAGTACTTGGGAACCCGTCAATTGCCCATTTAGCATCTTTGGAGAGACCACTGTCATTAGCGCAAACACGGAAGGCTCCACATATGGACATGACGAAAATCTTCGACGCTGAGCAACTCCAGCGCTTTCGCTCGCGTTTCGAGGAGGCCGGGGCTCGAGTGGCAAAGATACTACCCTGCACGCCCTTGCAGGAAGCAATGATATCTAGCGGAATCTCCTCAACCGGTTTGGCATACTGCAACGTAATGTCTTTTGATGTCAAAGGTGACAGCCACCGGCTACAACAGTGCTGGAAAACAGTGCTTCATCGACATGAGATCTTTCGAACTTGCTTTTTTGCAACGGACGACCCACGTTACTCATTCGCGCAACTCGTTTTAGAGAATTATGAGGCAGTTTGGCACGATCATAGCATGGAAGAGGGCCTCCAGTCGCGCATCAGCAGAATCATTTCGGAACTGATGGAAGCTAACAAACCTCCTCTTTATCTTGCCCTGTCTCAGGAAGAGGGCGCAACCAAGTTGTTATTCTGCTGTCATCATGCGCTCTATGACGGCATTGCCATCTCCACGCTCCTCGGCGAGGTTCAGGAACTGTACCATGGCCACGAGCTACCCCCACCCATCTCGTACGAGGTCTACTTACAACACATGCTCGATCAAGACTTCCGGAAGATCGATGAGTATTGGTCCGCTCTTTTCACAGGCTTCGAGCCTGCATTTTTCCCTAGCTTCGCCGGAAAGAGCCTGGCTACGCAAAGTGCTCCTGCATCTTCGACAAGATGTCTGGGTATCTCGTTTGAGACCGTACACAAGGCGTGCCGGTCGAACTCAGTGTCGCTATTATCAGTGATTCAGACTACATGGGCGAGACTACTTGCATTCTACACTGGGCAAAGCGATGTTTGTTTCGGCAATGTGGTAGGTGGCCGCGGGTTACCAGGAGACGACCTTGGTCGCCTAGTCGCACCATGCTTCAACACCCTGCCAGTCCGCGCAAATTTCAATTCCGACACAATTAATAGGGCTCTCATGGAGCACCTACACGAGCTCAACATTGAGATGCTCGCTTATCAATTGACTCCACTCCGTCGCATACAGAAGATTGCGTCAAGCGAGAATAGCCGCCTGTTTGACACCCTTGTGATACTTCAACAGCCCAAATCCCCACTGGACAAATCTATCTGGAAGCTAGAGGAAGACTCAGGCGACATGGATGTACCTGTGGTATGTGAGATCGTCCAAGACCCACTCAAAGACACATTGACGCTGTTGCTGCACTACCACACATCGCTGCTGTCCGAATCCGAGGCCTCCATTATGATGGAAACCTTTGATGCTCTTCTGTCGTCCCTTGTTGAGGCTCCAGATATACCAGCTGGCGACACGCACATGGTACCTTCCAAACTTTGGGCGACGTCCAATATGGATTTCAAGCGGCTCGGCAATGACGCCACCCTTTTGCACTCCGGATTTGAGCGCATGGCTTCACTGCATCCAGATCGTGTTGCTCTAGAATTCTTACATCCCCAGGGAGAGAAGACGACTTGGTCTTTCAAACACTTGAACGAGGAAGCGAACAAAATTGCACATACGCTGATCAGGGCCGGCGCTGGACCCGAAGATATCATTCCTGTTCACATCACGAAGCGACCACTATATTACGCAAGTATACTGGGTGTTTTGAAAGCTGGAGCCGCGTTTTCACCAGTTCACCCCGGTTTGCCTGAAGCACGGAAGCAACTCATGTTTACAGAGTTGAAACCGAAGTTGGTTGTGTGTTGCGACGAATCGTTCGTCCATAGATACCTTACTGATGCGACGGTCGTCACAGTTGGATCTTTGATGATACTCGACCATTCAAATCCCGTTGTTGAAGGCCTGGAGGATACCAACTTGGCTTATTGTTTGTTCACATCTGGTTCTACAGGTGTTCCAAAAGCAGTCAGTATGGAGCATCGTGCCCCAATCCAGACCATCGAGAGTTCCAGAGGCCTCGTTCCCTGGGATCCATCTTCCCGGCTTCTCCAGTACGCAGCAGTCACCTTCGACATGTGCTATTACGACTGTTTCCTCGCCTGGACACTTGGCTTCACTCTTTGCGCCGCAGAGCAAGACGATCTACTGAATGATCTCCCGAGAATCATAAATGATATGGAGATAGATTTGCTTGATCTTACACCTTCTGTTGCGGTATCATTGAAAAGAGATGATGTTCCAAGGGTGAAGTGGCTCTATTGCATCGGCGAAGCCATGCCACTCGCCATCGCGAAGGAATGGGGCGGCGCGTGTGTCAACTCATACGGACCGACTGAGGCTGCCTTTTGTACCACCATTAGCTCGGTCTCTAGAGGTGGGAACACGTCGATAATTGGCAGGCCTTTCTCAACTACGTCTTTCGCAGTCTTCCCACTGGAGGGTCAAACACCATTGCCCGTATTGAGTATCGGAGAGCTCTACATCGGAGGCGTGCAGCTTGCCCGTGGCTATTTGGGCAAGGCCGATCTAACACGTGAGCGTTTTGTGAAGCGCTGCGGCCAAAGATTTTACAAGAGCGGTGATATGGTGCGCATGCTGAGCGACGGCAACTTCGAATTTTTGGGGCGCAGAGATGATCAAGTGAAGATTCGTGGACTGCGAGTTGAGTTGGGTGAGATCAACAGTCTTCTTGAAGACCACCACCCCGATGTAGTCTCTGTCACTACGCAAATCCTACGGAAAGACGCAACAGCAAGATTGCAGCTAGTTTCTTTCCTAGTTTTGCGCCGACCTATCCATCAAAACGGCATGATCGAGTTTCAGCAAACCCTCAAAAAGCTCGCGAACAGCCATTTGCCCTCTTACATGGTACCTCAATTCTTTCTGGTTGTGGATGCGATACCCAAATCCATGGCTGGTAAGATTGACAAGAAAGCCCTGACTAGCATCTTTCGACAACGCTCGGATGCGAGTCCACTAACGAATGGTGTATCACATGTTGCAGAGCATGTGTGGTCTGACGTCGAACTTGAGGTTCGAGAAGTCCTCGCACGTCTTTCAAAAACTGAAGTGCACGATATCTCGCCTACAACATCCATCTACCAGCTCGGTCTCGATAGCATCAGCGCAGTCCAGGTCGCGTCTGCTCTTCGTGCCCGGGGACACGCAATCAGCGCTACCGATGTATTAAGACACACAACATGCGAAGATCTTGCCGAGTACATGGACCAAACAGCCGTCTCTAAAGTATTTACAATTCCACGGTTTGATTTTCAGGCTTTCGAGAATAAGTACAGAACAAAGGTGCTACAAGATCATGGTATCCAAGATGATATCGTGGTCACTGTCCGCCCAGCTACTCCTCTGCAGAACTCAATGGCGTCGCAATTCCTTGCCAAGGAAGGAACAGTCTACATGAATTACCTTCAGCTGCGACTGGAGGCAGGCGTCGACACGCAGAAATTAAAGGATGCGTGGATCTCTGCGATGGAGCGTCACAGTATGCTGCGCACCGGATTCATTTACGTTAATGGTCCACAGAGTTCTTTTGCTATGGTCGAGTTCACGCCAAGTTCTGCCCGCCTACCGTGGAGTGCAGCGCGAAAGGACGACTTGCAGTCGGTCGACGAGTGGCTACAACAAAAACAGCTTCAAGCTGTCAAAGAGCTGCACATGCCTCCTTGGGCAATTCGGATCATTCACGGAGAAGACCATGCCTCCATCGATTTGGCCATCTTTCATGCACTTTTTGATGCACAAAGTCTCCAGCAAATGCTTCACGATGTTGCAGCCTTTTACAACAACCAGACCCCTATGCCGATGTCCTTTCTAGACGAAGTTCTCAGCAACATTCTGCACTCCAGCATGCAAGACAACAGTACTGGGAAATCATTTTGGACCGACTTTGGAAAATCGGCCAGCCCATCTCGATTCCCTAACCTTGCGCCTTTGAAGTACGCCCCGGAGCCGCTCTCAGTATGCGTTAGACAATCTTCCAAGTCACTCTCTGATCTTGAAGCCGGATGCTGTCGAGCCAATACTACAATGCAAGCCGTGGGCATAGCAAGTTGGCTTTCATTGCTGTCTTCTTATACTGGGGAAAGCTCCGTTACATGTGGAGTTGTTCTATCTGGTCGGACTTCTGAGGCTGCCAAGAGAGCTGTGTTTCCATGCATCAATACTGTTCCATTCGCACATACAGTGTCGGATGATAGAGCGAAGATGCTTGACTCTATTACAGCTCTGAATGCAAGCATCCAGGAACACCAATTCACTCCTCTTAAGGACATCCAGAAGCTGATGGGCTTTCCGAATGAGGCACTATTCGATACCATATTCGCCTACCAGAAGCTAGCAAGTAACGTGAGCCGCTGTGAGCTGTGGACTGTGCGTGACGAAAAGGCCACCATTGAGTATCCGATCTCCATAGAATTGGAGCCAAAGAACGGACGGTTGGAATACAGACTTACATACTTGCCGCATCTTATCCCAGCAGAGCAGGGCGCTCTTATTCTTACGCAGCTCGATCATCTGGTTGAGAATTTCGTCTTTCACTCCGAGATGTCTACTAACACAGTAGAGTACTCTCAGATTATACACTCGATCACTCCACCCAAGGAAGAAGAGTTGGCGTCGGATGTCAAACTACTTCATGAGCTGGTAGAAAGCACTGCGAAAAAGCACCCGCAGCGTACAGCCTTCGAGTTTACGTCCAGAGAACACAACGAGAAGCGCTCAACAAAGCGGTGGACCTATGCTGAGCTCGATCAAGAGGGCAACAAGCTTTCACACCTTCTTGCGATACATGGTATTAGTCCAGGAAGCCTTGTGGGTGTGTGCTTCGACAAATGTCCAGAGGCCTCCTTCGCCATGCTGGGTATCCTGAAGGCTGGATGCGCCTTTGTCGCTATCGATCCGGGAGCTCCTGCTGCCCGCCAAACATTCATCATCAATGATTCAAAAGCTCAGGCAGTGTTTTCCATGTCTTCTCAATCTACTGGCTTCAAGGATATTGCCAATGTACCGGTTTTGGACCTCGATCAGGTCGACTGGGGTTCGCTCCCAGGACACAAGCTGCTGCATAACCAGATCAGCCCAAGAGACCGCAGCTATTGCTTATATACTTCCGGTACGACTGGAACGCCGAAAGGTTGCGAGCTGACCCATGAGAATGCCGTGCAAGCAATGCTGGCCTTTCAGCGTCTGTTTGCTGGACACTGGGACGCAAACTCGCGATGGCTTCAGTTTGCATCTTTCCATTTCGATGTATCGGTGCTCGAACAATACTGGAGCTGGTCTGTTGGTATCTGCGTGGTGTCTGCGCCCCGAGACCTGATATTCGAGGACCTCGCTAGATCAATCCGCGATCTCGGCATTACTCATATTGATCTAACGCCTAGCCTGGCCCAGATACTACATCCAGACGACGTGCCAAGTCTCTGTAAAGGAGTCTTCATTACTGGTGGCGAGAGCTTAAAGCAGGAAATTTTAGATGTGTGGGGTCCAAAAAGTGTGATTTACAACGGTTACGGGCCTACTGAAGCAACAATCGGGTGCACCATGTACCCACGCGTTCCTACGAATGGGAAGCCATCCAACATCGGACCTCAGTTCGATAACGTAGGATCACTGGTCCTTCGTCCTGGTTCCGACATTCCAGTGCTACGAGGCGGCATTGGCGAACTTTGCGTGTCTGGAAAACTCGTTGGGAAAGGCTATCTCAATCGCCCCGATTTGACGATAGAACGCTTCCCGTATCTCCAACGTTTCAAAGAGCGCGTATATCGAACAGGCGATCTCGTCAGAGTCCTGCATGACAACACTTTCCAATTCCTGGGTCGCGCTGATGATCAAGTCAAACTGCGCGGCCAGCGCTTAGAAGTAGCTGAGATCAATTCCGTCATCAAGCTGTCTGACCATGACATCTCGGACGTTGCGACATTTGTCCTGAAGCATCCAAAACAGCAAAAAGAACAACTAGTCACGTTCATGGTTTGCGGGAAGCGCTTGAAGGCCCAGTCGGAGGTTCTGCTTGGTGACACCAGAGAATTGAAGAGTGCGAGAGAAGTCTGTCATGACAAGCTTCCACCGTACATGATTCCGACCCATTTCGTCCCACTCACTGCCATGCCGCTCAACGTCAACAACAAAGCAGACGGCAAGAGGTTGAAGCAGATGTACGAAGCTCTTTCGGTTAGCGATCTACAGAAGTTGTCAGCCACTTCTAGTCCCCCAGATGAGGCCTGGTCGAATAAGGAAAACAAGATACGCGGTGTTCTGTCACAAGTCCTGAACATACCTCAAGGTAGCACGACTAAAGACACAAGCTTTTTCGAACTGGGAATGGACTCCGTATCCGTGATTGGTGTTGCACGAGTCTTCAAACAAGCTGGGTTTGCGGAAGCCACGGCCTCTACGATACTGCGCCATCCAACTATTCGACGTCTCGCTAGAGCGTTAAGTAGCAACAATACGATTGACGGTAGCCGTCAGTCAATACTTGCAGCACAGCAATCAATGAGCGCTGTGCAGCATCGCTATAGACGCACAGTAGCCGAAAGCTTGAATATCGAGCCCAGCATGATCGAAGCTCTTGCCCCATGTACACCTCTACAACAAGGAATGATCGCGAGATCGCTAGAGAGAGACGAAGGGCTCTATTTTAATACCTTCCGATTCAAACTGAGCACGAACATCAATGATCAGAAGGTACAAAAGGCATGGGAAGGGGTATCCATGTCGATCCAAATACTACGCACAGTGTTTGTAAGAACTGAGGAAGGCTATGTGCAGGCTGTACTCAATGGCACTCACTCTCCCGATATCATCAAGACATCCTCCGAAGACAAGTACCTCATCAATCATATGAGTCAATTGCGACAAAGCTGGCTCAGCCTCAATCGTGCAGAACTTCGATGTCCAGTCGAAGTACATCTCATCACTACACAGTCGCAAAAGTTGCTTATCTTACACATCTTCCATGGATTATACGATGGTAACAGTATCGTACTGATACTACAGGCCTTTTGGGAGTTCTGCAATGGAAGGAATTCGTCGCACAACGCGCCCTCATTTCACACCGCTCTTGCACATGGTCCACTGCGAGTGGTTGATGGCGCGAGGGAATTCTGGCTAAGGCAAATCTCAAACAGTACCATGGCCCTCCCAACACTGTTCGGCAAATCAAGCCAGGATACAGTCTTCGTCACGCGCACACTTCACGCCTTAGCAAACTTTGACTCGATCAGAAGACAGCTCAACGTCACAGCGCAAGCTATCGTACAAGCTTGCTGGCTCAGCGTACTTGAAGAATACGTCAAAGGAGATGTTGCAACCGGTGTAGTAGTATCCGGACGTAGCATTGACCTTGAAGGCGCAGATCGTGTCATAGGCCCGATGTTCAATACTATTCCACACCATCATCGGGCTCAATGTAGCGAATCGTGGTCATCCATCATCAAAAGAGTACATGAGTTCAACATGCAGGCCTATCTCTATCAGCATACGTCTCTCAGAGATATCATGAAGTGGTGCAAGAGATCTTCAGATGAACCGCTTTTCGACAATCTTTTTGTGTATCAAATCGCACAAGAAAGCGAGGAGTGGGCAAGAAACGAACTTTGGGAAATACTGGATGATGGAGAAACTGTTGCTGACTACCCATTAGCGTTCGAGGCGGAGCATAGGAGCGGTAGTGATCTGAAGTTGACACTGGTCGCCCGAGAGGACATAGCCGATGCACAGATCGCAGCTAGCCTTTTAGACCTGTTCGAAGGTGCACTAAATCGGTTGCTCGAAGACCCGTCGAGTACGCTCGAACTTCCAGTCGATTTTTGCAACGCAGCCGCCAACACTACCGCAATCGATTCCAGATCTGACCATAACACCAATGGTACACCCGCCTTCTGGTGGACTGACAATGCAATTGCGCTTAGAGAAGAGATTGCGAACCTGACAGGGAACGAGTCTGAAAGCATCAACGAGGCGACGTCCATATTCGAGCTAGGACTCGACAGTATCGATGGGATTAAATTGTCTTCAAGACTTAAGAAGCGAGGAGTAGAGCTTCCAGTGAGCGGTATCATGCGCGGATTGAACATCCAAAGGATGGTGCAAAACATCGTGACCAAAGATGATACGACCAAGAAACCTCTGTCACCTTCCCATCTGGACCTTTACAAACAAGAGCTGGCGAAATATCCGGGACATTATGCGCACGAAACCGATGACATCAAAGAGGTACTCCCTCTAACGCCATTGCAAGAGGGCATGCTCGCCGAGATGATCGCATCGAATTACACAAGATACTACAATCACGATGTGTTGAGACTTGATCCAGCTACCGACGTCAGGAAGCTCAAAGAAGCTTGGACCATGGTCGTCGCTGCTTCGCCAATCTTACGCACTGGTTTCATCGAGGTAGACGACCCAGAAATCGAAACCCCCTTTGCGCAGGTCATACATCAACAACCGCATGACTTCTGGTCACAAAAAAGCTCAAATAAGGTACCCGATTTTACGTCAATCTTTGGAGAGCTTCGAAAACATGCAATCCGCCAGGCACTTTCGACACCAGCATTCTATCTTACATTCATCGACACGCCGGGCCAATGTTATCTCGTATTATCAATCGCGCATGCATTGTATGATGGGGTTTCCCTCGGTCTGCTTCACTCTGATGTGCACCAAGCCTATCACAATGAGTTCAAAGCTCGACCTTCCTACGTCCCCGCTTTGGCAGACATCATAGCCACTTCGGGATCCGGCGCTGACGACTTCTGGAAAGACTACTTGTCTGGCGCTAAAAGTAGTTCTTTCTCTGCTGAAGCGGGGGAACTTATTAGAACGCCCAGCGTTGTACATCGCCTTGAAAAGGACAGTGGGGTAGCATTGGACGACTTGCAAACCTTTGCACGGAAGGCCAATATATCCCTCCAAGCCGTCGGGCTGACAGTTTTCTCCCTGGTCTCTGCGTCTTTTACTGGCTCTCTCGACGTCACCTTCGGCTCGGTGCTTTCGGGACGCGACAACGAAGAAACATCCCAGCTCATGTTCCCAACTATGAACACTGTTGCTGTACGAAGCATTGTCCATGGCACCTGTGTTGAAATGTTGCGATACGTACAAGAGAATCTCACAAACATCAAGCAATGCCAACACTATCCACTTCGAAAAGCTTTATCGCAGGTTGGGTTTGAGGGCAGGTTGTTCGACAGTCTCTTCATCTATCAGAAGAGTTTGGTGCAAGAAGACGGCAAGAACGAGAGCCTATATACTAGCATTGAAGACCACAGTGACGTTGAGTATCCTGTGTGCGTAGAGATGGAGGTGGTACAAGGCACGTTGGTTTGGCGCTGCGCAGTGAAAGAGAAGGTGTTCGGCTCAGAAGGCGCGCAGCAATTGCTGGAGCGAATGGATGAGGTACTACGCCGATTGATGGATCGTCCAGAAGCGTCCATCATAGACACCAACGCTACGGAAGGAACCTCAGTGTGTGGCTTGCCAACTTTCGAACAGGAAGACATTCGCGTCAGAAGAAACCTCGAAAATTTCGATGGACTCCAAGGCGATGACACGCAAGATATAGTAATGATCAGCAAGATTCGCGAGGTGCTAGCTGCTGTTTCCAAGACGCCCGAAGAAGAGATGACAGCTGGAACGACAATCTTCCATTTGGGACTTGACTCTATCAGCGCGATCAAGGTATCATCTCTGCTTCGCAAAAAGGGCGTCATGCTCAGCGTTGGTGAGATGCTCCGCGCTGGCTCAGCTGAAAAGATGGCAAGGCTCGTGGATAAACGTGTTGTCGAATCGCCAAAGGAAGACAATGACGATCAAGCCATTCTTGATGTAACAATGCAAGGCCTGGACAGATCCGAGATTCTGGGTTGTGTTGGTATCGACGAGAAAGATGTCGCCTATGTGATGCCAGCCACCACTGGACAGCTGTACATGCTGTCGATGTGGCTAAACACCAAAGGGAGCAACTTCTATGCGGAGTTTTCCTACAAGATGAATGGCAAAAATACATTCAATGATATTCAGCAGGCATGGGAAGCGTTGATCACAGCGAATCCAATCCTCCGGACATGGTTTGCCCCAGCAGACAATCATCAGATTCCATACGTTCAAATAGTGTTGAGAGACGTTGAAAGCACTGTCACGGAGGTCACTGGGGTCGAAGAAGATGCGCTACACGGTCGTATGTCATCTGTTACCTCTCCGCAGCCATGGGTCAAACTTTTCGTCTCGCGAGCTAGAGAAGGCTGGAATTTGAGACTGAAGATTCATCACGCACTGTATGACGGCGTCAGCTTGCCTATACTTGTGCAGCAACTTCAGGATTGTTGCAACGGCGTCTCAACTTGTTCGTCGGATGCCACGATCAGCAAGCTCATTGCGACAGGTCTTTCAGTCTCAGCGGTGGAGCAGCGCAAGGGCTTTTGGAGGAATTATCTGCGGAACACAACGACAATGCCTTTTCTGCAACCAGCCTCCACTCCGACCAAGAAGACCGAAATATTCAGGCCATCGCTACTACCAACAGTAAGACTGGAGACCGTTGCTCGTCAGAACGGGTTATCAACGCAGGCCATTCTGCTTGCCGTATATGCAAAGCTCTACGCAAGACTGAAAGATAGCAAGAACCGTGAGAATGTGGTCATTGGAGTCTACCTAGCCAACCGTTCGCTGCCTATCGAGGGTATCGCATCAGCAGCCATACCAACACTCAATCTCCTTCCATTGCGCATTCGGGCGCCACTTCAACGTACTGCACAAGACATCGCGGCAGACATGCAACGCGATCTGCAAGACATCAGCAAACTAGCGAATGCATCTACGAGCCTCTTTGAGATCCACCAATGGACTGGAATCAAGGTCGACACGTTCGTCAACTTCCTGTCTCTCCCTGATATGCAAGAAGCTGAGGAACCTGCTTCTGACAAAAGCAAAATCATGATCGAACCGGTTGGACAATGGAACGACACCGTCAGCAGAGAGTCGGCCATCGAGGATAGAAGCTCGGAGGTGTTCAGCAAGCTGGTGAACAAACGAGTCAATGAAGCATATCTTGTAAGTCACATCAGAACATTGTCGTGTCGGAAGCCGATACTGACGTACATTCAGCATGCGATTGACGTCGAAGCGACGATTCGCAATGGTGCTCTGGACGTTGGCGTCTTTGCGCCAACCGAAATGTTAAGCGTCCAGAGGGGTGAACAGTTGGTGGATGATCTCAAGAAAGAACTTGAAGGGCTATAGAAGCAATCCCTGTTAGTTGTCTTTGAGGAGTGAACAGGCGTTGAGGGCAGGTAATACTCGGGTTCACTGGCGTAGCTATTTGTAAATTATACTTCCTTGGACATACGTGTTATGATAGATTCCATTCCTCTTCTGCATGAATTCCACCATCATGGTCACCCCCTTCCCAACCTCCCAAACACCCCCAACAGCGTCCCCACCCTATTCACCCACAGAAACACGGTGATCCAAACATTGCCCACCATGACCTCGTTGTATGCAACAAAGTCCCAGAATATTTCGCGTCCCATGCCCGCATAGTTCGCATACATGTGGCCCATATCACCGCACGCCAGTATCAGCAAAAATATGCGTGTCGTAGGTACATGGCGCGTAACAGCCGTGCAGAGCACGTTCAGAGCGGCCAAGACAAGGAATATACTACCGAGCGTGTACGCGAGGAGGATGGCAGGGGGCGAGGCCGAAGACGGTGGGGAGAGCGGAAGTTGACGCGTTATGAAGGTGGAAGGGGAGGAGAAGGCTGCGTAGGCGCCGAGGAGTTCAGATGCTGGGGAGGTTCTCTAGTTAGCTGACGAGTATCTAAATGTTGCACGATGCGCAAGGTGCGGAGCGAGTGGGCTTACTTGGCTCCAGGTAGGTAAACACCAGCGCTGGCCAGAACGGAAGGTTAGTACCGAGTGCCATTGTGCAGACACCAAATTCTAGAGGCAACGGCCGTCCTATTGGGCCTGGGACGGCGGATAATGGTGTTAATCACGTCATGACAAGGCCTGAGGCGGATGACAGGCGGCCTGCGATACCACGGCACGTTTGGGCCTGGTCTCGGAATGGCTTCGGAAATGTTCCGATCAACTGGCAGCTCACCTCGCGTCGCTTCACACAACAGCACGCCCGATTTGTTCCGAAAAAGAAAAAAGAAACTCGATGAAATGGCAATACAAAGCTACTTGCGAGAGTGCCCACATCGGTGGATCGCTATCCAGCAGCAAACTCATGATTCGTAACATACCGACAACAACAACAACAACATCTATTCCAACACCTGTTCTAACATCTATGCGCTAATCCATCAACTCGGTCAATTACCTTCTCTTACCAAACTCCACTCTGCAACTGTAGGCCCATCTGTAGGGTTTTCGGCAAACTGGTTTCCTTTCACCCCCAGATGCGCATACCGGCCGCTCCATACATTCTGCCCAAGCGTAACGTTCGTTTGGTTGCCAATATATGTTTTGATTTCGTACGCCGTGACCGGATCCCACGGTGCACTAATTTGCACCTCATCCGAAATGACGCGCCTCACGTCGTCATTTGACCGTGAAGAGAAAGGCGGCAGTGTGCTGTTGGAAAAGTAGACTTCGAAGTGAGCGGGAGGCTGGTTCGCCCAGTCCATCACGATCTTGTGAATTGGGTAGAAGGCCGAGGTACCCAAATCCACAGTAAGGTAACTGGTCATGTTTGCAAGCTCCGGTTGCCATTTTGTGCTTGCAGCACCGTCTATGGCTGCGATTGGAAACTGGCCAGGTTTGTTACCTTGAGGTGGTGGCAGGAGCGGCTTGCATTGAAGGATGTTTCCGCCAACGGTGAGGATTTCGCCCATGGGCCGGTTGCGAATTACTAGTGGCTCATCGCTCAGTTCATGTCTCGTAATGTTGTGGTTGCTGCGGGTGCCGACTGTGACAGGAATGGGCTTATCAAAGTAGGTTGCGTTGGCGGAAGGGAGAGTGTACTTATCACGTGGCAGGCGCGCGAGGGTGGTGTGCGTAGAATTTGAAGTCGCGTTGATGCCGTGACCCATCCAGTAGAAGGTGCGGTAATTCAAATACTGTATCTGCGGTGGTAGTGAAGGATCGATGTCTAGTCTGTCGTAGTATAGCCCTAGACCGAGGTAGCCGAAGATAGCGACACGGTTCGTTCCGCCCATCCCGGTCAAGAAAGGGAATGCAGGGTGTGTTCCTCCATTTTCTCCGACGTTGTCGATCAGTTGCTCAGAATACTGGTACCACGGTGCGCGAATGTAGGGCGACGACGAATAAACGTCGTATGTGAAGCTGGAGCAACCAGAAGGTGAGACCTCATTCGCCACGACGGCAAAGGAAGAGTAGGTCATAGCTGGGCCATCGAGAGATTGCTTGGCGGCGTAGTAGTCCAGATTGGCCAGGCTGTATGGGTTCGGATAATGCAGCAAATCGTCTACGAGAACCACGTCGGCTTGTTTGACGGCTACTGATCCATTCATACCAGTGTATTCCACAATGATACCAGCGTCGTCGTTGACTGGGAGTCGCATTTCCGATGCCTTCTCTGCCCAGCTGGCGTTTGGGCTACGACCGAACCATGTATTAAACTCGTTTGTCTCAAGAAAGTGTCTCTGCATGAGTGCAGTAGTAAAGCCTACGTTATTGACTTGATTGGCGTATTCGTCTGGGTCCGTAGCGTTCCATAGTTCCCAGGCACCGGATGTCTCATTGAAGTCCAAAAGTTGGCCGAAGAAGTGCGCAATGGAATTTGATATGGGCAGCAATGTATCATTGAAGTATTGCTCGTCTCCAGTAATAATGAGGTGGTTGTTGAAAGCCAAGCTGATGTCTCCGTTTAGATGGTATTCATAGTCAAAGCAAGCCCCGGTACCCGTACAATTTCCGAATCGCGCACTTGTCCAAGGGTATACGGCACCTCCGGGAGCAAAGCGACCCGTTTGATTCTTGCTTGAGGTGAATGCCATCTCAACATTTCGCCGCGCTTGCTCAAAATGATCCACACGATATTTGATGACGTTTTGCGCGTGCTGAGGATGCGATACTTGGATTCCCGGAGCCATCCATACATCACTATCCCAGAATATCATGCCGCCGTAGGAGTCGGAGCCAAGCCCACCGACAGGTATGCTATAGATATCGAGCTTTGTGTTGTTATCTGCAGCGGCTACAGCGTTGGGTCCGACCATGTTGGAAAGAAGATAAAACGGGTTTGTGTGGGCCAAGATGTGTAGCTCCTGCACATGCGGATCATTGGGTAAGGAGCCGTTTGGCAGGAGATAATCGTCCACAGCGTCCGGTGGTAGGATGGATTCCCACTCTTCAATATGAGAATGAAGGAGCTTGTAGTATCCTTCTTCCGCGCCTAATAGCGAGGCGTTTTGCGCTACAGCCTGGGGGTCTGGGAAGGCATCAGTCGATGCGACTCCAATGAACTTGTTCAGTTCGGTTGGCCGAAACGCGGTCAATTCAACTGCTACAGATTGTGCGATTGTCGAGCCGTTACCGCCACCGAAGACATGTTCTTCTACCTCGCTACGAGTGCTGAGGTCTACCCAACTGCTGGCACGTAGAGTAGAATATACGTATGCTGTGACGTTCGCGATGTTTCCCGGGCTGACAGCGGACCAGATGGTCGGCGCATCTTTTTCAAACTTCTTGTCGACAAAGGTTGAGCGAACGGCACAATCTCCATCTAGGACATCGTATACGGTTACATTTACGTCGCGAGTCGAAGTGAGTCGTAGCCTAACGGCAGCCTTATTAACGTGAAGCTTGTGAACGAAAAGCTGGTAGTCAACGTCGATAGTCCCATCTCCTGAACCTCCGGGCTTCCAGTTATATCGCCAGTTCGCTATTCCAGCTTTAACATCAAGACTTGAGACAAAGTCCGAGATGTGTTCGCGATTCACAGATGCGTTCAAGAACTCGCCGTTTGCCTCGACGACCAGGCCGCTTGAATGTGGTATCCCAGCAATGAAGCTTTCCCATCCATATTGATACAACCAAGGGTAGTTGGTGCCATTGGTTCGCGGCTGACTATTCCAAAATCCGGCGATAGTCGAGAAAGCTTGTCGTCGGCTGAAAAGTGGCCACCCGCTTATGACATCGCCGTCAACCGGTTCGTCGACTTCAAAAAACGGCCCAGCAGCTGCGACATTTATGCCAAAATAGCCATTTGCGAGCGTCAAACGCGACTGATAGTGACCTTGATCCAAGGCATGTGTTAAGATTACCCAATTGTCGTTATCCCACGTTACATCCTTGAATCGATCCTGCTCGCTGCTGGAGGAGCTCGACGCCAAGTGTGTCGATGCTAAGAATGCGACTGTGACCCTGAGGAAGCTAGTCGAGAGCATGTCTTGGGTGGTCAAAGAGGAAATAGGGTTCGAGACAGTCAAAAACGTGCCCGGCCTGCTGGCCTTAAAGCAAGGTACAAAGCCATGCCGATCATTCACGTAGCTGGCCAGTGACGCCCACGAGGTGTCACTCGCTCGCCTTCTTTACCTTTTCCTACACCGCTAGGCATGGGCTGATCTACCCGATAGCCTGTCATGCGCGCCTTTCGCGGCCCTGTTTAGATCCTCGGGCCGCTGGTAAGCCTTTTTGTTAATGCGAATTGGCACTCGCTCATGACTACTCTGTTGATCGGACAGCAACCCAAGAACGCAAATTTAACAAGGACGTATTCAGATTAGCTGGAAAGCCGAAGACGCGTCGATCGCGGGTACGGCAGGCGACGAAGGTATGGCTGTGGTCGCGCGCTGCTGACGTCATTCTGCCGTCGTGCTCCGTACCACCTATTTTTGTCATCTCATCATTCATCGGGGGGGTTGGCTGACAGCAAATACACGACACATACATTCCTCTAAGATAATCACGCTACTGCAAGCTTTCTAGACGCTACCACACGTCTTTGGGGTACTGCAACCTTGACAGCCATGCGATTACGAGTTCCCGCTCCAATGCCCGTGGCTGACTCGCGCGAAAAAGGAGCATGCCATTCGGGTAGCTGAAAACTGATTACCCCAGCTCTCCCCCACTCCCATGGCTCACCGAATGGTTTCAGAGATCGCCAAAGTCTTCACGAAGAACAGTAACGATCTGTATACGCCACTCGATGCCGGCTCGAAGACCATTCGCCTGCTGCGCCTTATGCCTGGAGCTTGGCAGGAAGATATCCGTGCGCAGCTCTTGGAGTACTCAATAGCTGGGGCTCGAGACCGCTACGTTGCCATCTCTTACACCTGGGGCGATGCAGAAGTGGTTCCTCAGGTCTCAATCGAGTGCAACGACAGAGTCGTGTATATTTCGGAGAACTTATTCACCGCCCTCCGCGCACTAAGGCGACAGGACCAGTGGCTACTGCTTTGGGCGGATGCCCTCTGCATCAATCAAGCTGACACTTTGGAACGTACAAGCCAAGTTGGCTTGATGGGTGATATATACAGTAGTAGTAATGAGACTGTAATATGGCTGGGCGAGCCAACGCCCCACGACACAGTTGCTTCTGGCCCTCTGAACAACAACGCTCTCAGTCGGCACCTCTCCCAGTCACAGACAACCTGGACGGGCAATTCAAGCGATCGTAGCTTACTCAATGCATACTTGGCTGATCTTGCACTTTCGCGTATAGCGGGATCTCAAGACCTGGCCAGCGCCAACACTGGCCCTGATATATTTGGAGCATTCTGTTTGATACAAGAGTTCGCAGAGAATACTTTACATCCTGTGCTCAAGGCTCTGAGCCGCGAAAAAGCTTTCGCGTTGCAAAACCATGGGATCTCCAGCAGCTGGCATGGTTTGGTGCTTGCAAAGGCCCATGTTCGTGGTTCTAGGTCATCAAGAGTATGGGAGGGCCTTGCGAAGTTGATGAGCAGACCTTGGGTTCGTCTTAATTTCCCGCATACTTGATTGCGTAGCCTAACAATGGCAGTGGCAACGCGTCTGGATTGTACAGGAGACTGTGTTGTCCAGTAAAGCTACCATTCCCTATGGTGCATTTTCGGCGCCTTGGTCCATGTTCGCCAGGGCCGCTGCTAATTATGCCCAACCACGGCATATGTTATGCCTGGACCTGGCCGGTACTCTGCAGGGACAAGATATCTTAGACCAATTCAGTAACTTCGTGCTTCGCATCGAAGATACCAGGCTTCGGTACCATGCCCGCTCAGACAGTGCGACAGCCCTACAGCTGCTTTGGAAGTTCAGACCCTTACAAGCGACCGACAAGCGGGATAAGGTTTTCGCCCTACTTGGAATCATCACCAACTGGCAAGGTCTACCACCATTACTGCCTGACTACAAATACAGCTCTGCAATAACTTTCACCAAAATGGCAATCGACAATATACGGCGCGCAGTCTCCCTGTCAGTTCTTGCAGGTGATCTCGAGGCCGTACTTAACCGCAGACGAGAGAGTGGTATACCTTCTTGGGTCATGGACTGGTCTCTTCCATGTCTCCCCACAGAGATCGAAAGAGTGAGTGCCTTGCGCATGTATACTGCGGATAAAGGGCAAAAAGGGACCGTTCGCTACAACTCGGTAAATCAGCTTCTCGAGGTTGAGGGTGTCTACATCGGCAGCGTGACGACAATTGGTGATGTTAGTCGACACTCTCAAATTAGTGATACGCGCGCCGCCATACGAGCGTGGAGCTTGCTCGTCAAATCACTCGATCAAGTAAGCCACATGTACCCGACCGGAGGAGCTTACGAGGACGCATCCTGGCGGACACTCATTGGAGACATGATATATACCGGCACGACTCCAGGTACCCGTGCTACACAAAGTTCGTACCGTCGCGCGAAAGCAGAGGACCACGAGGCTTAGAGAGCATGGGATATGTGGTCTCGCTGCATTTCTCGCGATACATTCAGTCGTACGGCGTCATTTAGCCAACGAGATCTCGATGAAGGCATCTCTGCTATCCATCATACTCTTAAGACCGTAACAGCTTCTCGGCGTTTCTTCATAACCAGCTCTGGCCATATGGGTATGGGTCCAAAGTCAACTACCGAGGGTGACAAAGTCTACGCCTTCAAGAGTAGCAATGCTCCTTTCATGATTCGGCAAGACCAATCCGTACTCGTCGACAACCATAACTGGACCATCCTTGCGGGGGAAGGCAGCAACAACCACCCGGTTAAACGACTGGAGACCCGTTTCTTTCTAGTCGGCGACTGTTTCATTCATGGTGTGATGGATGGTGCGGCTTTTTCGCACGACGATATTGAGTGTGAAAAGCTTTATCTCGCATAGTTTCTGTGCATGGGACTCCTCCACAACAGTTCTGGGCGACTCTTTATGCTGGGCGAGTTCAAAGATAAGTAGAGTTAGAAGAAGTCCATTTTGGATTATAGTAAAAGAAGTACATATGTACAAGAAACGAAGTGACTCTTTGTCCACTAGATACCTGATCTTAGAGTCATCTCACTACTCTCCAGACCTCCGGACTAATGGGTAGGTGTAATTCGAGTGGGCACTCGAGCGACTAAATGGTTCCTGGGATGGCAATGCTTTGTCTACCAGTTGCGCTCAGCCTTCAACTTCCTCCACCAGTCCCTTAGCATCCAAGCGTCGAATTCGGTGATCTCCATGGCGCTACCAGCCATCATGATGAAGCTCTTCTGACCCTCGGGCACCCAATCGTAGAAGTCTAATCGAGATGTTAGCAAGATTCAATGTTACATTGAAGAGATTTCCATACCTAGAAGACCGAAGCCATGACCCATCTCGTGAAGCAGGATGTGAATGTTCTCTTGCCCGATGTTGTCCAAGAAGTAATCTGGGCCAATCTCCTCTCCCCAGTTGTATCCATAGCCGCCCATCTGGCCCTCAAGACTGTCGTCGAGCCAAAGGCTGATGTCGTAGCGGCTGGCTTTGCCACCAGGGCATTGGCTCATGTCGCCATCGAGATGAATGGCGCGGTAGCAGCCAGGGTCGCATTGTGGCACGCCATCGGTGTCTGTCGTGGTGTAGACGTCGATATCAGAGGTGTCGCCTTCAAGTTGGCTCTTGTCCTTGACTGCGTAGCCAACGACGTTGACGTTGAGCTCGGTGAGAGGGAAACCGTCATATCCAACGAGGATATCGAACCACTGCTGCATTGAGCGCTGCAGAGCCTTGACAGTGGAAGCGCGCGCATCCGCAGTGCTCTTCTTGTCGTTGTTCCAGCGAACACAGTAGTTGATACTACCGTTGTTCGCCATGAACTGGTCGATGATCCAGTTCTTGTCCTGGAGGCCCTGTGGGTTCTCCTTCATAGTCTGTTTCCAGACCTGGTCCAGACCGGTAACCATGCTGGACGGAGGGTTCCATGAAGTCGCCTTGGGGATCTCAGCACGCGAGACGAGGTCATCGGTGCGCGCGAAGACGTTGCGCTCCTCGAGGGAGCAGAAGCGGCGGTCGATATGCTTGATATGCGGGTGTGCCAGCGCACCCAAACCGAAGGCCGAAGCAGTGAGAAGGGAGGTAAACTTCACCATATCGATGCAAATATAAACGAGTGAAAAGGAATGGAAAAGAGTGACGGAAAAACGAATGCTTAGGATGATGGCCTGGTATTCAGAAACCTGCCACGGGAACAACTACCTACTTTATACCACTACAATTGTTGTACGATCGGATCATCTTCTTAGGCATGCGTACTTTGTGGGCATTAAGCAGGACGCCAAGCAGTGGAGACCGCAATAACGGAAATTATCACTAAGGCGAGACAGTTCGAATCCTGCATTTCGTAATGCGATTCTAGATTCGGGGCAAGACGACGACTCGTATCACGTGGGTGGATGTTTCAGTGAAACGGTAGGCGCGGAAGTGGGCAGGGGAAGGCGCGTGCAGAAGTTGGTGTTTGATCGCCAACGGGGGTGGGAAAGATGGGTATTTCTCCTTCACGCATTGCATATATAGCATGTCTGTTGTACGAAGGGACATTTCCGTACCTGCCAACTTTTGATGGTATCGTTGATGGCGATGCAACTTTTTGGAAAGGAGAGGGTAAGGGGGTAAGAGTTGTTGGTTGTCCAGCTGAGAGAGGCTAGCATAGCCCCACTCTCCTCTCCCAGCTCTGGCCAGATGGACCACTTTCATTCCTCACCGGCTCAGCCTGATGCGCAACCACAGTGATGAACGGTAACTGATAGAGCAGTCAATAGCAAAGTATGATGTGGCTTTATGTGTGCGCCCTCGCTCAGTCTACTTGTCGAACTTATTTCCAGCGAGTCAAACAGTCTTTTTCTATCCCTGCTTTCATCTTTATCGCAGCCTCCGTATGCGAATTTAATACTCTAGTAGTCTTTTCTCCTGATCGTCTAATAAACTGTGTTGTATCATTAAGTATGTAAGGAATGCAGCCGTCCTCAGTCTGGTCATCACAATTAGTGCCCGAGACCAAAGCCACAATTCTTCCGAGCTTTTGAGTCATGCAACAGCCGCGGTTCGATGCTACAAACACAGCAGATGGTCCTTATGCGACTGCCCCGCTGAGCCTGCACAAAGGTAGCCACCAGTTCAGGCTATTCGAGCTACAGCGCACCTTCAGACCCAATCAAATGTTGTCTGCGCACCTATTCATTGGACAGGGGGTACCCCTCATACACGGCATTTTCATACGCCAAGGGCCCAATGGTCAAGCCAGACAGTATACACCTTAACAGTATAGCGTTCCCCGTCGGCCGTAGCATATGGTCATTCTTGGAGCAGATGTGGCTCCAAGAACGGTTTAGAGTCTACTGGATCGACGCCATCTGCATTTGCCAAGAGGCGGTATTCGAAAGAAACCATCAAGTACAGATGATGGAAAAGATCTACAGTAATGCTCAATCTGTTTCTATCTGGTTGGGCGAGGCCGATGAGGAAGAGGCTAGTGATGTAGCCATGAACTTCTTTGCTACTCCTCAACATTTTACGGAGGCAGACGCATCACGGGCTGCAGAACAAGATTGCTTTGGTTGGAACGATCGGCAAGAGCAAGCTACTCGGAAGCTTTGGAAGAGATGCTATTTGAGAAGAGTATGGATCATACAGGAAGTGGTTCTAGCTGCTGACATCACGATCTTTTGTGGATCTAAACACGTTAGTTAACAAACGCTGGTGCCCTTCTTTAACGACATGACTGGCTTCCTATTAAGGCAAATACAGGATCAATCCGAATCTTCACCGGACCTTTTCACCTGGCATAGCTCGCCTCCTGGGATACTTTTCTTTCTTCAGACACAATGATGGGGAAAGGGAGATGTGGGATCTACCAGATGATCTGAATCACTTCTGCGGTTACGAAGCCACGAACCCTCTTGACCAAGTACATGGTCTAATGGGACTCATATCTGACAGGGCTAGAATGATTGTTGATTACAAAATATCTGGCGCGGCCATGCTTATCAAGCTAGTTTGTATGGCCAGCAAGTACAGTGGCGATATCTACTTCATTCGTTTTTCACTCGGCATGTCAATTCGGTGAGGACTAGATTGTCCTAGCGAAGAGATCAGCGCTAAAATCGCCTTGGCTCAACAGTGTGAGCAAGGCAAGAAAGGAATATGAGGTATCGATACTAGTCTAGACGATTTTGTTTGGTCAAGCTCGTCGACTTTCCCTACCAAAAATTCCACAAAGTTCAAGGCGTCGCAGCCCTCTTTTCACCAGGATATCCGCTCTTCATGTGTACTATGCGCCCCTTGACCCACACTGCAACCGTGTTTCGGTCATCACCACTGTACACCCATTTCTCGACCTTATCCGGCCAGCTCTCCCATCCAAAAAAATCGACTGGTCCTTCTTCGAATATGCCATCCTCGCAGCCTTCTTTGCTGACAGAGCCAAGATTGATCATTTGTGCATCCCACTCTTTCCCTACTTCGAAGCCACCAACCTTATTCTCCATCCCTACGACTGCAGCACCACCCCGTGTAGCGAGGTACAAAGCCTCTTCAGTCGAAAGTTTCGCAGTCTCAACAGAAGTTTGGATACACAGGTGTCTCGAGACCCATATCGCCTGTCGTACATTCTCAAGAATGGAAGGAGAGAATCCACCCGAGATATCCGTACCCAGACCAATCGTATGTCCCTCGTCCAGTAGGTCACGAATCGGCGCACAACCAGAAGTGATCGCCGTATTCGACGCCGGGCAATGACTAATCTTGCTCTTTCTCTCCAGAATCAACTTCCTCTCTTCCGGCTCAAGGTGCACGCAATGCGCTAATATGGTTTTCTCATTCATCAACCCATGCGAGTCATAAACATCGGCATAGTTTCTGCTATCGGGGAATAAGCTCTTGACCAGCTCGATCTCACCCTTGTTCTCCGAGATATGCGTCTGAATATGCGCATCCGTCTCTTTCGCCAGCTGTCCCATTGCCGTCAGACACGCCTCTGTACACGACGGGGCGAAGCGTGGGGTGATGATCGGTTTGACAATCTCGCCCTTTGGATCAATAGAGCGGATATAATCAATACTCGCTTTCGAATCCTCGTAACTGCTCTCCGTACTCTCATCCCGATAATATTCCGGACTCAAGTCGCTGTTCATGCAGACTCTACCTACCAACGCTCTTTGACCTCTCTTCAAGCAAATATCAGCCAAAGCGTTGGTAGCAGGCACATGGATAGTGGCATAGTAAGCTGCCGTCGTAGTCCCGTGCGACAGTGTCCTTGATACGAAGTTCTGATACACGCGATGGGCGCGCTGGAGATCAGAAAAGGAAGATTCAGTTGGAAAAGTGTATTTCTGCAACCAATCCAATAGTGTGGTTTTGCCGAAGAGACCTGTATTTGGGTGCTGCGGTGCGTGCACGTGCGTATCTATGAAGCCGGGAAAGAAGAATCCGCTCGATCTGTCTATGGAGACGATTTTGGCATCGGTCCACTCTTCCGCCTGAGAGCTTGGGAGTGAAGCGAACAGGCTTTCAAGGGAAGGGGCGTTCTGTTCTACGAAGCGAATTACGCCATCTTCGTCTACACCGATGGCGCCTTCGGGTGCGATCTCGAGCGTGGTAAGTGATGTGCTGTGAACGAAGGGGCCGAGGTAAATGGTTTTTGGTAAGGGTATCGATGCAGCCATATTTGCGGTGTTGGATTTATGATATGCCGATATTTTTCCCTTGCTCTTACTCAAACCGATACCTCTTCGAGATGAGAGGATGTAGACACGTCTTGTAGTCAAGTCGGGATGATTAGGGTCAAATACTGAAAGTTCGGGTGTGCAGGTGGGTGTGCGGACAAGAAGTCTTTGAAGTGCAGAAAGATATCAGTGAGATCGCAAACAAAATAATAGCAAAGTCTAAGTCGGCGTGGGAAGTGAGTGGCACAGTCGCCTCTTTATCAGTTGCTGGGGTAGGGGGTAGCTGCCAGAAACGGTTTAGTCGGTTTCGCTAAGATCTAGCACGTGGAGCCGGCCGGAGGAGACAACTCTGGGGCTGTCGGCGTACTCCGATCAGCGTTCACCACCATCAGCGCTGACAAAAGGAATGGTAGTAATATTCACAATGATATTCCCCCACGCACGCACTCAACACCCACTCGCATTGATGTGAAACAATAGAGGTCGAAAAGTAAGTGACTTGTCGAGGTAAGGGTTTCCAAATTTCGCAACGCGCCGCTGGTGTAATGTGCCGTTCCATTGTGTTCATCATCAATCTCTACACATACCCAAACTTACTTTTTCGGGCATATGCAACGCCAGGATATTTCCCATTTCCAAGACCTGAAACTCCTTGATGGCTTCGCTGAAAACAAAACATGAGTGCCTGTCTGCCTACCAACCCCAACCCCAACCCCCTCCCCCCCTCCTACCCCTAGAGCAAAAGACAAGACTGTGGCTATAGACTGTAATCGTGGATGGCTTGAGGGCCTTGGTCGTTGTAGTCGGGGCGCGTCATGTAGCCCTTAGTTTGGCCTTGATCGACTACGAAGATGACTTTAGCGGCGACCTGGGCGCCCAGGAAAGCCGCTTCGTCGAAACCGACGTCTTTGAACTCAGGGAAGTACTCTGGTGGCTTGACAAACTTGATCGAGGTGGGTGTCTGTCCGTGTGAAGAATGCATGTTTGGAGACATGCCGGGGATCCCACCGTGTGGCATCATGTGCTGGGTTTGCGCCGTGGTGGCTGCTAGCAAGAGTGGGTTGACTTGAGAGCCCCCATGCGGGCCGAGCTGAGGTTGAGGGGTGTTGGCTCCAGTTCCCGTGGGAGTGGAGACATTGGATGGGATCTCGGATGTGAAGATGGTGGCCGATGAGGGGGAGACCAGATACTTGGTCTGGATCGTCTGCAGGAGTGACTCCTTGAAGCCTAGTGTCATGTTAGTGGGTTGTGCAAACTGGTCGCCATGTGCTTCGTCTCACCTCTTAGCTTTGAGCCGTTGCCGCAGACGATCAATTGATCCCATAGATCGCTTCGTTTGCCAACTTCGTCGATAGATGAGATAGCCCTGTATACGGCATCTGCAATCTTCTCCAGTGTGCCATTGCCATCTGCCATGAACCGTTCGTTGCCCACCTCTATTTCGCGTCTTATGGCTCCTGTTCGTTTGGATGCATTGCTGGACTCGCCGGTGCTATTTGGCTCGGTTGCAGAGGCAGGTTCGGCGTTCTCGCCCGACTCATTAGCCTTCCTGTTGGGGCCTTCATCCAGAGCACCCTTCGCATCGGCCATTTCTTGCGTGTTCAAGTTCATGTTCTTCAACGTGTCTAAGAGCGCGTGGTCCTCGTACAGAAAGGTGGCTTTTTCGAGTTTGGAGTTGGGTAGCCTGACGGGCTTGTTCGCTTGCGGGGCTGGGGCGCCCTTCTTTTTGGCATTGGCCTTTTCTTGCTTCTCCTTCTCCTTCTTAGCAAGGTATTCAGACATCTTGCCACCTGCGACGATGCTTGCGACGTCTAAGACACCCTCGTCATCGCCAGCTCCCTCTTCCCCAACTTCAGTGTCTGCGCCAGGACCGCGTGGCACGTTCCCGATTATGGACGCTGCTGCAGCACCCGATCCCGGTGCGCCTGTCGAGGCAGCCGCGGCAGGGTTGACAACGACGTCCTTGGTGGGCGCATCTGCTGATCCTGGTAGTGGGGTCCCTGGGGGGAGAAGCTCGCATATTGGGGACCTCTTGAGCTGTTCACACATGTCGCGGTTCAGTCCCTTGGGCTTCAGCTTGGCGAGAAGGCCCTTGGTAAAGGCTTCACCTCCACATCCAGCCAACGAGATGACCCTGCCCTGCGTATGGGGGATGAACTCGCTAACGGCAGTGACGTCTGCCTTGTCCTTGCCGACGTCGACGACGGTGGCCGTGTGCACGCCGTACGCCCATGTAGTCGCCAGTGCTGCGTCCATCAGGCCAAAGGCGGGGACCTTGAACTTTTCAAAGAAGAATTGCGTGAGCTTCTCGTGCTCTCTCGGCGTCCATGCTGGCTGGGTGATGAGGAGGATCGGGGTATGGAAGGGCGGGTTCAGCGAGTTGTAGACGTGGGTGATGAGGGCGAAGAAGCAGGGCCAGTCGACTATCCTGCCTTCCTGGATTGGCCATATCGCTCCTTCTTCTGAGACGCGGTCCTCCTCCCATATCACCTCGTCATCGCCGCCGGCCGCCTTGTTCTCTTCTTGCGACTCGTCCTTGGGCTCGCCATTCTCCGCCGCCGGCTGGTCCTGCTTTCTCCGGATCTTGTAGGGCTCGAACTCGCCCTCTTTCTCGGCAGGGAACATGCGCGACCTCACGCGCAGACGCGCCGGCGTAAAAGACTCGGGCAGGCCCAGCTGCGCGACTGTCGTCTCCGAGCCCGGTGAGATGATCTGAGATGAGTCAGCGCATGCGGCGAATGAAGGGGAGAGCACGTGATGCTCACGATAATCTGGTCATCTTTAAAGGGCGGCATGGCGGCGCAATTGGTGATGTAGGCACAAGCTCTAGGGCGCGCGTGAGAGCTACCAGCCAGGTACTGCGCGCGGGCGCCGTCGACTTTCGCGACTGCGGCGCTAGCCGGCGCACGGCCGCGGGCAGCCCTCCAAGCACATGCAAGTCCTCTCCAATCCATACCCGACCCTCCCAACGTGCCCACAGAAGCACTCACTATGGAACTCCTGTCTTTACAGCATTATATTACCAACACTGCGGGACTCTGCTCGTGACGCCACAACCCTGGTAACTGACTCTCCGTCGCCCACCATGTCTACCATGGCAGCCCCGGGAACCGCCACCTCTCGGTCGCTCGCAGAGGCCTCTAAAGCTGCCGTCTTCAACACAGCGGAGGCTCTATCGACGTCTGTACTGGGCATGAAGGCCGCCGATACTACCCCACCGACCAACTTTGGTCTACTGGGTCGCGTTGTTCTCTCCATTTTCAGTGTACTGCCCACCGTCTTGTACTGGGTGACATACACGTTACCAACATGGCTGTTCACGCTCTTTTCCATGAGCCTGACTTTCACCATGAACTTCACCACTTTGTACGTCATTCAGACTCTTTGAAGGATTTTTGCTGAACAAGAATCTCCCAGGATGCTCGTCGTGGTGTTCGTCGTGTCCACCATTAGTTACTTCGTGAGGTACCGATACATGACAATGTATGCGCGCCTACCGCCTGAACCACAACGTGAGGAGCCACAGGTCGAAGTCTTCCCTGACAGTGCGGAGAGTGACTCTAAAAGGGGTTTGTCTAACTATCTTGATGAATTCCTCAGCGCAATCAAAGTGTTCGGTTACCTAGAGCGTCCAGTCTTTCACGAACTCACGCGCACTATGCAGACTCGCCGCTTAGTCGCCGGAGAGACAATCCTCTTGGAAGAAGAGAAAGGTTTTTGTCTAGTGGTAGACGGCTTGGTCCAAATCTTCGTCAAGTCCAATCGCGCAGAATCCGATTCTGATGAGGAGGAGCTGGGCGGGGAATCCCCGAGCGACTCCGCACAGCAAGGGCATCGACAGGGCTACCAGCTTCTCACCGAGGTGAAGAACGGCGCGCCAATGTCTTCATTGTTTTCCATTCTCTCTCTATTTACAGAAGATGTCAAGCTGCGTCACGACGAAGACGAACGTCCGGGCATGAGTGTACCAGCGTCGCCTCACGGACAGACCAGGCCGTCCATGTCGCGAAACAGCAGTTTTGCAATGGACAATTCAAGACCACATACCCCACGCGAGGTTCCAGAAGGCAGGCTTCGACATCGAAGAACATCAACTTTGAACAGTCCCACGGCAGGCGGACGGCTTGAAAGCGTACCGCCTCTGTCGCTGGACATGGATGGATTTGGTGATGAACGTCTCAAACACACCAAAACCCGAAGGTCACCTTCGCGCTCTGCAAAGCCCAAATCTGCCCACCCAGACATTGTTGCACGCGCCACCGTAGACACAACCATTGCCATCATTCCCGCTACTGCATTCCGCCGATTGACGCGCATATACCCCAAAGCGACGGCGCATATTGTACAGGTCATCCTCACGCGCCTACAGAGAGTCACTCTTGCAACTAGCCATGCATATTTGAGCCTAACCAATGAGGTACTCCGCACGGAAAAGCTCATGAACAAGTACACCACGTACGATCTTCCCGGGTTCCTACGAGATGCGCCGCTGGAGCGACTGAAGGAAAAGTTTGCCAAAGAGACGGACCGCATTGGGGCAGACGAAGGCATGAAAGGCATCGCGCTGCACAATCCTGGAGCTGGTCGCCGGCGAAGATCCAGCGTGTCGCTGAGAAGAGGCACAGCTGCGCAAGCCCGCCTCGCCGCCGCGCGCGGCGCGAAGCCTGATGTTAGCACTGATACACTGCCCAAAGTCACCTCACCAGACCAAGTACCGCGCAACGACCGTATCAGTGCAGGTGATCTCCTGACCAATTCGCAAATGGCACGTGGGGCAGGTCGCAGTGGGCGTAGCAGTTTCTCCCAGCCATATCAGCAAGAGCGCCGGGACTTGCGAACGCCACTAGACGCCAGCTCCTTCAATCCCTTCGCATCTCCCTCATTACGTCCAAAGACGCTTCATCGGCAAGAGTCTATTGATGAAGCCACCGTCTTCAGAGAATCAATACTTGGATGCATGTTCAAGGCGATTGGACTCACCAATCCCGAAAACCCTATGCCCAGACCAACAGCATCGGTAGAACAGTCGCCTCAGCTTGTTTCGTTCGATGCCAGCCGACAAAAGGCTGTTTTCACAAACGCTTTCGGCTTCATCGACCCTTATGCAGCTTCTCGAGACGGAGATACCGAGTCCATGGCATCTGCATCGGGTATGTCAAACATGAGCGCTGCAGGGTCACACAATATACTGGAAGAAATTGTGAATGACGTTGAGATTGTCTTCTTTCCTAAAGACTCTGTTCTTGTGGAGCAGGGCGAACGAAACCCTGGCTTGTACTACGTGATTGACGGATTCCTTGACGTAAGCGTGCCTGTGGAGGAAAATGCGCCCGAAACCAACGTTCTCGGTACCCTTCCTAATGGTCCTGGCTACACTGAAGAAGAGCTTTTTGGCCCTCCACTCCGACCAGCAGGCTCGACTACCCCTTCCCGGCCTGCTGCTGACGGCAACAAGAAGAAGCGCACTAGGCGAAGTCTTTTCATGACCAAACCCGGTGGTCTTGCAGGGTATCTTGGAACCGTGTCATCAAACCGGTCTTTCGTTGATGTTACGGCCAAAACCGATGTGTACGTAGGTTTTTTGCCCCGGGCAGCCATCGAACGGATAGTAGAACGCTACCCGGTCGTATTGTTAACTATGGCTAAACGCCTGACAACGCTCCTACCACGTCTAATTCAACATATTGACTTCGCTTTGGAATGGGTTCAAGTGAACGCTGGGCAGGTCATCTACAACCAAGGTGATGAGAGCGACGCAATCTACATTGTCCTCAACGGACGGTTGCGAGCAATCCGGGATGCTGAAAACAGTGCCGTCAAAGTCATTGGCGAATACGGTCAAGGCGACAGCGTCGGTGAGCTTGAGGTTCTCACCGAATCCGCCCGCCCTGGATCGTTACATGCGATTCGAGATACAGAGCTGGCAAAGTTTCCGAAGACGCTTTTCAATAGTCTTGCTTTGGAACATCCCGGTATCACGATTAAGATCTCGAAGATCATCGCATCCCGTATGCGAGCTTTGGTCGACGATCCATTACATGAACAGAGCAAGGAGAGAGGCACCAAGGCCACCCGGGCGAACGTTTCTTCAACAATAAATCTTCGCACAGTCGCCGTTCTCCCGGTGTCTGCGGGAATCCCAGTAGTGGACTTTGGAAGCCGTCTCGTCAACGCACTTACACAGATTGGTATGCCTCAAGGTGTTGTCTCTCTCAACCAAGCCGCCATTCTCAATCATCTCGGACGCCATGCCTTTAGCCGAATGGGCAAGCTCAAACTTTCCCAATACCTGGCCGATTTAGAAGAGAGATATGGCATGGTGATCTATGTTGCCGATACACCGGTCAAATCGCCCTGGACACAGACTTGTATCAACCAGGCTGATTGCATTCTTCTTGTGGGTCTGGCGGAGTCTTCGCCCAATATCGGTGAATACGAACGGTTCCTGTTGACGACGAAGACGACTGCACGTAAGGAATTGGTGCTTCTGCATTCGGAAAGGTACTGTGCTTCAGGACTTACACGAAAGTGGCTGAGAAACCGGCCCTGGATCAATGGCAGCCATCATCATATCCAGATGTCTTTCCGCGCGACGTCTGAACCAGTCCACCATGCTGGAAGACGATTCGGAAACGCACTCAAGCAGCGAGTGCAAGTCATTCAAGCGGAGATCCAAAAGTACACGTCGAGGAGAGTTCGCCAAACGCCGCTCTACTCTGCGGACACACCATTCAAAGGTGACTTTCATCGACTTGCACGGCGGCTATGCGGCAGGTCGGTTGGTCTCGTGCTAGGAGGTGGTGGCGCCCGCGGTATATCACAGATTGGTATCATACGAGCACTCGAAGAGGCTGGAATTCCGATTGATATTGTAGGCGGCACATCCATCGGCAGCTTCATCGGCGCACTTTACGCTTGGGATGCAGACGTTGTGCCCATGTATGGTAGGGCTAAGAAGTTTTCGGGCCGTATGGGCAGCATGTGGAGGTTTGCACTTGACCTCACATACCCTTCGTAAGTTTTTGGCATGCTTGCTGTCTGTGGTTCATACTGATAGCAACTAGTGCTTCGTACACGACTGGCCACGAGTTCAATCGCGGTATTTTCAAAACGTTTGGTAATTCTCAAATCGAAGACTTCTGGCTGGAGTTTTACTGCAACACGACCAACATCAGCAAGTCGCGATCGGAGATTCACACGTCAGGCTATGTGTGGCGTTACGTTCGCGCGTCAATGTCGCTCGCCGGTCTACTACCGCCGCTGTGCGACAACGGCAACTTACTCTTGGATGGAGGATATGTCGACAACTTGACTGTCACGCATATGAAGAGTCTTGGTGCAGATGTCATCTTTGCAGTTGATGTTGGCAGTCTGGATGACAATGCACCGCAGGCTTTTGGCGACTCGTTGAGTGGCTTCTGGGCAACGTTCAACCGTTGGAACCCATTCTCAAGCTTCCCCAACCCACCGACACTATCGGAGATTCAGTCGCGTCTTGCGTACGTGTCTAGTATCGATGCACTGGAACGTGCGAAGAATACACCGGGATGCAGGTACATGCGCCCACCAATCGATCCGTACGGCACGCTTGACTTTGCGAAATTTGAAGAGATCTACGATGTCGGGTACAAGTACGGTACGTGATAAGAATCGGGCCGGCTCTAAAATTTTCTGTGCTAACTGTGAGTACAGGCAAAGAGTATCTAGCGCAGCTGCGCGAGCAAGGCGTGCTTCCTGTGACTGAGGAGACGGAGAAGGAGAGGAATCTCCGACGGACAATGGCACCGCGACGGGCCAGCATCTAGCGGGCTTGCGCAATGCCCAGGAGCCGGGGAGGAGACGGGCTGAGGACCAAGTGGATATCAAGTAATAGAATGCGCGTTTACTCAGCATACTCAGCGTAGATTTGCCCAATGAGTGCTAGGAATGCGTGTGGATGCAAGGACGGCCGGCTTGGGGTTTAGTGGGCGTGCACTGGAATGGTTACTGGTTAGCGAAGCCTGGGCCAGGGCTGCGCTTATCGGGCGGGCTGCCGAAGCATTCGGCGGATAGTCACGGCCTAGGCTGCACGTAGATAGCAAGTGCATGAATGAAGGAGCAGCGCGCAGTCACCGCTACTGGATTAATTTTGAAAGGCCTCAAGCCATCGCGGCCTTTGTGGTTCCTTTGCTTCTGCATCCTCGCTTTCTTTTTTGTTCTTTCCACCACCGTGGGAAGTAGGTACAGGTCAACGTGAAGGCGACCCCTCCCCACCGACGTCACCCACCCCATTCATAGTGGCATGCTCCCTTAGGATTCACTCAACAGAAATTAACGCGTCTGCTCGAATTGCCCTTGCATTCCGGGGCGCATCCCCATAGCATCACTGCCTTTTCATTCATACACAGCAGCCAAGATGCGTACGGCATGTCTTCGGGCTGCTGGCACTGCTAGTAGGCTTACACGATCGTCGTGTGTAGCCCAGCTATCCCGGCCACAAGTCGCAGGTAGCCCAGGGCGGGCAGTCGCCTACCGAAGCCAGCAGACGCTCCAGAAGCGCGCCTTTCAGCAACATGCCGCGACGTCAGGCCAGGCCGCAGCGGCAGCAGCTGTCGAAGCCGCTGACGATGTCTTCGATACGCCGCCTCAGCAGACCGAATCTGCGAAGCCCCTCGAGGCGCTCGATACCTTTCCCCGCCGCCACATTGGGCCCTCTGCAGAGTCGGCCGAAGCCATGCTCAAGGCTCTCGACCCGCCTGTCCACAGCCTGGACGAGTTTGTGAAGCAGGTCATACCCGCCGACATCCTGTCCGCCCGCGAGTTGAAGATTGGAAAACTGTCGCCTTCGCACGACGGCGAATGGCAAAACAACGGCGTGCCAGAGTCTGTTTTTCTCGACAACGCCAAGAGGATCATGGACCGCAACAAGCCAGGCAAGAGCTTGATCGGACAGGGATACTACGGTACGAAAGTGCCAGAGGTGATCAAGAGGAATGTGCTCGAGAACCCCGCTTGGTACACCAGCTACACGCCATACCAGCCCGAGATCAGCCAGGGCCGTCTGGAGTCGTTGCTGAACTTCCAGACAATGGTATCGGATCTGACGGGTCTGAGCATCGCCAATGCCTCAGTACTCGACGAGCCCACTGCCGCGGCCGAGGCCATGACCATGTCCATGGGCATGATGCCGCTA
The DNA here is from genome assembly GCA_029100535.1 of Stemphylium beticola. Taxonomy (NCBI): domain Eukaryota; kingdom Fungi; phylum Ascomycota; class Dothideomycetes; order Pleosporales; family Pleosporaceae; genus Stemphylium; species Stemphylium beticola. The sequence continues at coordinate 3,336 of JARBXR010000144.1, read as the reverse complement.
TCCAAGCAGAAGAGCAAGAACAAGACTTTCTTAGTCTCGGAGAGGTGCCACCCGCAGACGCTTGCTGTGCTGTACTCTCGCGCCGAAGGCTTCGGCATCAAGATTGAGGTCGCCGACGTGCTCAGGGACAACAGCAAGAGGGTGGAAGAAATCGGCCAAGATCTGGTGGGTGTGCTGGCCCAATACCCAGACACCGACGGAGGTGTCAATGACTTCCGTGGACTTGCTGAAAAGGTACACAAGACGGGCGCTCTCTTTAGCGTAGCGACCGACCTCCTCGCTCTCACGCTGCTTACTCCACCGGGAGAGTTTGGTGCCGATATCGCCTTTGGAAACGCACAGCGATTCGGTGTGCCTCTGGGCTTCGGTGGACCACACGCTGCTTTCTTCGCCTGCGACGAAAAATACAAGCGCAAGATTCCCGGTCGCTTGATCGGTCTTTCCAAGGATAGGCTCGGTAACCATGCCGCACGCCTTGCGCTGCAGACTCGTGAGCAACACATTCGCCGCGAGAAGGCAACGAGCAATATTTGCACAGCACAGGCCCTTTTGGCCAACATGAGCGCCATGTACGCTGTCTACCATGGACCCAACGGCCTCACAGCCATCGCGAAACAGGTCGTTGCAAAAGCCCGACTCGTCCAGCAAGCACTCATCGACAATGGCTTTAGGACTGGACAGCGTGGAAACTTGAACAACGCCCCTGTTATGTTTGACACCTTCATCGTGAAAACCGGAAACTATACGGATGGAATCATTGCCGATCTCGAAAGGAGACAGCTTCTTGTGCGAAGGGTTGACGATGAGCACATCGGTATCTCCGTTGACGAGACCACGACCGCGCAGACCATCACCAACCTACTGGGAGCTTTCAGGCAATTTGGAAAGGGCGATCGTACATCCTTCAACGAGCCCGTCGATATCGAGCTCCCGGCGCCTTTCAAGCGAACCAGCGAGTTCATGACTCACCCGGTCTTCAACTCCCACCACTCCGAGACGGAACTCCTCAGGTACATCAACCATCTCTCCTCAAAGGATCTTTCATTGGTGCACTCAATGATTCCTCTCGGATCGTGCACGATGAAGCTCAACTCTACCGCCGAAATGGCGCCTGTTTCGTTCGACACCGTCTCCAACCTACATCCTTTCCTGCCACTGGAGCGCGCTCAAGGATACACCGAGATGATTAAGCAACTGGAAGATGATCTGGCCGACATTACTGGCTTCCACTCGGTTTCTCTGCAGCCCAACTCTGGCGCGCAGGGTGAGTTCACTGGTCTCCGCGTCATTCGCAAATACCTTGAGCAACAGCCCGGGAAGAAGCGTGACATCTGCTTGATCCCCGTTTCGGCGCACGGCACCAATCCCGCCAGTGCTGCCATGTGCGGTATGCGCGTTGTACCCATCAAGTGCGACCAGGCCACTGGTAACCTTGATATGGCGGACCTCAAGGCCAAGTGCGAAAAGCACAGTGAGGAGCTTGGCGCTTTCATGGTTACCTACCCCAGCACCTTTGGTGTCTTCGAACCCAATGTCAAGGCGGCTTGCGATCTGATTCATGAGCATGGCGGTCAGGTCTACATGGATGGCGCCAACATGAACGCCCAGATTGGTCTTTGCTCACCTGGTGAGATCGGTGCAGACGTATGCCATCTCAACCTCCACAAGACCTTCTGTATCCCTCATGGTGGCGGTGGACCCGGTGTTGGACCCATTGGTGTCAAGGAACACCTCTCACCCTTCCTTCCAGGTCATCTCCGCGGCGAGACCGGTGGCGAGCAAGCCATCCACCCCGTCAGCGGTGCACCTTGGGGAAGCGCCAGTATCCTCCCCATCAGCTGGGCGTACATCAAGATGATGGGCGCAGTGGGTCTCACTCAAGCCACCAAGATCACCCTCCTCAACGCAAACTACATCCTCTCTCGCTTGAAGCCGCACTACCCCATCCTTTATACCAACGAGCAAGGCCGATGCGCCCACGAGTTTATCCTTGATGTCCGCGGCTTCAAAGAAAGCGCTGGCGTTGAAGCCATAGATATCGCCAAGCGTCTCCAGGACTACGGTTTCCACGCACCAACTATGAGCTGGCCCGTTGCTAACACGCTCATGATCGAGCCTACAGAGTCGGAGAGCAAGGCAGAGCTTGACAGGTTCTGCGACGCTCTCATCTCGATTCGGAAAGAAATTCAACAAATCGAAGATGGTAAGCAGCCCAGGGAGGGCAATGTGCTCAAGATGAGCCCGCATACCCAGCAGGATCTCATCATGGGCGAATGGAACAGAAGTTATACTCGTGAGAATGCAGCGTATCCTTTGAGCTACCTCAAGGCGAAGAAGTTCTGGCCTTCTGTTGCAAGGTTGGATGATGGTAAGTACCGATCCTCTTCTCTTTGCCTTCTCAAAGATATGTGAGGCTAATATGACCAATAGCTTATGGTGACACGAATCTCTTCTGCACTTGCGCGCCTGTTGAGGGCGAGGACAGCGACATAACCGGTGCCGCTGCGCCCAACCCAACTTAAACATGCTGTGCATCTTCATCCTTCACGTTTTCAACTTATGAATCTCGAATTTTTGTATTACCCCAAGGTGCGCGGACGGGCTTCCTTTTTACGGACCCGTTTTCCTTCAACAAGCCACCCCACAAGCGTTGGTGTTCCGGCGTCTACATTCACCATGTATTTTTCAACACATTGCCGGTAGGTAGATCAGGGTGGAATTATTTGCATTGATGGCGTTCTATGGGTCTTTCATATATTAGTCACATGTTCATGTTGGTTATTATGTGCTTTATGAGGTAATCGGCATGGGTTATAGCAATGATAGATGAATTTTGATGTTCAATATCATGCCTAGCTGGCGCGTGCCAAATTGTTGAGGGAATGGTGGCATCCAGGCCGGTCTGCCTGGCTCCTTTCAAGTCTTCCATACCGAGAGCATCTTGGAACAGCAATTAGCTTGCGAACCTCACGTCAGGAAATTCGCCGGTACCTAGGGCTTCTACCGAAAAGTTAGTCTAGGCAGTGTTACACGGGGTTTGGCGATACTTCTCTGGTCCTGGTCTGTACTAAGGCAGGTAAGGATTATTGTATGCGGTAAGCCGTAGAGTTGTCTAGCGATACTATAGGATTATAGGATATTTAGTAAATAATAATTTAATTATATAAATAATAGAATAACTAGTTAATGTCAATCCAACCGTGCCGGGACGCACGGTGTAACGGGACGCTTTCTCTTCTGGTGTCACAATCAAGCCCTACGCCACTTGACCATACTGTTACACGGGGGGGGGGGTATGCTATACTTCTCTGGACCTGATCCGGGTTAGGGCAGGCG
>JARBXR010000143.1:0-63650 GCA_029100535.1 Stemphylium beticola | reverse complement strand
GTAATACAGAGCCATCCTCCACTATTCTCTTGCAGTGTGAAGCAAATACTATTGCCTATAACTGCCCCTTACAAGTAGGCTATTAATCTATTAAGATAACGCCTTAGTTTCTAGTAGACTTATATAGGGTGTGCTTAGTTATTATTTTTCTTTAAATATAGCTATTTTCTCTTATTTAGTGCGTAATTTAGTCTAATCTTCTTCTAGAGTCTCGTACTTCTCATCTAATGCGAGTAAGTGGTCTAGGTCTTCTTCTATAGTGAGGGTTATATTCTCAAGTCTATTAAGAATTCTATTCTTACTAGATAGCTAGCATGTGATAGCGGGTCGCGTGATTATATTCCATGCTTCGTCTTAGTTATCGTCGGCTTTCCTTAGTACGTTAACTTGTCGCATAACTTTGTTCTTACTGCGATAGTCCTATGCTATGTGGCCTTCTTTGCTACAGGCGTAGTAAGTAATTTTCTTCTTACTCTTATTATACTAAAACTTTAGCTTATCTAGTCTCTTAGTAATATTATTAAGATATATAGGCTTATAGTTATTCTTACTATATATATCTAGAACTCTAGGCTTATAGCTTCGCTAATATCCCTAGTTAGGGTATAAATATCAAAGTATATACCTCTATTAGCTATTTATCTCTCCTTAGGCTAACGTTCTCTTATTAAATAGTTTTTTCTTAGTCTATAGCTTATATAACTTATTATTAAGCTTAATAGCTTTATTTATAAGTTTCTTAAGTATTATAATACTAGTTCTACTTTATATAAATTCCCTGCGTATTATAGATTTAAGACTTTATTAGTATATCTATATTAAAGTATTATTATCCTACTTAATAACTATAGTATACTACTAGAACTCTATTATATAGTTAGTAGTAGCTTTAGTTTACTTAAGCTTTTAGATTTTCTATTCTCTAACTATAGATTCTTTAAAGAGTAAGAAGTTCTATTAGAGTTTAGTCTTAAAGGTGTCCTAGTCCTTAATTAGGGCAGTATTATTAGCGTCTATAATAGAGTCGTCTAAGTAACAGCGAATAATTAGGTCGGCCTACTTCTTAGCGTTGTTGCGGAAGAAAGTAGTAGCCTATACAACTCTATTAGGGTCTTCGATCTTTTCTCCTTTAAGATAGAAATACTAGTCGACCTAGAGTAGCTAAGCTTTAAGCTTATTATAGTTGCTATAGTATAAGTTAGGCTTATTACTATATACAGCGTTTCCTCTAGTTTAGGAAGTATCTAGAGTGTCTATAGCTATATTACTTATATTAAGGGTGTTTAAAGTGTAAAGGTTATCCTTAGATAACCTAGAGTTAGTTCTTAGGCATAAGTAGGGTTGCGATAGATAATATATACTAATATAATATAAAGATTAATATATAGTATAGGCGAGTTAGTATAATTAGTAGATTAATATAATAACTTAAAAGTTAAGAATTAAGTACTAATTCTTAGATTTTAAAGTTAAATATAATAAACTATAAAAGCTTATTATCTACTACTATATACTAAAAGTATTCTATAGGATCCTATAAGTCCTACGTTATCCTATATATAAGACTTTATAGAACTTTTTAGTATATTATAGAATATATATAACCTATTCTATAGTAGCGTTTTACTAAGACTATAGGATTACGTGCTATATAGAGTAGCGTTATCTATTAGTTCTTAAAGTGCTAACTTTCTATCTAATCTATCCCTATAAATCCTATTATCCTTTTAATTTATATTTCGCTTAGTTCCTTCTTAGGTTCAGGTTCGTAACAGAGGTTTAATGATAGGTATAAGTACTTCTCGTATATACCGTGTATTTGTAAAGCTTCTAGGCTCTTGTGGAGATTTAGTTATATATAACTTAGATCTCCCACCTATCTAAATAGCCCCCCAAACAGAGATAGTAATATCGCGAGCTATAACTCTATTAGTAATGTAAGGGGCTACGCCTAGGGCAAGTAGCAACGCTCAAGAAGCATTCACCTTGGTATAACAAGATTGTATTCGATAGCGAGCTAGGCTTCTAGGCTACGTGGCTATCTATATATGTAGACGGAGAAACAATATTGCGATCGGTTGATCGGCAATCAGAGCGAGCAGGAGAAACGCCGAGGCTGTAGACGAGGACAAGAGGGCAAGGGCTCTAGCCCATTACAAGTAAGGTAAATATAAATAAACTAAAATCCTTCAAAAATACTGGATTTTTCGGAGAATATTTTAGTCTATCTAGATTTTTTTTTAAACTCACTTGCATTAGTAGTAGAAACCAATTCAGGCCCAACTCTCTTATTTCTTCTCCTTCTTGTAATGGGCTAGAGCCCTTGCCCTCTTGTCCTCGTCTACGACCTCGGCAACCGCGCCGATAGACGCTCCGATCACGTCGGACCGACGTTAGCCCGATACACATATAGATAGCCACGTAGCCTAGAAGCCTAGCTCGCTATCGAATACAATCTTGTTATCCTAAGGTGAATGCTCCTTGAGCGTTGCTACTAGCCCTAGGCGTAGCCCCTTACACTTTTAACGTATTTTTGCCTAGCACCGTGCCTACGCTGTATAGAAGACTCGTCTGAAAATACAACTTTGCTAAAGTTTATATGTTTAATAATTTTAAGAGTCTTCTTAGCGTATCTTTTGCGTTCTTTAGCTTTTTTCGCGTTTAACAGCTGCTTTTTCTTAGCAGTATAAACTGCGTATTCCTCTGTGTGTAATAGGCGTTGTAAGCTTCTAGTAGAAACTTTAAGATCGTTTTCTTGTATAATACGGCGGCTAGTCTTTTTAGGACTTCTTTCTAGATCTCTATTAACTAATCTAGTAGTTCTTTTAGAGATCTTTGTAGGACGGCCTAGTTTAGGCGTAGAAGTAGGTAAAATAGAACTTTTTTTCTTCTTAATACGTTGTAGAGTATTAGAAATAGACTTAGAAGACTTTTCTAGTATAGTAGCAATAGCGCTAGTAGACTTTTGTTGCAAAGATAATGTATAAACTTGTTCTTCGAATTTCGAAAGCTTGCAAGACATAGAGAGATAAAAGAGAAGAGAAAATTTAGAAGTAGAAAGAGAAAACTATATAGTATAACATTAGTATAAAATTACGTAATTTTAGTGTCTTTTTTTAGCGTATCCTTTTTTTAACTTTAAATTAAAAAATAATAAGGTAAGATAAGTAGGCTAAAAATTCGTTCACGTAGTCTCTTAATACGCTAGTATAATAGGGATTTCTCTTAGAAAGTTTTATACACTAATTAAAAAGTTGTACGTAGATTTAAAAGGCTCTCTTTTTTACTTTAGCTCCACTGCGATAAAGTTCCTGACTCTTGCTTACTAAGTATGTTTACTAATAGCCTTTCTTAGAGACTACGTTTCTAGCTTTCTAAAACATTGAAAATCCTAGTTCTAGCTACTCTAATTCTAAAGTTATATAGCTTTAAAAAGGATAACTTTTCGAACGTCTCTTTCCTTTTGTCACCCTACTGTAATAAACTATAAAAGCTTATTACCTATTACTATATACTAGAGATATTCTAGAGAATTCTATAAGTCTTATATTATTCTACGTATAAGATATTAAGGACTTTATAGTACTTTATAGGATATATATAACTTATTCTATAGTAGTATTTAACTAAGACTATAGAACTATATACTATATAGAATAGCATTATCTATTAGTTCTTAAAGTACTAATCTTCTATCTAATCTATCCCTATAAATCCTATTATCCTTTTAATTTATATTTCGCTTAATTCCTTCTTAGGTTTAGGTTCGTAATAATAGTATTTACTTTATACTATAAGAGAATAGTAGAGGATAGCTCTATATTACTACACTGGGTAGGGTAGTAGCAGGAGAATAATTTTTGCCCGTCTTCCCCTGCGCAAAGCGCAGATTAAGAGCTGATACCTTAGCCAAGGCGCGAGTGCAAGAAGCAAATATGTTAGGACCAAAGCCTTCCAACTGCAGGCCTTCGGCCTGGGTGTTACAATATAAATAGTATAAATTAATTATAAGTCTCTATACACTACCCTACTATAATATACCGTAAACTTAACTATTATAGGTGGCTCTACAGCCTTATTCTTGGTTTGGCTGAAATGGTATTGGGCGTGCATCACTCGAATCCGTGCATCACGCGCACGGACACGGTATTCAGTCCTCGATACATCATCACCATTTTACCTGTACCTGTGTCTATCAAATACGTTCTGAGATGCAGCACCCTGGGTTCGTCTCCTGTTTGGGCACTTAGATGAAATTTGTGATCATGCGATGCGAGCCTCATTAGCAACTACCTTCTTTAATAAAATCTCCCTCCGGCCCTCCGGCCCTACGGCTTGAGAACACGTCGCACATCTAGCCAGCGTTGTAAACCACAAGACAGGAGCTAATCATGAGGCCTGTCGGAATTTCTGCTCTCACAAACATGTAATTACCTGCTGATGGTCTTGTACAGCTTATGCATACCGAGGTTTTCGCCTTTAGACCGGCCGATGCGCGCCAAAATCCCATAGCGAGACATCCTTCCGCAGCCGACGTAGTCGCGTTCCTAGGCTCGATACATGCTCTCGGGCTTGTTCCTGACAACCCCAGTATCTCGCACCGATTACGTAGTTGGGAATATCATGCTTTGTCGGCGGGTAGATCGCGCCTGTGGCAAGTAGGGAGCCAATCGCGCCAAGGTCGAGCGATGATCTGGTAGACAGAAAGGGCGCGATATAGGTTAGGTGGATGGTCGGAGAGGAGATCCAGTCAGTCACGTCGTACACAGCAGTTCTACGACAGGAAGGATGGAATGAACGTTCAGCTTTGCCGTCACGTTCATTCTTCCGCTGGCTCATCCAGAACACAGCCCAATTCGATTAGATCCGGGAGATCGAATTCATACGATGGCTGCCCAACCATATACTCAGCCAAAGCTTGCTGCAGCACTTATTTAGCATATGGAATAGGAAAGGTAGATGTGGAAATGAAACAATCTTCGATGCGGTAGCAAAAGTCGAGCCGGCTGGAAAGAATTTTCAATCCTCAAGCATCATCTCCAATACAGTAGTAGTACTCAGGCCAGATCTGACTGCCACAGTTCTCCCCGTCGGCGCCCAAAACAGGATTCCACTTGTAAAACAACGATAAGTCGACTCCGGCATCATTCGCCAATTTCCAACACCCGTCACCAGCCCTAGCCTGAACAAACTTGGTGCAGGTAGTTGTCAAACCAGATTGAGTTGCGGTGGGCTTGGCTGGGCTGCTACCAGTTGCCGTAGCAGTCGTGACTGGAGGAGCGGACGAAGCGGAAATACCAACGCAGTATGAATACTCAGGCCAAATTTGAGTACCGCAATTCTCGCCAATAGCACCGAGAACAGGATTCCATCCATAGAACTGGAATGCCTCGATGCCTGCGTCGTTGTAGATCGACCAGCAGCCAGCACCGTCGCCTGCTTCGACCCACTTGTTACAATTCGAGGGTTGACCTGCTTGAACGTTTGTCGGCTTCGGTATGTTGGTTATAGTAGTACTTGCAGGTACACTTGTACTTGCAGTCGATGTTTGCGAGCCTTCGCCGTTAATACCGACACAGTAGTAGTAGTCCTTCCACACCATAGTATCGCAGTATTCTCCGGAGGAACCTAAAATTGGATTTAGTTCGAAGAGCCGACTTTGTTCGATGCCTGCGTCGTTTGCGACTTTCCAGCAGTTAGCTCCTGCGCTGACGAGGACGTAGCGTGTGCAGTCTTCCGCTATGCCTTCTTGGAGAAGCCATGGGTCGATCGGTGTAGCCGGGTGGTCAATAATCTCAAGAGTGGGAGTGCTCCCTGGGCCGCCACGAACTGGGCCTTCCCTGTCGTCTGGAAGTGTGTCATCCGGAGGCGATATCCAAGACCCTCCAGGACGTCTTTAGAAGCTGTTAGTGACGAAGTTCTAGATTGATAGCATCGTTAATGTATTCTACTTACGACACACAAATATACTGGCCTTCGACAAGCTGATCGCAGGCTCCGAGGATGTTGGGGTTCCAGGTCGCTAGTTGAGCACTGTTGATAGGGTACGTAGCGTTGGAGATAGTGCTTGCGATGGATTCGCTATCAGCTTGTTAGATAGGATAACAAGCGTCAAACCACAATGCATCGGGATGGTAGAGACAGAGAGAACAAAGCAAGATCTTGAGTAAAGAAAGTGCATGCTTACCAGGTTTGGCCTTCGCGTACACGGAAAAGCTTGCAGTCCGGAGGACCACAAATTTCCTCCGATTCAACGTAGCAAGCCTCGTTGCCAGTCAAGATAAGAAGGTTTCCTGTAGCCACGTTGTACTGAAGCGCAATGTCGTTGCAGGCTTGGAAGCTGTCGTTGGATGACGTGTACATAAGCCCGATGACGCGCTGATCTCCCGCACAGGATAGAGGAGTGTATGCGGACGGCTCTTCCGTGACAGTTGCCGGACCTTCTCCATAGGTTGGAGTCGGTGTTAAGACTACGGGGTAGTTGGGTAATGATCTCGTCATCACATTGGCGGCGAGTGTGGTCTGGCAGACGTCCTGAATATCTTGGAATTGCTCGACCAGGTAGTCAGAATGATCTTCGTCGGGCAAGAACTCAGAGGTGATGCGAGCATGCATCAGCTTCAGGAAGCATTCCGAGCATAAAAGATCATCATCATAGAGATTGGCCATGCGGCTGTTTTCTGATGACACATTGGCCGGATTGGTGCACCATGGATCGGAAGGGTTCGCATTGCAGTCCGGCCGGACAACATCAGATCCGACCCACTCCTGGGAATCGACAAAGCACCATTCATCAGAGGAGGATTTTAAACATGCGATTTCGAGGCCTACGGCGAATCGCGCAGAAAGCGTATCCGCCTCAACCAATCGGTCTCCCGAGCGAAGGTACTCCCCATCGCATGACTCAATGACGTACTGTTTCCATTGTCGACTGGACTCGATACAACCAGCAGTGCATAGCTGGGAGGTGTTGGTTGAGGTCCAATAGATGCTATCCACGTCGGATGTCCACTGGAATAGGTCTTGGTCGCATGCCAAAGTCTTGTTCCTGTCTCAAGCTTAGCTTCCGGCCTCCTGCGAATCCGGACTTCTGTCATTGCAGATTACTTAGCTTACAGTGCGTTTATACAATCGGTGGTGACTCCAAGAACTTCAGATAGTCCTTTCGGATCTACTAATGGCCATAGGGTGAATGCTGAACTGCATTGTAATAGGACGAGGGCTAATACAACTTGTAAGGATCGGAAAGACAGCATAGTTACAGTCGACTACTGTAGGGAACAATGGAACGGCGAGAAGCCTGCGCGAAGGTACCAGTGAAATCAGAGAGTGCAGGGAGACCGGAGCACTTTGGGCCTGGAAAGCATGCCTTTGTTATCACACTTCTTCTGGCTGGCATCAACTTAGGAACTATGATTTCTATGCGCGCTTGGCCATACCGCCCCGCACAGCAAAGTCAGTACTCCTACAAACATCGCCTTTCCTGATTTGGGCGCAATTTCCGCGCGCCATATTGGAGAGGAAGCGGACCATTCGAAGTTTCTCAAGATGTTACATTCCTACGCCTGCCCAGGCTTCGCTTCGCCGGAAAAAGGCATATGGATCCTATCAATATCGCAGAGAATTCTTCACCCGGCCTAGAGCGCAGTTCTTGGCCTTGCCAAGATGTGATGGAGAAAGATTAGCGTTCATACAGACATGGGACTAAATCTTAGCATGGCGTCTAAACCAGTCTATACGGCAAATTATCAACATACTGCCGCGAGATAATGAAAAGCGGGCTCTTGTGGGCGGGCCGCCTCCTGCCCGTTATCGCCTAGTTCAGGGTCCCGGCCGCTCGCTGCACGATCCTTCTGCGGAGCCCCATGTAAATTCCACATCGCATGTACATTTAGTGGCACAAGAGCTGAGGAGTCAGGTGCAGACCTGAATTGCGGTCCCGTCCTCCAAGGCATCTATTAAAAGTCCAGGTCTGTTTGATAGGAGATATGGTTCGATCAACAGTATAGTACATTCCTATTGGTGCGCAAACCCAATTGCTTCCATGCGAGGACGGAGAGGACATCTCTTGGCTTCCCAAACTTGTTCTAGTTCTGATACGTGCAAATCACTCAGAGCATGGTATTACTCAAAGGAAACAGGCCGTCGAGACGGAGTTGCCGAAGATAGCTTTCGACATCCCAATGTACACCAAGCAGCGACCAATGAAGCCACTTCATGGCTCTCTAGCCGCTCATGGAGGCCTCGTGGGGAGGTTTATATCTCATCTCATCTCATCTCATCTCTTGCTGTGTAGTCGCTCTTCACTCGCCCCATCCTAGGGATTCCTGGCCTTGAGACATGCAAGCTTCTTGGATCGGCCTCCTGGCCTGGTCTTCTCTTTCTTCCGCAGCCGACTCAAATTCCTCCTTCGTCCCTCTCAACAGAACAGCGGACGTCTTCAATGTTAGTGAGGCTATCGAGCATGTCAAGGCCGGTTCTGGCATTCAAGCCAACTTCCGGCTCAACTCTGCTTTTTCCGTTCTCGGAGTTGATGCCTCGGCGGAGTTGCTGGAGCTTCCAGTCGGCATCTGTAATGCTCAAACACCCTGCGTGAATGGCGCCTGTTGTAGCGGCGTAAGTCCAGAGCCTCAATTCTGGTTTGGCGGCTCTACTAACCCTTTTATGAAAGGTATCTGGCCTCTGTGGATACTCACCAGCTGAGTGTGGTGTCGGTAACTGCACATCGAACTGTGATGCCAAAGCGGAATGTGGCCAGTATGGTGTTCCTGGCAAGCAGATGTGTCCGTTAGGAGTCTGCTGCTCCGAATTCGGGTAAGACCATTGCCTGCGTGCGAACAAGTACTTGACTGATGATGGATCCAGATTTTGTGGCTCTGTCGACGACTTTTGCAGTGTCGAAAAAAATTGTCAGCAAGACTTCGGTGGCTGCGGCCCCCCGAAACGTCCTTCGTGCAGTAAAGATGGCACCAGTGGTGAGATTGTCCATATTTCGATGTGCAAACAGCTTCTTATTATACTTTGTTACAGTCAACAAGCGATCCATTGGGTACTATGAGACTTGGGCCAACACACGGCCTTGTAGCGCAGTCTCTCCAGAGCAGCTCAACCTCCAAGGATTGACACACGTCAACTTCGCCTTTATGTTTTTCGAGCCAGATACATTCGAGCTCACACCAATGGACAAGAATGCTGGATCGCTACTCAGTTCGTTCACGAAGATTAAACAGAGGAAGCCAGGGCTTGAGACATGGGTCAGCGTTGGAGGATGGTCTTTTAACGATCGTGAGTGGTTCGATGCCGTACCTGTCATGATCTATGCTGACATCCGTCTCTCTATATAGCTGGCAAGTATCAGCAGGCTTTTAGTATCATGTCGAGTACTTCAGCCAACCGCAAGAAGTTTATCCGTAACTTGATCAAGTTCATGGAGACATACGGATTCGATGGTACGTGAAAGTAGTCCTTGTGATCCTACGGGTAGAGTCAAATCCTGAAGACAAGCGAGCTTACTCTTCCGCAGGTATGGACATGGACTGGGAGTACCCAACAGCAGACGACCGGGGCGGAAAGCCCGAGGACAAGGAAAATTTTGTGCTTCTGTCTAAGGATATCAAAGAGGCTTTTTCGGAGAGGGGCTATGGTTATTCCCTTACCCTTCCGGCGTCCTATTGGTACTTACAGCATTTCGACCTTGCGAAATTGCAGCCGTACGTCGACTGGTTCAACCTCATGTCATATGATCTGCATGGCACATGGGACGCGGCTTCGAAGTTTGTTGGACCGTATCTGGCCACTCATACGAATCTTACGGAGATTGATCTGGGTCTTGATCTTCTCTGGCGAGCTGGAGTCAAGCCCGAGAATGTGGTTCTCGGCCAGGGATGTGAGTGTCAATCATTCTGCACCAGAAATTACGGGAATGGAAAGCTAACGTACCGTAGTATATGGTCGCTCTTTCACCCTTACTGATCCCAATTGCAACAAGCCCAACGGTATCTGCCAATTTTCCGGCGGCGCTAAACCGGGTCGCTGCTCCAAAGCATCAGGTATCCTCAATCTACAAGAGATCTTTGACATTATCGACGATAAAAGTCTCAAGCCGACCCACGACAAGAAGGCTGGAGTGAAGTGGATTCATTGGGACAAGGACCAGTGGGTGTCGTACGACGATGATGAGACACTCATGCAGAAGCGAGAGTTTGCTGCCTCCCGCTGCCTTGGCGGAATGATGATCTGGGCGCTTGATCAAATCGATCAGGACACTTCTATCGGCGGCAGCCTGACACCGGAAGAGATGGAAGAAGCTGAGGCTATGTATCAAGACGCATCTGCCAAGGGTGTCTGCTATACAACCATGTGCGACGACAAATGCCGAACCGGTGACCACGAAGCAGGGAAGATGACGGGTCAGCCCGGGCTGTTGTCTACCATGTCGCGCTGCCCTAAGAACCAGACCCGCCGTCTTTGTTGCTCCAAGGGTACTACCATGGGAGCTTGTCAGTGGCGCGGCTTCCGTGGTCTGGGGATGTCTTGTACTGGTGGTTGTCGCGATGGTGAGGTTGAGGTTACTACCAACACCAATCACCGCAGCAAGACCGAAGACCAGACATGTACAGGAGGTACACAGAGCTACTGCTGCTCTGGATTCAAACCGCCCATTTCTAGAGAACAGATCAGCGAGAAGTTCAAGGACGAAGCGTCGGATCTCGCTCTTGAGGCTGCGGAAACTGTTGCGCTTGAGATCGCCGCTAAAGCTTTCTGTCGCGCCGCTATCATGGCTGCAACGCTACCCCTACGTCTCATCCCATTCGTTGGCTGGATTGCCTCCATCGCTCTCCAGGTCGCGATGCCAGCACTTGTCAAAGTTTGCTCCAAGGGGGTAGCAAAAGCCGGCAAATCGATCTTCAAGTTCAAGGGCAAGGACTACGAAGTGAAAGTGGACAAGCCTCTTACGAGCAAAGTTGACCGTCCTGCATCAAAGTCACCTACAAAGGGCTCTGACAGGCCGAAGACTTGCCCGACCAAGAAGCTCGCTGGAAGAGCTGTAGTTCGAAAGATCAAGATGTATACGACAGATGCCTACGCTTTACCTGATAACGAACGGGTTATTGTGAAGCATTGCGACGGCCAGGTAGCAAGTCAAGCCTGCTATCACTACAGCTCAGTCATTAACCGAGAGCCTCGTCTCCAAAGTCTCACATGCCCGGGTATGAAAGCGAATCAAGCTCCTCGGCCCATTGTCAAGGAATACAGAGATCAACATCATGACGATTGGAGTCTAGGTTGGATGCAGGCTGCCAATCTCGAATGTCAACGCGACGAATATCCTCCCGCAAACATCTGGCAGGCGCGTGACAACAGCGTCTGGATCCGACTTATTCGCAGTGGAGACAACGCATCAGCGGGTCAGCTCTTCAAAGGTTGCCCAGACAAAGAGAGAGAAGCATTTGTTGGTGAGAGATTCCTTTCAGAAAGTACCAATGGGTGTCGAACCTACGATGTTTGGCAGAGTACAGTGCGGAAAATGAGGACTGTCATGGACATCCAATTCAGAAACATGGGAGCCATGCCGCCGGACTTTGGAATCACGGCAAACCTCTGCTGGCCTTCGACATTAGTCCCCGACGATCCTGGGTTCGCGCTTCTCACGGATGACCCGTGGTATCGACGCGGCAACAACAGAGGCGCTTACACCAAGTACTACAAAGACCCGCCTCTCCCACAATTCACCAACGGTAAACAGAACCGGCCTACATATGGTTATAAACAGCCACCGAGCAACAATAACAGACCTCCTCCAGACTCCGACTCCGACACCGATATGCCTGATCCATCCGACGACGAAGACGAAGACCCAAGCTTCCCCGGAGGCCGTCGCTCATTGGACGATCTCGTCAATCTCAAGAGATCCCCTAACGAGCTTGTGATCAATGAGGGCAACACTACACGCCTTCCTACTGAAGAGGAGCTTTTCGAGGATTTTGGCCTGCTCAAATGCGAGGATCGACATTGCCTAAAGGAGATGGAGGAGCTGGGTTATGCGTCGCTTCCGGTTGTACATGAAACGGCTACATCGCCGGCCACAGTAAAAGCGGTCGCCACTGCCTCTACCACCAGCGGCTCCCCAGAAGTCACCCAGTCTCTGGCTGCTGCGTCTTTGAGCTACGCTTTGGGGATATCTACTGAGGTCGCGAATGCTGTGAGATCCATCGTCACGCCTGCACCTCGACATCCTCATTACCATCATGGCCATCATGGGGTTTAAGTTTAGTTGCCTGTTTGGCTTGCACTTTGTAATAGTCGTTTAGAATTTAAGTCCACTTTGAGAAGACATCCGCTTCTCCTCGCAGTATCTAAGAGAATTGTCGCACACACGTATAACTGCTATGTTTTACCCACGCGCGTAATTTCGTTTGTTGACCCCTGCATCGCTTCAAGAACAGCGGTAATGTCGAGCCGAGCCCCACACCCTGCAGCCGCCTGCATTTTGGATTCGTGCGGGCCTAATGCAAGAGCAAAAAGTTCTAAGCAACCGGTAGCAGCTAGCAGGCTACTGCCAAGGCCAAGCACACCTAGGTAGGTTTCAGCGTGACGACCCGCGCATGCCGCGGACCAGCCTGGACAGCCAACAAATAAATAAGGCAACTTTTCCCAGGCAGAGCCAGGAGACGATTTCGTCAGATCAAACCGCCATTCGTTCATCACAGTCTTTTTGGACTTTCTCACACTGGATATCCGCTACAATGTCGGCCACACCACCAAACCAGGACGCTGCCCCAAGTTACGACCGCGATGCCATCGTAGCCAGCATAACGCGATACTACGAGCTCCTCTCCAAAATGGTATCAATAAAGCCAAAAGACATTGCATACGCTGGACAAGGCGGGCGTCCCGATAGCATGCTCCCCCTTTCGAAGTTACGTCGCCTGGGCTTCAACGAGCGAATGATTGACTTTATCCGCCACGTCCCTTTCTCACACAGCAGCGACAGACCGGTGTTTCCCTACACGACGACGCGAAACTACTACACGAATCTTTTCCGTTACCCCGAGGAAGACTACACGCTCGAAGATCCCCACCGGACGGAAATGTGGCCGTTTCCAGGGGTGCGGATTCCAGAGGGCGTTGTTCCGTTATCGCGTGCTATCGAGGCGGCTGGTTTGGAGATGTGGTGGATGCTGGACACTAATAATGGTAAGTCTAAATGGGAACAATTTGACGAGTATTTTTGGTGTAGTTCTACGGCCTTTTTGTTGGTTTCTAATTCGATATGTTTTACCGTAGGCGAGCTTACTCCTCATGGCCCGTCTACTGAGTGGGAAGTACCAGAAGATGAGGAATGGCGTACATCTCCCCCCGTGCCTGCGACTGCCTATTTCGATGGCTTGTGCGAGGACCTGATATCGCTGAAAATGATACCAGTTCCTGGGGGTCCTGGTTGGGATTATTGGGAGATTTGGACAGTCCCCGAAGGTCGAGATCTGGAAGATCGTAGCTCCCATAATCATGCCTTTTTGACATGGGCTAATGTGAGTTTAAAGCATTTTCCTGTTACTTCCCTTGCGTTCGCGGAGTGGAGTGTTGTTAGGCAATGGAACTCTGGTACAAACAAACTAACGAGACCAGGAAGCCAAGGCTATCTATCGTCGGTGCCACTGGCCTGATTTACGCTATTTCCAGCGCGCAAAATGTCGTCGTCTCCTGCTTGATTTGCGAAAAGGATTCGAGGCGTATGAGCGGGAGGGAAAAGCACTGTCACCCCGTCTTCCAGCTTCCACGGGAGACACAGAGGAAAGGCCGCCCACAACACCCGTTCTAGAGCTAGAAGAGGGTTATCTAGACTTGTAATCACCATCCTCTCGCATTCCAGATAATTAAGATAAGAAAAGTCCAGCATGCTTCAAGCTTCAATACGTCTATTATCTTCCCTACCCACCCGAAAGATTAGCACTATAAACTAATTAAGACAGGATGTTTATCACTACTTCGTTTTAGCTGTTGCTGTGAAGGTTATCCTTAGATGACCTAGCGTTGGTTCTCGGGCACGAGCGGGGTTGCGATAGACGGTACGTACTAACACGATATAAAGATTAATATATAGTATAGATAAGTTAGTATAATTAATAGATTAATGTAATAATTTAAGAGTTAAGAATTAAATATTAATTCTTAGATTTTAAAGTTAAATATAATAAATTATAAGAGCTTATTATCTACTACTATATACTTAATAAGAGTTATACTTATTAATAAATATATAAGTACTTATAGATAAGTAATACTTTATAATACTAATTATTAGCTATTAAGTAGTACTTATTAATAAGTATCCTACTTACGCTTTAGCGTTAGTAGCTTATTAATAAAAAGTCACGTAATTGCGGCGCGGTTACTATGCCACAATTCTTCGACTATACTATATAATCCTTTAAAGTGCTAACGCTAACCTCTAGGTATCCTCTAGCTTAAATTATAATACTATCCCCTCCTTCTAAAGGATTTATTCTTAAATTATATAACTAATATATAGTTTATATTAATAACTAAGACTTACTCTGCGTTATAAGTAAGGTAGTTATTATATCCTCTTTCTACTAATATCGCTTACGCCTTAGCTCTAAAATTACTTAGACTAACTATTCTACTAAAACTCTTTATAATTATTATTTCTTAGAAGGTATTATTTATTATATTATACCTAATTCTTATTTAAAGTGTGCTAAGTGCACGAGATTAGAGAGAGTATATATAAATATATCTTAAAAGTCTTTAGATTATACTTATAAGAAGTACTAAAAGAAAGTTAATAATAATGAGAAATTGCTAGCGATAGTAATTTTATAGTTATTGCGGAATGAGAAGATTTTAAAACAGACGGAGGAGCGGGCGCGTAAGAAGGTGCTATGTCTTGCTTCGGACATGGAGGTGGCTGGCGAAACCGAAGCGGCGCAGGATATCGATTATCCTGCTTCTTCTATTAGTGTCGCGTTTTCGCCAACCCTTTAGGCGACTATAGGGTTACTTAATACTTCTATTACTAAGCTTAGTGTCTCTAAAGGTATTATTAGTAGTTTATAAAGTTTATTATTCTTTCTTTCCTTACTACTCGATAGTTGCAACTTACTATTTGTAATGGGCTAGAGCCCTTGCCCTCTTGTCCTCGTCTACGACCTCGGCAGCCGCGCCGATAGACGCTCCGATCACGTCGGACCGACGTTAGCCCGATACACATATAGATAGCCACGTAGCCTAGAAGCCTAGCTCGCTATCGAATACAATCTTGTTATCCTAAGGTGAATGCTCTTTGAGCGTTGCTACTAGCCCTAGGCGTAGCCCCTTACACTATTGCGGTTGTATCTATAGAGTGGATTATTTTTTATTACTAATATTCTTAGTTTAATTCTTAATATAGGCGTTATATTTTTATAATAGTAGTTAGTAGTTAGTAAGATTTATATTTAGCTCCTATATATTATTGCTATTAGAGTAGCCTAACTATTTAGCTAGGTATTCTTTTCTATTACTCTAGTTTTAGTATATAAGGATTTTCTTAACTTTAAATTTCTATTTCTTTTCTATTTTATAGTAAAAGATTTTCTAGAGTAGTATTTTAGAGTCTACTAATTCTAATATTTTAATATAGAATTTTAAGTATATTTTTATATCTAGTAAGAGATTAAATATATAGTTAACTAGTTCTATTTAATTAAAAATTAAAAATTATTTAATCTTAATATTATCTAGTCTTTTGTTAAGTTATTTAGTGCGAAGATTCTTTATAAATAGATAAATTTTATTCTCTCTCTTTAGATAAGATACTATTTTCTATTTCTTATTAGTATATAAAATACTCTAGTATTATACCTTCTTAAATTTATATTTTAGCGACTTATATACTAATTTTAGCTTATTAGCTATAGTAATAGCCACTTTTATTTTTAAACTTAGTAAGGTGCGTGTAAAGAGATTTAGGTGTCTCCTGTAGTTCGCGTAGAATAGAGTCTATCCTATAGACTCTAAAAGCTTGTTATTGTACGCTATCTATGCCATAGGTAATAGCGATACCTAGTTATTTTATTGCTAGTTTACGTAGATGCGTAGATATGCTTTCATCGTGCGATTTATTTACTCTATTTATCTATCTATAGATAGTAAGCTATTAATAGTTTTCTCTATATACTAATTATAGCATATAATACTATCTAAAAGTTCAAAGTAAAGAGCTTATCTCTATTACTAATAATTAACTTTAGTATACTATAATATCTAATAACTTTGTTAGTAGCACTAGGAAAATGGGAGAATCGTGATGTATTAGTGCTACGAGAGTGAGAGTCTATATACATGAAGTCACGCGCTAAGCCTCTATGGAACTAGCGCGAGAGTGAGGTGAGGTGAATCGCGCCTCGGGCAGAATACCTGAGGGCCATGGCTGACAAACTTAATTATTAATAATATATATAAGCTATACTACTACAAAATCTTTCTTAAAAGTAATATACTCTACTTACTTTATAAATCAATTAATTATTATAAGAATTACGTTATATAATACTTTAGTAATAGGTTCTCTTAAGACTAATAGGCCTATAATAAAGTCTATAGAGATGTCTAACTATAGTATATTAAGTAGCTCTATTACTTACATTTCTCTATAGGGTGCGTAAGTACTATGTTTATTCTTCTAATAGTCTACGCATTTAGCGATAAAGGAAATAATTTTATCCTTTATATATAATAATTTATAGTTCCTTCTAATAAACTCTATTATTTAAGTAATACTAGAATAACTATATACTAAGTTATTAAATTATTACTTAATATTTACTTTTTACAATTCTTCTAGTACTTTGTTAGTAACTTATATTACTAAGTTTAGTGTCTTTACTAGTCCTAATAATTTATCTTTATTAATCTTAAGTATCGTAGATTTAGTAATTCTCTTTATTCTAGCGATATTGTGTCTATAGCTAATAGCGTCTACTCTACTATTATCCTTTTCTAGTGTGTATATAATTTTAAATTTATATTATTCTAACTCTTCTAACTATTATCCCTATTATTAATTAAGTACTTTAGTAGTTATAAAGTTAACTAGATTCTTATAATCTATAAATACTATAAGTTCTAAGTTACTTTTTGTTATGGGCGGAAAGAGGCCTACTAACGAGTATGCATTTGCTTCTATGCACAGAATAAGAAAGGTAGAGAAAAGAAGTGTAGGTATCTTCCTTCGTACGGTACTTATCCCTTACGCTACCTCTACGCTAGTCTTCCGCGCTAGCCTAAAGTAAGAGAGTAGTAGTACTTAGGCGTAGCCCTTTACAATAAGTAAGGCTTATAAGTGATGATATTATACAATTACTAGAAGAAGCTAGAGAAGGCTTCTTAAAGCTTATTAAAAGAGCTAAGGAGATACTATACTAAAACGCTATATAAGCTACTCTCATCTATAAGCTTAAAGAGTAATTAGTAGTAATAACTAAGCGTAAAACTTAAAAAAGAAAGCAGATTTAGCACAGCGGCACGATAGAGTATAGTGAAGTAGCATTGTCTATAGTAGACTGGCAAATGGGTCGGGGTTGGGCCAGGGTTGGGTCGCCTAGATCGGAAAGTACTAGGCTAATATGATCATAGTCTGAACTAATTCGGTCTAGTACTTTCCCATCTAGGCGACCCAACCCTAGCCCAACCCCGACCCATTTGCCAGTCTAGTCTATAGCTAAAAGTGTAGCTATAGATCGTACGGTGTTAAAAAGAGCACGTAGTAGTGGTGGTCAAGAAAGAGCCTAACTAGCTTAACGGCGCTATAGTAACTATAGTAAGACTAGATATAACGCCTATACGTACTAAAACGATATATATAACACCCAGGCTGAGAGCCTGCAGTTAGAAGGATTTGGTTCTAACATGTTTGCTTCTTGCACTCGCGCCTTGGCCAAGGTACCTGCTCTTAATCGGCGCTTTGCGCAGGGGAAGACGGACAAGAATTATTCTCTCTCCTACTACTACCCTACCTAGTGTAGCAATACAGAGCCATCCTCCACTATTCTCTTGCAGTGTGAAGCAAATACTATTGCCTATAACTGCCCCTTACATATAGAAGAAGATTCTATATGTATTATAAGTGTATTATACATAGATTCTATAGATAATATTAAGTAATTAACTGTTTTGTACGTGGTGTTCGCGATGCCAAGAAAAAGTGGCCGGCTCGGTGGTGTGGCCGTCTCGGTGGTGCTTCACGTTATTTAATTTTAAAATTTTAAAATTAGTATCTAATTCTTAATTTTTAAATTATTATATTAATCTACTAATTATACTAATTTATCTATACTATATCTTAATCTTTATATTATATTAGTACGTACTATCTATCGCAAACCCGCTCGTGCCTAAGAACCAACCCTAGGTTATCTAAGGATAACCTTCACACTTATATAGCTATACTATTAAAACTCTAAGTAAATATATATAGTGTAAATTATTTATAAGTCTCTATTTACTATTCTACTATAATATCTCATATATATAGCTATCATGGGTGGCTCTATAGCCTTATTTTTGTAGTGGTGAAATTGGTGTTTGCCGGGCGTTACGCGACTCCGGGCGTCACGCGCACGGGCACGGTAGATGGGAAACCTCGGTAGTGCTCTAAGTAGGGCTTTAGACTGACCTCACCACTGCGATATCTCCCCGGTGTAAACAACCAATTTGCCACCGTACTCCTTCTTCGAAGCTTTCGCCAGCACCTGCATCATGCCCTTACAGGAATCCTTCACTGAAAGGGGCGCCTTCTCGCCCATTCCCACAGCCTGCGCCGCCCCGTCGCCTAGGTCCGTCGAAACATGGCCCGGGTCGATAGTAAAGCAGTTGAGCCACTCATCCTCGGCGTTGATGCGGATCGTGTACCAGTTAATTGCCGTCTTGGTAGGCGCGTACGCGGCGTTGGGAATGGGCATGTGGTTGCTAGGGCCATTGTTAACCATATCCGTGAGAGAAACGTCATGTCGACTTACATCAATAATCCCGCTGACGACCCCATAGGCAGGAATATCGGCTCGCGCGCCGACTTCTTTAAGAGCTCCCGTGTCGCCTGATACAGCGCTATCACGCCATACACGTTCGGCTCCATGTGTGCCCTGATGTCTGTGATCTTAACCTCTGCGACGGTGGGGTATATGTACCCGATGCCCGCATTCGCAATGACGATGTCGAGGTGCTGGATTCCATGCTTCTGCTGTAGTTCCGCAACAGCGTCTTGCGCGTCCTGTTCAATGCTTGCGTCGAGCTTCACGACCACGAGCCGGCTGTCGGGACCTGTGGGCAGCTCTTGCAGTGCATGCACGGTTGCGTGTGCTGGGTTACGCACTGCAGCAATGACAGTGTGTGAGGCTTCTGCTAGGAAGCACTCGGTAAGCCCGAGGCCTATGCCGCGGTTGGCGCCTGTGATGAGAACTGCGGTGGGAGCCATATCGAATGTACCTACCTTTGTGGATCAGGGGGAACTTGTAATACTAGGACTATGGGAGAGAGAAACATTATATATAAAGTTCAGAGAAGCTTTTGGAAAGCGCTAACCGTGGACGTGACGTGCTGGAATTCATCAAGGTCAACCCTTTGTTGGTTGTTGTATTTCTAAGCACTGTGCCGCTTGTCCGGATTGAGGTGTCACCGTCTAAGATTGTGTAACAGAGCCAGGCTGAAGTGCAGGTGCATATAGCCGAGCAACGCAAGGTAACCACGAAACAACGAGGGTCGTTACATCCCCCACTACTTAGATGACCTTCCATGAAAATCCATGCCCACGCTGACACGCACGGTTAGCATTACCGTCATCCTTCAGCATGAGGTTACGAGTTCACGTCTGGCAATGAATGTAACGTGATCAATCTAAATCCAAAGTAAACTTCTAACAAATATATTCAAGCTCTGCTACAAGCATTGCACCTTCCCATTGTTTCCCATGTCATCGTGTGTTTTCAACTTGAGCAAGCGCCATGGAATACGCACAACAGAGCTTATTGGCCCTGTATCAGGATGAGGAATCAAGACGCAAGGTTGTATACTCCCTTGCAGCTGTTGTTCTGAGCTACGCTATTGGTCTTGGGTTGTATCGATGTACAGGTTTACAAGTCAAATCTTAACGCCGTCTTTACTACTTCAACGCTCTAGTGACGCTTCACCCCCTTACCAAGATCCCAGGGCTCAGGATAGCAGCACTAACTTCATACTACGAATGCTACTACGATGTCTGGCTTGATGGCCAGTTTTTTCGCAAGACTGCGAAAATGCACCAGAAATACGATTCGTCATAGTCTGTCACGGTTTGGGGTCTCTACTGCTCCTCCTCTTCACCTCCTCGCGGCTACTCACCTTAGCGAGCTATGCCTATCTAGGACTAGCACTGTTTGCTGTCGCCCACCTACATATACTGTTTGTAGCCTCACACAATACAACCTCAGTTCAATCCTTTAATTCTTCCTGCACGCAATACCCTGACATAGTCTCGTACGGATACCGAATACATGGACTTTGTCTAACGCAGGCGCCAGGCCCAATCGTCCGCATCAGTACCAACGAGGTACAATTTAATAACTCCGACTTCATCGACCCTCTTCACCCCAGCGCCGGCGAGCGCAAAACCAACCGGCCTGTCATGGTGGGCAAGCGAAGTGGAAGTGGGCGATTAGGATCACATGTACTTTTGACCCAGACACTCATACTCCCTAGCTCCAGGCTCCATGACCGCCACCGAGGATCACGACATGCACCGCCGGCGCCGCAGCGTTATCAATCCCTTCTTCTCCGTCGCCAGCGTCCGCGAACTTGAGCCCGTGATCAGGCAACACACTGAAAAGGTACTGGTCCGCCTCGAGCAGGCTAGCGAGCCCATTGAGATGAATCTACTGTTCGAGGCATATGCGAGCGACACGGTCGTGCAGTATGCGTTTGGTGACTGCTTCCATCTCCTCAACAACGCCGAGTTTGGGAAGCCCTACTTCAAAGCCGTCGACATTTTTTTCAACCTCAACCATCTATTTGAGCATGGGCCGTTGATCGGGTGGATGGTGGGCAAGGCGCCCGGCTGGGTGATGAGAAACGTTGGTGAGGGGCTGAGAGAAATGTGGCAGAAGAAAATGGTACGTCTGATCCTTACCTCTGACAAAGTGCTGAGTAAACTAATGTCCTTGTTCAGTGGTGGATCCAGAAAGTGAGTGAGATTAGGAATTCAAAGGATCCCGAGCGCGTCAAGAGCACCATCTTCGGCGGCGTGCTGAATAGCTCGCTTCCCGACGCAGAAAAGACGGATCTGCGTCTCGGAAGCGAAACGTAACTCGTTATCTTCGCCGGTGAAGGAACTACAGATAAGACCATCTAACTCCCTCCCCGTTTCTCACCCTCTTTAAGGCTACGAAATGTCAGCTAACCCTAAACTCTCCAGCTCACACCCTCAGTGCCGCAATGTACTCGCTCTAAACACACCCCTCTATCCTCGCTACCGTTAGAACTGAGCTGTCTGGTCTCTCCAACCCGCCTTCCTTTGCCCAACTCGACGGGCTACCCTACTTCAACGCCGTGATCCAGGAGACAATTCGCCTGCACCCCGGCGTCGTAAACAGGCAGTGGCGCTAATCGCCCGATCCTATCGTTTACGGCGATTATGTGATTTCTGCGGGCACTACATACGGCATGACGCCCACGATCCTACACAAAACAGCCTCAGTCTTTGAAAGGCCAGAGGAGTTTAGGCCTGAGAGGTGGATTGAGGATGGTAGAGAGGCGTTAGACGCTCTCTGCTGGAAGACAGCAGAGTGTGGGCGGTATAGCGTCTTGAAAGTCACGAGTAAGGGCTTGAGGACGGTACTCAGACATCAAGAACTTGTAGCCTTCTATGAGACAAATCGTTTGGGTGATCACGTGTTCATTGGTCCTTGAACAGCTTGGTAGACACCGAGTACAGCCATTACATGTTATGATATCTGTCTGTATCTGTGATACCCATCAAGCTGTATCATCTGCCGTAGAGATGGCAAATAAACAACGCTAATTTGATAATTATACAAGCCATAACTTTCTACGTAGCAGTACCATTCGATGCGCTCCCCCCAAAGTACGCACAATGAATAGCATACGTCGAAGTCTCCGCGCCGAACCCCTCCAAAACAACGGCATCAATTGTCTTTAAAGAGAAGGCGCTATTGCCCATCGCAGTGTAAGCCGAAAGCGGGATGCTCAGTAGAACAGGGCCTCCATTCATCTGCGCATAATCCGTACTCGACACACTAGCTCGTTGGAGCGGCGTGGCGCCAGCACAGCCATTGCCGCCACTCTGCAGCTGAACGTTGAAACTCGCGCCCGCCATGGCGGTAACGTTGATATGCAGGAACGAGGATGCGGAGACATCGGCGCAGTCCTGGAGCGAGTACCAATACGATCCGGACATGGTGGGTTGCAGGACTAGAGCGCCGTTGGTGACGACGGGTTCGACTTCCATGGTGCCGTCGTCGCTCTGGGCATGGCCGTTCGCGTTGCGGGTTGGATTGCCCCTGGTGCAATAGTTGAGCCATGCGCTGGAAGGACAGTCGCATGTTTGCGATGGCGGCGTGGCTTCAATGGATATCAGGCTCACGCAGCCGATCTTGATGTTGACACCCGATGGGTTGAAGGCTGAGATGGCGACGCTGTCTAGTCTGCTCGAGTTTATGCTGGGGAAATCGGAAAAGGGGATGCGTGCGACCTGGTAGACTGCGGCATCGGTAAACTTGACGTATGAGGTTATGGGTACGGAGACTGGGGACGAGGTGATGCTGCACTCGGCGTTTGTTTGCCATCGCAATGACACGAGGAAGGTCGTGTCTGCCGGTGCCGCTGCAGAGATTTGGAGACCCGTCGCGTTCACCGTGTTGGCGTTGTAGCACGTCGTGGCCCCGAATTGAGAATACCAGTACGCGTCGCTTTTGGTGCCCATGCTGAGTGAGCCGTCGCTGCTAACAGAGTACGAGGCAAGAGATCCCTCGTCGGTCATCTGGCCGATGAGTCGGTTCGTTCGCGGTATTTCAGACACAAAGGTGCATGTGTTGAGGATGGTGCCGGAACAGAGCGCGCAACCAGGGCTGTCAGCCGGGCCTGTGAAGACCAAGGAGTAAATGCTATAGGTTGAGCCGGGAGAGTTGAAGTTGGTCATGACGAACGATTGGAGATACTTTTGGTCGAAGTCATCAGGGAGATCAGAGAAGGAAATGGTTGTTTGTGTCGAGGCGGCGTTGAAGGTGACTGGAACGTAAGACGTAGTTACGTTGGTGTTGCAGCCCCCAACTCCGTACTTGAATCCAACATCTGCGGTTGCGCCCTGTGGTCCCGAGATGATGAGTCTGACTGCGTCGTAGGAACCATTCACCGCCAGACAGTTAGATGACTGTGCGAGCGACGAGCGGAAGTAAGACGCTGCATCACGGGGTACGAGATCGACGGACCCTCTGGCTACACGCTTATACGATGACATGGTCTTTCCGTCCGTGATGGGAGCTCCAAGAGCGTTGGTCTGCGTTTGGAACTCTTTCGGGTCGCAAAAGTCCAACACGACGTAGCCGGAAGCAGTAGCGCAACGTGAGTCAGCACCACTGGAAGAAGAGCCGCCTAGAAGAGAGATCCACCGCACCGTGAAGTTGCTTGCAGCAGAACCGCCATTGGGTGTAAAGTTACGCAAGGTGATGCGACTGAGGGAGTCGGCCTTGAGTCCGGAGAATGACGAAAGAGGGATTGTAATGTTTGCGAATTTATCCTGGCTCAAGGTGGCGTAGGACTTCGTGTTGATGGTGGAGTTCGTGCTGGTACCCGAGCTTAGGACGATGTCGAAAGAGCCACCGGACGGACCACGCGCGTTGAGAGAGACTGCGGTATACGAGGTGGCGTTGAGGTTGGCTCCATTGACAGCAGTGTCGGTATAGAAGAAAGAGTTTACGCTCGACGGCAACAATTGCATCCTGCCCAACTCCGAGAGTTTTGCAAATGTCATAGACTGATTGTAATCTGTCTGACCAAAGACATTGTTGATACCCGTGATCCAGCGATCAACATTCTGAAATGACTCAATTGCGAGACCCTGGGTATGATCTTCGCCTGGTGCCTTCCCGCAACGCTTCTGGATCTTGAGGTTATCAATGTAGATGGGTGTCTGAGGTGGCGAAATGTTGCCAATGCGTATGCCGCGCACGTGAAGCATATCCTGTCCCTGGAAATCTGACAATGGTATGGTCACCGTGTGGTTCAAGCCATCAGCCGCGGCGTATCGGGTGACGTCCAAGTAGGTGGCACTTGGCACTTCAGTATTGCAGCCCGAATTGTAAGAGACAAGCTGCACGTAAAAGGTGGATCCCGGGGGAGCGACCATATCGAAGTACAGATGTGTGTATAGCGTGGCGTCGAAGCAAAAGCGTGAGATCTCGGTGTAGTAAGAATTGACGCCGCTGTTTGTTGTCGCGGTGAGTTGCAAAGTTCCATCCACGTTGTTCGACGCAAGTCCCGTTGCAACAGTTTGCAACAAAAGTAGGTTGACGTTGTTGCTTCCAAAGTAAAGTTCCAGAAAGTCGTCAATCATAACATCCCAGGCTATACACTCAGAGTCCCCAACTGCCTTTGGTGTGAAGTCGGGGCAATTAGAAACGGATGCGTTGCTTGAACCAACACTGAAACTAAGCGTGTAGAGGCCCTTTGCCGTGTTCCGCAATACCACTGCATTCGTCGTCCCATCGTACGAAAGTTGCTGACACACCGAGAGGGAGCCCGTGGCGGACTTGATGGCATAGTTCCTAGGTACCTGAACCGTAAGTCCTTCCGTAGGGCCGTCCAAACGGACCGTCATAGTCGCAGCGGAGTTGCTGGCTGCTGTGATATTCACAACGGCGCGATCCCGATTGGTCCACCAGTTGGCTATTCCTGTCTGGTTGAAGAAGACTGCAAAAGGGCGTACCGTATCGTGGAGTGCTCGCTGTATCTGGATCTTGTCGAACACAGCGTCCGAAGGGTGAATCAAGATGTTGTAGTGACCGCCATACCGTGCCATTTTCTTGATATCCTTGATCTGGTTCGAGAAGTCGGAACCCGGGAAGTCAGCACTGCTCATATTCCCGTCACCGTCGGACCATTGGAGAGGAAACTCGTAGTATGGGAGCTCCTGGAATGCCTCGCGGTTATGTGTGACTTGGAAAGGAAGGTGAGTGAGGTGCGAATTTCCTGAGCAGGACGAACCGCCGATGATGCCGTTTGCTACGCAATGCGAAGCTTGGTACTTGCTCCAAGCAAGGTTGCCTGGACGATAGACAGTCATGTTGTAGTTGGTTTTGTACACATCCTGGAGCACATGTCGAATCAAATAGGCGCTCACGCGGACCTCTCCTGATGCCGAAGCACCCGAAGTATAGAAAGAAAGTCCACTGCAGAAGAAGGATAAGTCAGTGTGATTCACATGTATCTCGCACAGCTAAACTTACCTAGTTCCTCCCTTAGTGCATTTTTCCCCATTGGGGGGTGTTCCATCAGCGTTTGGTCCACATTGGTGAATGTACGGGGCGTACCCCGCGTCGCTCCCCTTGACGAATTGTTCTTGAAGGGTGCCATAGGAAAAGCTTGCTGCATTCGGCGAATGGCTTACTGTATGACTGCCAAAGTCGATGAATGGGTACCCATCAGGAGCTATGCGGAACCCGGTGATCTGATAGATGTACGGAATGCCAT
Organism: Stemphylium beticola; assembly: GCA_029100535.1. Taxonomy (NCBI): domain Eukaryota; kingdom Fungi; phylum Ascomycota; class Dothideomycetes; order Pleosporales; family Pleosporaceae; genus Stemphylium; species Stemphylium beticola. The sequence goes on along the minus strand of JARBXR010000143.1, from coordinate 37,910 downwards.
ATTGGAAGTACGCATTCTCATAAGCGTCGGTGATGTACTTGGTATGGAGGTTCAAGTTACCCGCAGCTCCTCGATCTTGTGCTGCTGCCGCCATACCTTGGCCGTGAGGATACGAGACGTAGGTGTCAATGTCCCATGTAGTGGTGAAGGCGAGTCCCTTGTTGTATGGGACCGTCCATAGGCTCGCAAAATGGGGACTGGTAGTGACAATGTTCTTGATGATGCGCGTTCCGATATCGTATCCAGGGTAGTAATGCCCGTCATACCATGGCGAGTACCCACCAGCTTCGTTCTGAGCCTGGATAAACAGGTATCCCAGACCCATTCCGAAGCTGTATACATAGCCGGTCGCACCCGAGGGCTGAAATTTGACAAACGCTGCGCTTGTAGCGGATTTATCCGCGCTGTCAACACCATTCTTTCGAACCTGATATTTGCCGAGCGTTTGTGAGCCTTTCACAGGCGTGTAACCGACATTGATAAGCCCGGTATTGGTGTAGTTCTCAAAGAATGGCATGTTTATGTCGTAGTAGTCTGTAAAGTCGAAGCCTTGGAGAGCTTGTACGGGCTTCTCCGTATTGGTCAGTTGTAGAAGGGATCTCGAACCACTTGTGTCTATGGTAGACGCAGACACTCCTGCAAGGGCTTGAAGAGCGGCAGGGACCTTGCTCATAAAGATCAATCTACCGCCTTTCGACACAAAAGAGGTCAAGGTTGCGACATCCGCCGAGCTTGGGGTATAGTTCACGCTTGGAGGTGTATAGATGAGTAGATTCCAGCATTGTGCGGAAACCTTGAGCGATTCGATGACCTTTACTTGCAGACCGACTGTCTTAAGAGACAGTGTAAGAGCGAGCCTGATACAGTGTTACTGAATGCCCTGGTTACCAGCTCCTGGGAGGGAATTACCAATTGGGGTCTGCTTTGTAGTCTGGTAGGAAGATATTAAGCCCGGAGCTTGCTCCAGCTGCGTGTCTATTGTGGTACTGTTAGCCAGATAAACGACGACGTGCGTTCGCCTTCCGTACCTGGATTGAGAAGGTATAGTGGGCGGCTGACTGTTCTCTCCCAGGTCTGCACTCGCACCCGAGGGCTGCGTAAGGGAATATATATCAGGCGTGACAAAAGCCTGGCATATTTGCAGCAGGGCAAACAGAGGCAGAAGAATCAACGAACGCATACTTGCTGCTGCTTCGCGTGGAGAGAAGTGAAGTTTGCAGGAAGATGTATCGAAGAATCGAAAGCGCGGAGCCCGACCTTTTGGGCAAGATCTAAAGAAAGAAATAGACCAGCTGGACGGGAAAATTCGCCTGATCGCCCGGGAGTGAACACCAGCTCTCCGGCTACGCTAGGGAAATTCGGGACGCTAATCGTAGACGCTAACTTTATCGGGCAGGATACGGGGAGGAGTTTGCCAGCCTATCCACTTGAAGCGCACCAGCAAGCCACCGCCTGTCTACTGTACCGTTAAATATGGTGCCTGAGCTGTCTGGGTGTACCTAGACCCAGAAGTCTGTTTCAGCTACGATGGAAGGAGGAAGAATGATGCGTCGAGACGTCATGGCGCAGGTGCAGAAAACGACATTTGGGTCTCGATCAAGACATTGGATCTAGGTACCTGGATGGATGAGAAAGAGATGGAATCGAGAAGCGCCGAATACGTGTAGCGCTTATTAGCACCAACGCGTTCATGCATCATCGCTGGGTGTCATCGTCTCGACGGGTTAGACTTTGGTGTAGCTGAGCGTTCCAAGCGGCACAGCAGGCTGACAGAAGGTTGTTCAAAGTCGTGTTCGGGTCCGTCGCGAGAAGTCATGGCAGCCTGACGGGCACGTGTTCGCTTAGCTAGCGGCGGGAAAGGGGGCCCCGAACACAAGCAGCCGTGGGTCTTGAAGCTGCATACTTCTGGTGTACCTGAGTTTTGAGCTTCATTGAGAACCAGACATGCGTCGTTTAAATGTTTGGTTGCAATGTTTACCAGACAACAGCTCTAGAGGAGGGTTTTTTTTCCACACAGTAGTCCCACTAACCCATCTGAAACAGCTGCGACAAGTGGTACCGTCGGTGGCCAGGTAGTTGACCACGAGCGAACATGCGATGATGAATTTTCTCACGCTTTCACTCCAGTTGTGGAGGGAGACGTCGTTGAGCTCTTTAACCAGCCGAGGCGCTGGGGTTGGCAAACCGGATGCAGCCGAGCCGACTCGAGTCAAGTCCCATTGTTGCCTAGCTGCTGCCTGAAGGATTGCCCATGCCACCAAGGCGCATAGCAAGTATATATACACAGACAACACTCGTCTGGAGTTGTAATAAAATCAAGCAACGGATCCAACCATGACTATGACAGCAACACCACAGCTCAGGCGTTCAAAACGTAAAATCGTCCTAGAAGCCGCGGACCTTGTTCCCAAGGCCACCAACGACGATGCGCCAGCGCCTGCGAAACGTGCGCGCAAAGCCACCACATGTGCACCAGACCGCTCTACCATCCCGCAGGAAAGTGAAAAAGCCGATGAAACAGCAACGGACACCGAATCCACACCACCACAGCAAAAAAACTGCATCTTGCCACCCTTCCTCGCGCTACCACGAGAGCTGCGCGACGAAATCTACAAGCACATTCTAAGCTCGTCCAAGTCACAGCGACTAAAATCCGGACCGCGCAACATCGTCACGCGCTGCGGTCTCGTCGGGGTGAACAACCAAATCTCAGAAGAGTTCCTGGACGCCGTCCTCTTCCACGCACCCATCATCACAACCACAGTGCGCAACCACAACTTCGCGCCCATCGTCACGTTTCTGAACCGCTTATCCGCCGCGCAGCTGCACAGGCTGAGTACGCGCGGCGAGAAGGAGAAGCAGGAGGTTGGCGAGAAACCGAAGCGCAAAATGAGGATTATTCTTTCCTACTCTGCCGGCGCAAAGGATAGTCGTGCGCATCTGAATCGCTGGCTGGATCGCTTCGATCACCCTGATAAACGCGGCAGGGAGATTGAGTTTGAGTACGCGGGCGATGGGACGTATATGCATGGGGGATACAAGCAGCGGCCGAGATCTCGCGAACGGGCGAGTAAGCGGTGGAATGAGGAGGCACGCAAAATTAGGGACGCTGCGCCTGGTCATGATGGGGTTTATTCGGGGTGGTGGAGGTATCATTAGGATGAGTGATTTCGTTCTCGCAAGTAAGGGTTTGGTTGTAGTTTTTTCAATAGATTATGTTCTAGAAAATAAGCCTTTTTTACGACTTTTCTAAAGAAGGGTAGGTAGATTACAGATATAAAAGGCTTTCTAGGCAAGCGCAAACTCCAACTCTATGAATCGAGCGAAACAAACAAAGGAAAAAGGGGAACCAAGGTAATTTCTTCTTCGGTCATGTGCTGTCTCCTTCCGTAGGCAAACCTGCATCATTCCTGCATCACCAAAGCGAGTCGTAGGTGTAGCAAAGGTTCTTGGCCCTAATGTCCATGACGTCACGAACAGATGCAGTCTGCTTCTTAGTAGCGCCAATATCCAGAAGAGTATCCAGAGTAGCGTTGCCAGCCTTGAGGTTATCGTAGTCCTTTGCTACGAGCGGGCCGGTGAAATCGGTCAGACGCTTGGACAAATGGCGCTTTTGCCACGACCACCACGCCCTATCCACAGCGCTGTGATGCAGGTAAAAGAGCGGATCGCTTGCTGTAAAAAAAAAGTCAGTATGCAATGACTAGAGGTTTTAGCTGGAAAGATATTAAACTCACGGCTAACGGCAAAGTCTCTGATGTTTCCGTATATACCGCCAATACCCGCGTGAACACTGACGTGAATTGATCCCTCGGTCTGGAACCCGAATTGTGCAAAATTGGGGTACGCCATGGCTTCTGCGACACGCTCGGGAGAGCCGTTGGTGAACAGCGAGTAAGCAAAGTCGCGGCGGAGGCACCGTGGGTTGTACGCAGCCTGGTATAGCGGACCCAGATGGGCCTGAAAGTCTCGGAATGGACCGTCTTGTATACAGCCGCCACCAGTTCGATCAGGGGAAGGTTGCAGATCCTCAGCAACTTTCTCTGTACCGGGGGCGAGGTTGGTGTTGTTACCGGGGACGTAGATGCCGTTGCCGCCGAAACCGGTTTTGGGGTCGAAGACAGGCGAGTTGTAAAAGTCAGAGGAGGAGCCTGCGTCTAGACTCCAGTCCCAGTAGGGTTGGCCGGCTGCCCACCCGCATTCGTGGAGTGCTTGCTCGTAAGAGTGCAGGAAGAATCGGTGCCAGGGGTAGAAGACGCCCTGGTGATGGCATGTTAGCGAAGAAATCAAACAACATGTATGAAGGCCAGCTTCAGTTACAATGGCTTCGACTACGTACCACGTGGTGAACCTTGGGAGCGTGCTTTTGATGTACACCCACGAAATCATCATAATGATTTCTGACGCCGGGTATCTGGGAGGTAGGTATCAAGGCCGGACGACTTGCTACACATTTGACTGCTGAGATGTATGACAGCTTCTCAGTATCGCTAAGAGTACGCCTATAATGCTGCTGTCAGCGGGACTGGTTCTTTCTAGGTATGGATATGTATTGGGCTGGCTTACCACTCCTTCCTGACCACGGGGTTCTTGCACTTCGAAGTTGGTGCTGCATCCAAGGGAAGAGAGATCGACAGCAGCAGGAGGACCTTGATCCAGGACGCGGTAGCAAGTGTGGAAAGCATTTTTGTGAGGTCGATGCTGGTCGAGAGACTTGGAACTTGATTGTCCAAGTAGTGTATTAAGTGATAGTACAAGATTAGACAATATGATTTGATGATGTGAGAACGATAGAGTGGCAGACACGGCTGTTATTTATGCATCATGTTGGCATACCTCATACCTACTCAGATCCCATTGATGTTCCTATTTACTCAACATCACGTGAATGTTGTACATGGTGCAGCGCGATGACTTCAGTGAAACTGCCCATAAGGTTAAGCTTGAATTTAGCTCATGTAAGGCGCAGCAGAACTAGAGCGTTTTGAGGATCAAGTTATATTTGGCGTGACTAGTTCGGCTGCTCCGCTTAATCCGATCGTTGTACGAACTTGATAAGCTTTCGAAGACTGAGCTCGGAATGTGCCTTTGGTGCTGATTCATCTGAGTAAGAAGTGAGTTAGGACCTTTTTACGGCGCCTGTGACTTGTAAGTTTTGCTAGTTGGAGGTTATCTTGACGCGGTAATATGAACCCGCGATAGATTGATGTTTGCCGTTGTACGATGCCCAATTCTATAGCATTTGCGAGGTGCTGTAGGAGATGACCGCACCTTAATTCATACCTGCATCCTTGAAGCTTACTCAACCAGCGGGGCACTAAGCAGGAAAGAGGTCAGCAAGATTTGATATCCCTCTCTAGGGATTATTCTCTCGTCTCGGCAACTCACAACCTCCCCGCATCTGGTCATTTCCCCATAATCATGATCTGCATTACCGCAGTGACCTATTAATAATAATGACATACTCGGATACTCGGACACATGGGCGTAAGCAACGAAATACAAGGACAATCCGCCGCGATGCAGTTGAGGAACGAAAAAAGTCTGCATCATCCACCTGGATAGGTTTATCCTCGGAGGCAGAGCGAACTATTGAGATGAATGCAGAGAGAGGTTTAGCTTGACGCAATGTGGCAGTGGCAGATGATGGCACTTTACTTGATTGGTATGACCAAAGACCTTCGGACCTCTCGTACCTAGGCACCGCCGTCTCCGGATCGTACTTGATGTCTAATGGCTTGCTACCTTGTGTAAATTTCTTCTTCGTACCATCCGGCAAAGTGATTCCGTCTGGTGCGTCGTTTGCGTACGACCACATGACCTTGAGTCCGGCTTGTCTCGCGACGTCTTCCCTCAATGTATACACGATGTTGGGACGTGGGGAAAGATCATCAAGATGTCGCGGATCGGCGCTTTCTCCCATTTCCTCGGGAGCGGCAATGACCCAGGTGGGGCTTTCATAGCGGTCCCTAATCCAATCCAAACTGATCGGAAATAGGTCTCCCTGGTCAAACGTTTCTGGAGTTGGATAGGGGACAACGGCATTAGGGCCGTCGCGGATGTCTAGATTGGCGAGATCATAATTGGCGGACGTGATGACAAAGTCTGGGATGTCCATCTTCGACTTCATGTTCCTCGGCGAAGCGTTGCATATACCAGATGCCTCCATCTTCTAGGGTACGCAAATCAATGACAAGCAAAGGCTCTGTGTCAGGGAATGCATGCTCGGTAAAGCCCGTGTTCGGGATACGGGGAGCACGTTTTCAGGCCAATGCCAAAGTTTAGCTGGACTGCGTCGAGCTGAGTGGGGGTCAGGTCAGCAACGAGGATAGCGAAGAGGCGTCTTGGGGGCGGCCTTTGTCGGAATCGTACACCATGATTGTGCGAGGTTCGAAATTGAGGGGAGGAATAGGGTTTGTAAAGAATGGGTTGGTGCACGGTATATAGCTTGCGCTGTTGCCACCATACGACATGTCTTAACGCGCGCTTGCACCATCGACATGATACAACCCCCTCAGAGAGGCTGTATATTGCGGTTGTCCGGTATCGCGAAGGGGTACATGAGCGAGGTTTTTGCCGTTGTTTCCTAGAGCCACAAATGAGGAGACAGGCCAATTGGACGCCTGGCAGCGAGATGGAGTGTGGAAGTCGCAGCCAATGACGTTGATGCGGGTCCCAGGTAATAGCAGCGTGCCGTCGCGCATATTTTGTCTGGAGCTGTTCCTGGCTACTGTAGGCACGGTGGGGGAACTGCAGGATGTGATGCACCTATGCTGCAGCTCCAATGGGTTTGGCCCACGTTGAGACGGAAAGCGCAAGACACTCTGTGTAGAATCAATGCAGCGTGTCAAATCCAACGTGTGCAACCGTTAGTGGATGAGATTGTCGTCATGGGCGGCGAGGGTGAAACGGGAGGGTGACGGCCAGGTGGAAGCCATGGGCGAGACCCTGCTTTTGGCGTCCCCCACATGCCGTGGAAAGAAGTAGCGGCTACGAGTGGTTGCAGCATGACGACGATTGCCATGGTTGCATGCACTTGTACACACTGCATGTGCTCTGTTATCAACAAACTCCCTCGCCGGCTCCTTGGTCTCGATAGTTGATGCACGCCATCACATATTGATACATTTCATGGTGCATTGATCAGCATTGGCCCCTGAACGACAGAGGCTCCCTATGGAGACGCCTACCCCGGCTAGCCATGGCTCTGCCCGCGACAGACCTATGTCGGAAAGTTTGCCAGTCGGGAGTCCGCAGCCAAAAAAGCTGCCTGCCCCCTCGACGCCCACATCGTCGGTACGCCGCAAGATGGCTTCCCATGCGCCCCCAGCAGCCTCCAAAGACGCAGCCGCGCCCCGTCGGCCCACTGCAACCAGCGGCAGCACTGCAGCGAGCGCCCGCCGACCCGCCGCACCATCAACAAGCAGCACGCGAACTTCTACCACGGCGTCAAAGGCGCCTTCTACCACGACGTCACGCACCAGTATTGCTGGCTCCAGCTTGAGCAAACCGCCTACGCGTCCAGCGCCAGGGACGACGGCGCGGAGGACCATTTCCTCGTCCAAGACGGCCTCGGATGCAGAGCCAGATGTGTCCTCGGTAACATCGGGCGATGAGACGAAGAAGCCAGCAGTACGCAGGCCTGGCACGTCGCTGTCAACCGCAGCTGCGCGGGCGTCACCAGGAAAGCCGGCATCGAGGCCATCCGTCGGCGGGTCAACTACAGCTGCCGCTGCCACTGCTACCACGAAGCGTCCCCTGACGACACGACCTACCGCCGATACAGCAGCGACCCGCGCTCCACGTGTTTCTCTTGCCTCGTCAACGAGACCGGTAACTACACGCCCAGCGACTGCGCCACGTACAGCAGGCACCACGCCCAAAGTGCCGGCAGGACAGGCCAAGAAGCTATCTGGCTCTACCGCTGCCCCTCCCCCACCAGCGTCATCAGAGCCCGAGGACACGGCTGGAGAAGTGTATGACCGCCTCAGAAGTGCAGCTACGTAGTAGGCCCTATGCTAACACGTCCCTGTAGAGACAGCCCCGTCGCTTCCTCGCACAGCCGCAATGCCTCGCTCAAGGACAAGGCCGCCTCGGATGCAGAAGTCGAGCACCGCAGGAGCGCCCTCGCGCCTGCCAAAGCCGCTCTGGCCAAACTCGGCGAGGACTCCCCGCGACCCGATACCGCGCCCACGGGCTCTGCCGAGGTGGACGTGGAGATGAAAAGGCGCAGCGCCCAGATCATGCAAGACTTCTTCAAGGAGACGAGCCTCCGCGACAAGCTGCAGGAGCAGTGCGACGACCTCAGCCGCGAAGTGGACAACCTGCAGTCGGAAAAGGCAAAACTGCGAAGCCAGCTGGCTGATGCACACGCAGCCATTACCGAAAAGGACAAGGCCATTGCGAGCGGGTCCCATGTCTCACCGTCTTCCGAACGGCGCGCCCACAACATCCTTGTCGAAGACATGGAAAAGAAGTTTGCCCTAGAGACCAAGCAACTAGAGGAACAAAGCCAGCAATTGGAGGAGGAAAAAAGGGCAGCGCAGGAAAGGGAGGCCACCGAGGCTGCCAAGGCGAGCGAGCTACAGCAGGTGCTGGACGACCTGAATGCCGAGCTCGAGCAGCAAGGTCGCCAATGGGACGAGGAAAAGAAGAAGCTAGCCGAGCAGGCCGTCCGCATTGAGGAGCTGACCAGCGAGGTTGCCGCCCTGAAGGATGAGCGCGACCGTCTCGCACAGGAGCTTGACATTGCCAAGAAAACGCTGGAAAACCTCGAGACCAAGTTCGCCGACCTGGAGCAGACCCAGGCAGACAGTCTTCGTGAGCGCGATGCTAAGATCAACGAGCTGACCAAGACCGTCGACGAATATGTCACCGAGGTTGCTACAAGAGAGGAGAGGCACAAGGAGGCCTTGCAACAAGCACAGCAGTCTCTCGAGTCCAAGTCTTCCGAGACCTCAGCAGCAGTCGAGCAACTCCAAGCGGAAATCACATCGATACACCAGCAACATACCGACGAGCTTCGCGCAAAGGAAGACATGATCGCCGCCCACATCGAGGCTCAGAAGCAACTCCATGACAACCTTGCCAAACTACAAGAGCGCGCCGACCAGTCCTCCGCAGCTCTCGAGAGCGAGCGCAATGCCCACGCCGAACAATTGCAAGCAAAGATAGAAGAGCTACAAAAGACTGCCGGCGAGGAACTGAGCGCCAAGGAGGAAGAGCTTTCTGGTCACCTCAAGTCCATCGATGGCCTGCAGGAGCAGATTGTGGCACTACAACAAGGCTCAACCGACGGTGCAAGGGTAGCCGAAGAGCTGCAAAAGCAGATACAAGAACTCAAGGAGACCCACGAAGCTGCCATCAAGATCAAGTCCGACGAAAACGACGAACTAGTCCGACAGATGGACGCCATGAACGAGCAGCTCACTACCGACGCCGCCGAGGTCGAACAGCTGAAGGAGGAAGTTGGCGGTTTGCGGAGCACCATCGACACCCTCGAGAAGACTTCGCAGCAACTAGAGTCACAGCATGCTTCCGACGTTGCAAAGGTGCAAGCGGAGCTCAACGAAGCGAACAAAAAGGCCGACGCCCACAAATCCGAGCTTGATGCACTACAAGAAAGGCACAAGCAGGATCTACGTGTAATAGGCGAGGATTACGAACGCGAGATAGAATCGCTGAGGGCAGACCTGGAAGGAGACGCCACGAAGCGACTCAATACTTTGCAGGCTGATTTCGACACTCTCGTCGCCGAGAAAAACGGGACCTTGGAGCAACACGAAAAGATACTTTCCGAACGATCCAGTGAACTTGAAGCACTCAAGCAGGAGATTGACAACCTCCAGGACAGCTCCGCTTCCATGACGCGCGACCGCGACGATGCCCTCGCCAAGCTCAAGCAAACCCAAGAAGAAATGGCAGTCATGACAGAGTCCAGCAGCGCTTCACAGTCATTGGTCGCCGATCTGCAAGCACGCATCGATACAATGACCAAGGAGGTTGCTGCTGGTGGAGAACTTCAAGCCCAAATGGACGCATTAAAGGAGGAGAAGAATGCTGCAGCAGATGCTCACGCCATGTCCCAATCCATAATCATGGATCTGCAGGCCCGCCACGATTCTTTGCTAGAAGAAAAGACATCCGCCGAGGATGCTCACGCCGACGCCATCGAAGCCCTGAAGCAAGATTCCGAAAGCAAGTCTAAGCAGTTGCTGGGAGAGTTGCAGTCCAAGTACGACCTCCTACTCGAAGAGAAGAAAGCTGCAGAGAGCGAGCACCAGCATGCCATTGAAGCTCTCAAGCAAGACTCAGAAAGTGCTTCGAACCAGGCCCTGAGCGAGCTTCAGGCCAAGTACGACTCTTTGGTGCAAGAGAAGCAAGCCATGGAAACTGCGCACACCGACGCGATCAAGGCATCCAAGGAGCAGTCGGAGAGCGCATCCAAGGCACTCCTTGAAGACATTCAGGCCAAGTACGACACACTGCTTGAGGAGAAAACAGCCATGGAGACCTCACACATCCAGACGATGAAAGCATTGGAAGCGGAATCGGAACATTCGATCAAAACAGCCCTCGCAGAACTGCAGTCAAAGTACGACGAGCTGTTGCAAGAGAAGGCTACTGCAAACGATGAGCATATCCGTACCATGAACTCATTGAAAGAGGAAGCCGATACTGCCTCCAAACAGCTTCTTGAGGAGCTTCAGACGAAATACGACGGCTTACAAGAAGATCTCAAGAGCACCACGGAATCCCTGGAGAAACTGCAAACCGAGCACAGTCTGGTCATCCAGCAGAGAGACAGCCATCAAGGTTCCAGCAAGTCCGAGATTGAGAACCTGGAGAAGCAACGGGACGCTCTGTCCGAACGGCTTTCAGAACTGGAGAAGAACCATGCGGACATGCTTGCCAAACAGCTTGCGGACGAAGAGACTCACGCCAAGGCGCTTGATACCCAACAAGCCGAGATTGAGCAAAAGTATGCAAGCTTACTGGAAATCATGCAAAGCGATGCCGACCGACTGGAACAGGAAAAGGCAGCAGCACTTGCAGGCAAACAATCTGCTCTCAATGAAATCGTTGCTCTTAAGAAAGAGCTTCACGCAGAGATTGATGAGCTCAAGACTGGGCTGTCCAAGGACCAATCTGATTCGTCTACGGTTGCTGAGATGAGCCACAAGTACGAGACTCTCGTGGCCGAGAAGGCCGCCGCCGACAAGGAACACGAGAATGCCATCAACTCACTCAGAGACTCGATCAAGGAAGAGTACGAGCAAACTCTATCCAAGTTGCAGTCCGAGTGCGATAGCTTGCAGCAAAAGTTCTCAAAGACCGACCAGGAGCACAGTGATGCCATTGAATTATTACGAGAGGAGTTCAAGACAGGTCACTCGAACGATGTGCAAACTCTACGTCAGCAGCTCGAGGCTGTGCAGAAGCAGCATTCGGATCTTACCGAGCAAAAGGCATCCATGGATCAGGCACATGAGGAGGCCATTGGAGAGCTAATGGCAAGCATGGAGGCCAGTACCTCGGAAGCGCTACAGCAACTACGGAAGCAATACGATGCACTTACCACTGAGCTGGAGGTAGTACAGTCGAACCACGCCACCGAGCTTGAAATCGCCAGACGAGAAGCGGCCGAGCAACGAGAGGCCAGCATGACAAAAGAGTCCAACACTCCAAACCCTGATGTATTGGCCTTGGAGGAAAGGATACACGCCATCGAACGCGAGCGCGATGAGGCTATCAAGGCCGCCGAGGAAGCTGAAGACCGCATCGAGACCATGAAGGGCGAGGTTGTGAGGAAGCATCTCGCGCGCGTCGAACCGTTGGAAAAGGAGAATGCGCATCTCCTCGACAAAATCGACCGCCTTGAAGCCATCATTGCAGCCGGTGATAGGATCGCTCGTGCTGCAGCCACCTTGGGCGAGAAGCGCAACATCAATACTTTGGCGGAAGACGACGAAGAAGAAGACGACGACTACGGTCCGTTTGCTAGTACTCAGCCTACCAAAGTGAACGGCAATGGACCTGTCAAGGACGTTGTCGGTACTGTGAGTTGAACCCAAGCCCCGTATGTGCATTTTCTGCTTTTCTTCGCTGCGCATGGGTAACAGATGGCTAATACATCTCCAGCAGTTGGCCGCTATGCAAGAGACGTTGAACCAGCTCGCAGAGCTCAACAATGACGCGATTGTTGAAAGCACTCGGACTGCTCAAAAACTCACGGCAGACCAGGATTGAAAGTGTATTTTTTTTCTTGTCACTTCAGTGAGATTTATGAAGAGTAGTGAGTGGTACACGGCCGATGGTGGTTTTTACGTAAGAGTGCGATATGATGCGCATGCTGAAGTCTCATTCTCCGTCGTCGGATTTTGTTGTAATTTTTCTGTTTTCCCATTCTTGGGTGTCGTTAGTACGAGTTTACCCTTTTTCTTCCTCCCGTAATGGCATTATACCCAGTCAATGTACTACCGTCATATCAGCGGCACTTGTCATGTTTACATCCGAGTCCACCGCCCTCGTCCTTGCTTCAACGCTGAGTCTATTCCGGTTTTGGATTCCCACCTCACGATGCGTCTGAGGAATTGCAACATCGCTCCTGTCCGCATTGTGTATCGCAAGGATATGTGGCTTTTCACCTTGCACCCATGGGACTGGCACATATAAGTCTGCATCAATTCTGTCCACGGCATTATCCCCGGTGAAACAAAATGGGGTTTAGTACGCATCCCATACAGTATCTCATCTCATCCATGTCCGACAACGCCATGTAGACGATGGAGCACCCGCAACTACAACCACACATTACAGTTTACTTCACGTGAGGCAAGACGAACATTATCATGGCTTTGGAAAAAAAAGAAGGTTCATAAACTACACAAGGCACAGCCAACAGAACAGAATAAACCTGCGCATGCAAAACATATATACAAGAAACCTTTTTTCCTCTCCTTCCCTCACTCCTCATCATCTATCATCCACCATCTAAGCACCCCACGCTGATAGAAGAATCAAGCACCATACGCATCCAAATAACTCGCCCTTCCAAGCTTCTGCGCACCTCCCACAGCTTCACCCACAACAACAACAGGGCTAACGGGCTTATGTCCCGCCATACTGCGTCTGATCACGGTGCTGTGGCGCCGAGCTACAGGCGGCGAGCGACCGCGCTTGGACGCGCTGTCCTGCAGACATTGGGAGTAGTAGTCGTTTTGGACGACGCACTTCCAGCCTGAGGCGCAGGTTGTGGGGCCGGAGAAACCGGTGCCACCGCAGCGTTCGTAGGGGCCTGCTGTGCTGGGGGTAGAGGGGGAGGGGGTGGCTGATGGGGCGGCGGGGGAAGAAGCTACGGGAGCGGCAGATGAAGCCGGGGTTGCGGATTCAACAGGAGCGGCAGACGAGGCTGGCGTAGCGGTAGGAACAGCAGGCGATCCGGTGCCGATTGGCGCAGCAGAAGAAACAGCAGAAGCAACAGGAGCAGCAGAGCTGACGTCCTCAGGTACAGCGGGAGTGCTAGGCTTAGTAGAACCACCACTACCAAGCGCCAGGATACGTTCAGCCGCCGCCTCAGCAGCAACCATGACGATAGCCTGGGTGTTTCCAGTGGGGAGATCAGGATGAATGGACGCATCAACAACGAACAAGTTGTCCGTTCCATAGACCTTTGTGTCGGTGTCGACGACCACGCCGGCATCGCCCTTTGTGCCCATCTTGGCGGTGCCGACGTAGTGGCTTCCCGTCTTGAAAGACTTGATCAGATCGGCGCCTGTGACGTTGGTGACGCCGGTAGGCGCGATGAGCGACAAGGTCGAGTTTCCGCCCTGAGTCATGGCGATTAGGCGGTCCATCATCATGGTTATGGCCTCGGTGTCGACGTCGGACGTCATGTGCGGGTCGGTGCCGAAGGTGGTGGCGCCGTCGGCGGTGATACCAAGGCTACCGACGGACTTGAGGCCGTGGGTGATGTACACCTTCATCTGGACCGTGTCGTCTTCGGGCGAGTTGCAGGTTCCCTGGAAGAAGATCTCGCTGCCGTCGGTCGTGTTGACGGATGACCACCAGTTGAGGCGCTGGCCGGACTGAGCGAGAACACCGGAGCCCTTGGCGAACAGGTCGATGGTGGTTTGGTTGGGCGTGATGAGCGATTCTTTGTCGGTTCCGGAAAGAGGAGAGCTGGTCTTGAACTTGACGGTGAAGATGGGGTGGTCCTTGATCTCAGCGCCTACTGGGAGGTCGATCCAGTCTGCCTCGTCGGGAAGCTGGACACCGCTGGTGCCGCTGGCGACCGTCTGGAGCTGCTCAGCGGGACCGATGCCCGAGTTGAAAAGGATGCGAGGCGTAGACATGGAACCGGCGGAAAGGACGACGCTGCCTCCGGCGTTGACGTTGTAGATGACGCGCTTGCCATCCGCAGTCTCAACCTCGACACCGGAAATGGCTGAGCCATCACGGACAGCACGGACAACGTTGGTGTTCATCATAAGCTTGAAGTTGTCGAGGTCCTCGGCGAGGGGGAGATAAGTTCGCACGACACCAGAGCGGAGACCGTTGGCAATGTTCCAGGTTGGGTGGCCGTAGACATCGACCTTGGCGTTGGGGTTCTTCACAAAGTCGGTCTCAGTCCATCCTTGGCTAGCGAAGAATTTGGAGAGAACGTCGTAGGCGCCGTCGTCGTAGCGGACACCATCCTCAGAGCCGTAGGTCTGTCCGGGGTTGCGCTCGTAGAGACGGTCGGCAGCGGCAGAGACATCAGCCCACTTCCAGCCAGCGGGCCACTTATCGTCGAAATCGCGCTCCTGGGGCCTGACGTACATCATAGCGTTGACAGCAGTGCTGCCACCGAGAAGGCAACCTGCCATGTCGGCGGTGTCGGCGCAGTAAGCAGGGCTGCCTACATCGCTAAGATAGTAGCCGTATCCAGGGACGTCATACATGGAGACGGTGTCGTTCCAGGTCATGACCTCAGTGTCACCAGTGAAAGCGTAAGAAGGACCACCGCGCTCAATCAACAGGACTGAAGCACCGCTCTCTGCGAACCTCTCGGCCGCAATGATACCAGCGGCACCTCCTCCTGCAACGATGTAGTCGTATGTGGCGTTGGCAACGGTGGCAGTGGTGTTACCAACTGGGGCAGCTGGTGCCGTTGAGTTGCCTCCGGACACAGGTGTGGTGGAGTTGCCGGCATCGGGGGTGCTGGCAACAGCGAGGGCAGCCCATGTGTCGAAGTCGGCGCTGGTAGCGTTCGACATGGGCAGGCCAAAGGCACCGAAACCAGCATCGTGGTAGTTGAGAGCAGCGGAAGCGGTGGTAGAGTCGGTCAAGGCCTTGTCTGAGTAAGCCCAGCCCATGACGTTGACGCTGGGCGACTCGTAGATGACCATCCCACTGGCTGGGTCATCGCTGATGCAGTTGGAGCACAGAAATGTGTAGGAAAAGGCAGTCTCGTTGACAAAGGTACCGTCTGGGATGGGCGACATGGTGAAGTCGCCAGTCTTCACAGCCGGATTGGTGTACCCAGTGGCCTCACGGAAAGAAGAGATGATCTTGTCCTCGTTAGGCCAGGCAACGACGAGGAGGTTGCCCGTCATGGACTGTCCCATGCTAAAACCAGCCCATCCTTCTCCATTGGTGACAGGTGCTTGAATCTGGGCAATGAAGTCGGTTGTAGGGTTCTCGGGAAGAGCAATACCGAGCTTGTAGCCGGAGGGGTGGTGAAGACCCTGGAACGTGATACCAGTCTTCTCGTCGGTGTAGGCCGAAGAGGTTTGGGCCGCAGCGCGAAGGGCGAAAAGGGCGGTGGATAAGATGAATGAACGAGCCATTTCTGCGGTTGGAAGTAAAGTAGAGAGAGAAAAAACTGTGTGGCACTGCCTACAAAAGAGTGTGAAGCCGTCAAGGCTGTAAAGAAAGACTGGAAAGCAACGTTCAAAGGAACGAGCAAAAAAAGCGAAAGAATGAATGAATGCAAGAAAGCTTGTACCAAACCTGTCACAGCAGCATGCTTCTCTATATGTAGGCTATCTCAAAGTGCGGGCCAAGCAAGCCTCAATCTGCCATATCCTAGGAGGAAAGTCATCTCCGACCTAGTGCCCGTCAAACAAGCTCACGATGCAGCCTTGCGGTCATGTCGAACCCGGCATCTGGACTGTTGTGGTCCAGGTATGTGGTCCTCGGAAGCGCTACGCATGTCAAAACGGTTCCCTGGCGTCTGCACCACTGCGGGAAGTTAATTGCATAGCGCATGAGCGAGGAAAGGCCGATGCGCAGTTTGGCAACGCCTTCATGTTCATTCGTTGTCTGCCATGTTTCAAGTGTGTTCGGCATATTCCTGACGTGGTGGTGGAGTCTAGCCGTTTCGAAACGAATCGCCAAGGATGAAGCCGCCATCCTTTGGAAATTGCATGTGGGCCGCTGAGCAAAACACCATCTCCCATTGATTGTTTCGAGTCGAGGGTACCTTATCTCTTGTTTGACCCGGTGGCTGCAGGAGTCAGGCTTTGTCGCAGTTTTTTTGCAACTCTGAAAGCGAATACGCGAGTCTTGAATTCATCGCCCGCAGCATCGAGGACCACACTGAGGACCACACTGATAGTGGAGATGAAAGGAGATGAAGAGGAACGGCGTCTAGTTGACCTGATCGCAAGAAACATGTATCGTCGCCATCGGCCGATCCTAGGGCTCCTACTCGAGAGCAAACCTATCGAGAGCGTTAAAATTCTTACCCGGATAGCCTAGCCACTCGGTAGCGGTGCGAAGGCGGTTGTTGTTGGTGATGCCCCGGAGGGTCGCGTTTCACCCAGATCCCGGTTCAGATAACAAGTTGTCAGGCAACTGCTCAGGCAGCGCTAAGCTGCTGGAGACGCGGTCGCGTTGACATATAGACAGGCGCATCGACGCGTTCGCCCTGTCAAAGGAATTGAACCGGCGTCATGTCCGTGTGGCGATGTTTAGTAACGAACAGAACGAGTCGACCGCGCTGATGTGTGGCGGAAAGTGGGGTAGCAGAACCTCGGTCCATGGGGCCTTCAACGAGCTACCAGATGCGCATACTCTGCGGACAGAACGTCAAGCTTCAACATCGCCGCGAGGTCTTCAACATCTTCAACCTTGTATCTTCAAAGACCATTCAAGATGGCGCCAAAAAATGATATCCCAGCCTACGTTCTCGGTGTCGGCCTCACCAAGTTCATCAAACCCCGGCAGACGCGAGCGTATCCTGAAATGGGCTATGAGGCAGGTGTAAAAGCTATGCTCGATGCTCAGATCAATTACGACGATGTTGAGACAGGAGTTGCATGCTATTGTTATGGCGACACGACGAGTGGCCAAAGAATCTTCTACCAGTTCGGCATGAGCAGGTCAGATACTCCACAACAGCGCGAGGCGAAGCACTGACACGCGGTAGCATTCCAATCTACAATACAAACAACGCGTGTGCCACTGGATCTACAGGATTGCATCTCGCTCGCACCCTGGTCAAGAATGGCGCTATCGATTGCGCGCTCGTCATCGGATTCGAGCAGATGCAGCCGGGTTCCATCAAGTCCACCTGGAATGACCGACCTTCCCCTATGGGTCTTTCAATGCGGATGATGGCTGACACGCGCGGAATCACAAAATCACCACCCAATGCCCAGTACTTTGCCAACGCTGGCCTGGAGTACATGGAAAAGTACGGAGCAGAGGCGCGCGACTTTGCTGAGATTGCAAGGATCAGCCACGCGCATAGCCAAAAGAACCCCTATGCCCAGTTCAGAGATGTCTATACGCTTGAGCAAATCGAAAAAGCCCCCATGATTCACTTCCCGTTGACGAAGCTGCAGTGCAGCCCTACCAGCGACGGTGCCGGCGCGGCCGTCATTGTGAGTCAAAAGTTTCTGGACGCCCGACCGCATTTGAAGAGTCAAGCGATTCTCATCGCAGGTCAAGCGCTCATGACAGACTCACCTCAGCTGTACTCCAAGTCCTCGATGGATCTTGTAGGCTACGATATGACCAAGCGTGCAGCTCAGGCAGCTTTGAAGGAAGCCGGTGTGAGCGCCAAAGACGTAAAAGTCACCGAGCTCCATGACTGCTTCTCAGCAAACGAGCTCATTTTGTTGGAAGGTCTGGGTTTCAGTGAGCCTGGAAAGGCGCACATGATGGTTCGCAACGGTGACATTACATATGGTGGTAAAGGCCCGATTGTGAATCCGTCCGGTGGGCTTATTAGCAAAGGCCATCCTCTCGGGGCAACTGGTCTTGCACAATGTGCAGAGTTGACATGGCAGCTTCGCGGCTGGGCAAACAATCGACTTGCCGGTGGCGCCGATGTCGCGCTGCAGCATAACCTTGGCTTGGGTGGTGCCGTGGTGATTAATGTGTACAAGCGTGCAGACGGCAAAAAGAATGTCAAGATGAGCGATGAAGAGATCAAGCAAGCGAGCCAGTTTGATTACAATCCGGCGGTAGAGGCGCGCTATGTAACCAAGGAGGAGGGCGACAAGGTTAGGAGTAAGACGGTGGCCTCGGAGTACGCGCTTGGTGATACACTGGAGAAGATTTCTAGTCGATTGTAGGGTAGTTATAGATGCAATCAAAGATTTTTGAACTCCATATTGTGAGAGAGATATTTTGGTAGCTGGGAGATCGTTGTGTCCGTTGGTTGGCAATATGCGCTCACTCGCTGCTACCCTATGAGGCTGACCCAAGCAATCCAGGAAAGAAGCCTGCGCGCTCTACTCGTACCCATTTACACTCCATACCTTTAGCTGCATGGTAACCTCTTGATCTAATCGCATGCATGAATTCAGCTCAGTGCGTCACCGCAGTACCATTGTAGCCCACCTTCCCATCAACACACTCTCACATGGACTCAACAACAGTAAAGATGGTGTAGCCGCGCAGTACGCATCATTCCCGTTTTCAATGTCTAAAACAGCGCTCAAGCCACTTTCTTGCGGAACGACTACAGCTGCCACAATGGCACTAAGCACGATGAGAGAAGCGAGTCTCGTTTTTTCCTGGTACAAGTCGTGCTTGGTTTGGAGAGAAGATGGAAGCAAATAATGGCAAGCTTTGTATATATACTAAAGAGTCAACAGGCTGGACTTTGTGTATGGCGAATTGACTGGATCGGAATCTAAATTTCGCACAGCGAGTACACTGTTCCAAAGCCTCCGATTCACCGCTGAGCATGTTTCCTTAACTTGGTTAGAACGAAACCGATGGAAAGTACGCGCCGAAGAATGGCCGACGAATCAGAACCCAAATTGGACTACAACCCCAAGCGAGAGTAGAAGCCGAAACACTCGGTTTGTGTAATGAGGGGAAGCGAGCCCCAACAGCTTGACTTGTTACACGACTCAAAGTATGCAGCGCCATGTCAGAACGGATGAGAAAGTCAAACGGTAACCCAATGAGCGGGAATCGAGGAATATGGTGGATGAACGGTAAGCATCGACATGGTCACAGAAAAAATACGATTTCGCTTTGCGTACCTACAGGAAACACATAAAAATGAACTCGAAATAATAACCAGCAAAGGAAATACGAAACCAAGTAAGGTACTGTTCGCAATCATTGGTCATCCTCGTTGTATCCTTCAACACCATTGTTTGGTAGATGAAGGCCGTTATCCTTATACCCTTCAAACCGAGTGTTTGGTGGATAAAGGTCGTCATCCTCGTACCCTTCAAGCCAATCGTCTGGTAGACAAAAGTCGTCGTTTTCATGTCCTTCAAAACTGCCATTCAGTATGTCAGAGTCCCGGGCCGGCCACTGCAGAATACGGGGATCGATAACTTGAGGCATTGGCGTCTCTATAAATCGGGGATCATCCGGTTGCGCGGGCGCTTTGGGAAAGTCCATGGGATCGGACTGGATTGCCTGAGAATTGGTATGTTCAGGGGCGTATGGAGTATTTGACAAATGCGAGAAAGAATGAGCGGGGATGTGAGGGCTGAAAAATATGTTTTTAAGTTGGCCGAGTACGGACGAAGGCCCAGTCTGCGGCGAACGGTCGTACTGGGAGGAGTCACGATTATCAAAGCCTTGGTGGCTTGACTGCGTGCTCATGAACGGTGCAGTGTGGTAGTCGGTAGTGGAATTTTGGGATGGCTCATATGTAGTGAACTGGTCCCACCCACGCCTATCAAAGCCTTGGTTGCTTGAATGGGTGCTCATTAACGGTGCCGTGTAGTAATCGGTAACGGAGCTCTGGGAAGGCTCATATTGAGTCGGCCGGTCTTGTTCAGGCCAATATTGCGACGGCGTCTGCTGGCTGGAGCCGCCGCGAAGGTATTCAATGGGCTGATACTGGGCGAAAGTGGGACTTGTCAATTCCACTGGTTGATTAATGTGTACCATCATCGCAGAAGTCTGCCGTACTGTTCTCTGTCCGGACGAGACTGTGTTGGAGAGTTCCCATTCAGTGGGCTCAGAATATACTTCCATATGCGGCTTCCGCTCGTGTTTGGTCCGCGCATCTGAACGTGCGAAAGGTTTGGAACATCCAGCAATCCGACATATGTAGGGCACCTTGTTCGCTTTCGCATGCTTGAGTTTCACATGTCGTGCAAGATTTCCCCGTCCGTATTGTCCTGTAAATTTGGCATCGCAGCCGTTACAATATAGTGTATTGCCTTGCACGATCGTGGATGTGTTTAGATCATTGCGGCTGGAAGAAGGGATCGAATGTGGGAGCAACGAGCTGGGAGGTGATGAGGCAGTCGGTTGGGAGTCGTTGTGGCTACAACTCGATGTGTAAGAATGATTGAATACGGATGACGAAGTGCGATTGGGTTGAGATGAGGCGTGAACGGGGGGCTAACTTGATGTTAGCTGTAAAATAATCAAGTTCCCGTATTGTACTAACCTGATGTCTGACAGTTGACGCCGGCGCCAGGTATGGGACGGCAAGGTTCGGGTCCTCTACCTGCGGAGTAGGAACGGTAGATGGATGCAGGAATCCTTGTCCGTACGAAGGTGGAATAGAGTTTGCTCCATAAATGCGCCTGCCCTCGGCATGGCTCCGTACTGGCATAGTGAAGGTGGGCAACTACGCTGATGTGGAAGCGATCCGAATATGGTCCGTATAATAGTAATGGACAAATACAGGCCAGAGGAGCGAGTTTGCTGCTTGTTCCAAAACCCAGAGCAGTTGGGAAAGAATGCTATGCGATTATGAAAGAGGGGCGGAGTTGTTCGGGGAGGGTGAGCTATATGCATGAGCAGGGGTGGTGGAGGACGAAGGCTGTGACGACATGCCTCCATTGCTGGAAGCATGCAGCCAGACAATTTGCCAATGCCAAAATTTGGCGACTGCGACTGTCGTCTGCACAGCCCTTGGGTATGTGAGCTCTCCCATTGTTGCGCTAGCCGTAGTGCTGACGGTAGGGGACGACATCGAGCACCAACCTGGGTCACCTCGAGAACCCAGGACATGCATAGGGCGTTCGCGTAGAGGAGCCCGGACTTACCCCAGTATGAGAGCACTTGAATCAGAACCATTGTCGAGTCGCGTGTTTCCGTGGGCAAAGGTACGCGTCGTGTGCATGAGCTAAGGACGCAAGGCGTAGCCTCAGGCCGATTCCAGGCATCTCAGCCTGATAACCCCAACATGTTCCTCGCCCACCATGTGCGGCGTAGTGCAGTTAAACTGCGCGTTCGCTGATGCACTGCTACAATATGCGCATGTCTTGGGATCGGATTGTCGTATGCTGAGTTTCCATCCTTTTCCAGTGTGCTCAATGTTTTGAGAATTGACGCGTTGTGATGACACGCGGGGCAGACCGATGACGAGGAGCGCAGCGAAGGAAGGTGGCAAACCTCCGACGGAAGCGGGACTAGAGTTGTCTGTCGTTGTATAAATTACGAGCGCGCACGCACCATTCGGTGGTTTCTCACAGATGCGTGAGCATGGCGTGTTCTTGAAATTCTCCAACCTGTGCAGTGGTCTTGGCTGTGGGACTCGATGTAGTTGCCATCTATTGTGATAATTGCAGAATGGAGGATGATTCCAAAGCCTGGACGCACACGCTATGGTTGTAGCTGAGGGGTAGCTCGCATACAATAACATTCGAAGCTTGACCTCAGAGGTCATGTGATGGCGGGGTGCGCTTGCTTCTGTGCTCAGAGGAGCGCTTAATGGCAGGTCCTCATTGTTTCATTGGACTCTTGGCCTGCAGGCGCATTCTCGTACGTGGCACGAGTCAAGTCGTGTGCGCATTTGTCGCATACCGCAGGTTCACCTAACTGTGTGGAATCAAGCCGAAGGATGAAGAGCGGAGCTACAGCTTCCCCTTATCGTCGCGGTGGCCTGTCAGCGTCAGGTACCATTTGACGCCGCACATTTTAATGCAGCCCTCTTCACCTATGCCGGCTTTCCGCGCTCTTTCTAGTAAAGCATCGTGATACTCTTTGCCCTTGACGCCCACGGTGATGGATACGAGGCCCTCTGGTTGCCCTTCTTCCCCTGGAATAAAGCCCAATGGTGCATTTGTAAAGGCCAGCAAGTCTCGGCTTCGAGCCACGCCAAACGTTTCCTCCCACGCTCGTGCCGCCGCTTCGTGGCCAAGGTCGCCGGGTTGCAAGCGCAACACACAGCCCTCGAGCGTGAGATGAGCCGTCTGCTCCATGGCGCGGGTATATTTCTCCAAGTCCCGGCCGCACGCGTGCCATGGCGAGAAGCGAGTCTGTATAGGCGTCGGATTGTTCGGGCCTGGTATGTGGGAATCGAGTTCAGGCATCATGCCGCCTACACTGCTCGTTAGCTACTACGCTTGCGCCTGCCACGGAAGCTCAAAGACTATGGGACGTACCCTTGATGCCCTTTGGATGGTACTGGATGCATACCGAGTCTTCAGACTCATGTTCGAAGATGACCTTGGCCAAGCCATTCGCCTGGATGTGTCCGCGCCGCTTCTTCGCATCCTCGGTCTGCATGATAACCATGTATCCGCCATCGCCACGCTTCTCGAGCAACCTCCCAGCTGTCGTTCCTGCCTTGGTCGGTGAGACAACCTCAATAAAGTCGCCGCCTAAAGGGACTGGAGTCTAGTCAGTCGACCAAGCCCTGAGGCCAGGAGGGTGACACCAACCCAGGAAGTTCTTAAGCCCCCATTGCCCGACAGCAGGGTCCTCAAACACGACTTGGGTACCCAGGACGTACGTCTGACATATCTATTAGCTTGATAGACGCGAAACTACAACCGTCATCCTACGAGCAATTGCTTCGCTTTCTCGATATCATTCGCGACTAGCGCAATCTGGCGCAGACGCGTCGGCGCGGGACCTAGCTTCATCTTGTCTCTATGCATCTTTTCGGTGGTGTACTGAGTAGTGGAAGCGTCCAGCTGATTTCATCACAGTAACACCTCGATGATGCGCGTCATCCGTAGACGCTTACTCGGCCTGTTCGGTTCAGCATAGCTGTTCCCCGCATCGGCATCGGCACACCTTGTTTCCTCATCTTGTAGCCTAAACTGTGTTTATTTCGGGTCAGCAGCAAATCAATTGACCAACGTGGGAGTTGGACGCCTTCATCAGAGCAAAATACGCGTAGTGATAATAATGTTGGTGAGTCTGTGGTACTGAGACGCGAGGATCATCGGCATCGCGGGCCGACGCTTTGGTCCCGACCCCACAGAAGTACCCTGCTTGCTTCTACTTCCAGCTCACATCACTCCACCACATGAACCACACATGTAGCACGCGAAGATCAAATGTTCTCTATCGACTAATGAATTAGCTTTCATATCAGCCGCTCATAGACTTCGCGCCCAAATTGGAGTGATATCCAATGACGACGTCTTCGGTTTACTACTTCTTCGCACACGCGATGGTAAAATGTAGGCTTCGGGAATAGTCTTTACTTACCTGGCATCTCTAGTCTCTACGAATAGTCTCTTTTCTGCTGTCACGTTTTGACGCGGCTCGACTATTGGATGAATATTACGTGCTTGAGCCCACCACTGATTTTACTACAGGAAAGTATTACATTCGCATCAAAAGTCTGCGCCAATACCGAAAGGCCCTACGACAACTCAATCATTTATCTAAATGCCGAACCATGAAACACAACAGATCGCCTCTCTTTCTTCCCTCAGACTTCGAATTCTGGTTCTCCGCTGTCGTGATGATAATGCTCGTGTGCAACATCTCGAGCTCTGGAGTACAGATACTACACCACGCATCCCAACCGCTCAGGTGGATTCCTCATCACCTATCCGAATAACACCTATCTTTGAACGGCGTCGCCTATCTGTTATAAAACACCACAATCAGACCCATCCTATTTTACGTGCTGACCAGGCGCGCCTTTTCTTCGCGACCCGACAAAGAGATTCTCACATCACAACGATACAGCATTCATGCTACCCAGAACCCCACCATCAATTAAGAAACGCTCCGCGCGTTTTCACTCTCGCTACCTTACTCGCAATCACCAACGCCTGAAACGCCACAAATACCCCACCCCCAGACTCGTGACAACCCAAATACCGCGCCACACGCTCTGCTGCCTACCCCCCGCGTCTCAGTACGTCATTCCGACCGCTTTTACGTGTCCGGAAATCCCTAAAACACGTGGAACTAGTAACCCCGATACGCGATTTCTACGCGTTACGCAGGTTCGGCTTTGTCTCTTGTCGGCTTCACCACGAGAGCTCGGATCATGCATGCCGTTTTCACGGCCTGCCGCAAATCTGCTTTATACAACCATGTGTCCGTCACCTTGACTTCTACCGTTCTTTTTCCTTCTTCTTCTCGAGCTACCCAACTCTCCTTCAATCGGGAATTGCAGGTCATTCTTTACTTACAAAGGCTGTCGTTCGGTAGCCGTCCTCTCTTTCTCCAGTCCTTTCCTCGCTTTTTGTGTCGAGGCCCACCGGTCTTTCCAACGTTGTTCTGTATTTCTACAGGTTAGTACGATTTCCGTTTCTTCATCTTCTGTTGTTTTACGTGTTTGAGTTGTGAGGATTGTGGTTCATGGCTCTGCAGTGAGCTGTCACGATGTCGAACATTGTCGATGAGTACTTGCTCGGGCTTGCGGTCGCCACGCCGCTTCCAACTGTGGAAGATGAAGACGTCCGTGGTCTCCTCTCCGCATTTTCTCGCCCTCGAACCCGCTCGCAAGCTTCCACCCTTCCGTTCTCTTTGAAGGTCCGCCTCCCGTTGCGTCCGTCGCCTGCAGTCAAGAAGCCACAGGGTAAGAAGCGCAAACCCAACTTCACCATCTTCGTCGACACCGATGTAGCAAGCGATATCCCAAACCCGCCATCCACCCCGAAGCGTTCGAAATCCGGCACTACTCCACGTACCCCCCTCAGCGACATGACCCATTCGACCAACTCCACACCTGCACCATCTCCCCATCTACCAGACACGCCCTTCCTCTTCTCCAATGCAGATCCGTACTGGGAGAATATCGAGAACTACGGTCCCTCCGCCGTTCTGACTCCCCCTCCAACACCACGTGGCCCATCTCTCCCACCCACGCCTTCCGCCGGCCCACCGCCTCCGCTCTCAACTCGCCCTCGCGCCCTGCGCCCACGCACTAACCAAGCCTCTTCGCCCGCGAACCTGCTCCCCCCCGTCAACATGATGCTATACCATATGCTGGGCCTAGGGACGTGGCGGGTCAGCGTCGACGGCATCATGAACGCATACCGTCGCATGGCCATTGCTATCCACCCTGACAAGGCGACGCCGAAGGAAAAAGAGCTTGCGCACTTGGCTATGCAGCAGCTCAATGCTACAAAGGAGTTGATGTTGAGCGCTCGTCGTCGCCGCCAGTATCATAGGGATGGCGTGGTTCCTTGGGTCATTTGAGATGTTTGTTGCCGTCTTGAGATGCTTTCGCTCCTCCCGTCGTGATACGCCACTTTGTACGTTGCACCTGGGCGCTGTAGGATACTGGAATTTTTTGCCAGCGCCCTTGTCTGCCGCTTGTGACTTGCACTGGATGGACACATGTTCGGTACGAAGAGCTCGTGTCCAATTGCACGATATTGTCAGCGTTGGTAACGGGGTGGACGAGTAACAAGATCATGGTAATGCAGCACGACGTTGGCACGGCGAGGGAAAAAAAACCCCCACCTTGTTCTTGTTCCTTCTAGATACCCCGCTACGATGCAGCTACGCTTCACGATGTACATGAGATAACGATGGCTGTGTTTTCGCCACAACGGCCGACTAATGATAATTCCGTTCGTTTGATACAAGGATTCGGGATTTTCTGCGTCGCCGGTTCACCAACAATGTGCTACGTGGCCTCTTCCACAAAAAAAACTAAATTTTTTTTGCTGGGGTAGTCCACGGGATATCGATTTCCGCAGTGGTTCGACATCAGGGTAGGTAAAAGTATAGAAGAAATGGATGCATGCGTGTCCAATTCTAAGAAACGCACTAGTCCCAAATAGGTAAAAGATCCTGTCGTTTTGCCACTAGGTCGTTGGAAAGGGTGAAGGTAACACGTAGCCTCACGGCATGCACGAGATGGTGCTGAAACAAACTTTCTGCGGAGTATCATGTACATGCACGGGGTGAATCGGGTGGTCTCGGAGAGAGTAAGAGAAGAGTGTGCCGTTGATTCGTATGCTCATCTTTGTTTACTGACTCGTGCTCATCGTGCACCACTCATACCACCCATCAAGTCCCTGCAATATGCTTTGGTTGGATATACACATTGATTCCCCCCCGTTCCCACTTCAAGTGAACTTCGGATATATGTACGTTGCGTTCAAATCCCCTTATCGTTAGAGCGTACACTTTTTTTTTCTCTTGGTGCGACTGGAACAAGACCGAGATATTCCAGGGCAATTTTGCTCAGTACCCCTCCGTCCGGATTCTGACATAGGAATCCGCGTTGCTGACATAGCCTCTAAAGCTAGGCCCCACACTCCAGCTCGTCAAGTCTCGTACAACCTCTTTGGCGGTATCACACAGGTCGATTTGACCCGTGTTTTCATTCTTGCATAGCGCCTCTCCCGTTGCAAACGCCCAATCGCACTGAATGCTTATGCTCATGTCCATGAGCCATTCCATGCGTTCTTGCATGGCAGGAATCTGAACAGCAAGCTCCCGGAATGCGGGCCAGACTACAAAGTCGACAATGTTGATGTGTGGCATGAAGAGCTGGTTGGGGGTTGGTCGGAGCCAGTCGGGGATGGCGTTGTATGTATCGGGAGAGGGCGAGATCATCCAGCGCATCAGGGACCAAAAAAGGTACATGGAGCCGAAGCAGGTAAAAGTGTTGCCTACTACTGTTAGCGAATCTATGAGACCCAAATGCAAAATCTGTATCCTTACCCTTCAGATGTACACTGTGCACCATGCCAACTGCCCACTTGGAAAGTATACCCGAGCTCTTGAAAACCTCTTCGTCGTACAATGCTGCGATATTGGGATGTGTCTCGATGATCTCATCTATTGATCGTCCCATATTCATCATGCTGGCAGCTTCCCGGAGTACGCTTGGCACGGCACGTCTTAGCGAACCAGGGTCGGGTATCGTGTTGATTGGTAACATGGCCCATGTTGGAAGGAAAAGATTACCGGCCTGCACGTCTTGCGCGTCAGGTGTGTATTGGCTCGATCCGAGACTGAAAGGCATATTGCCGAAGAAACTGCGAATGTCCAGATTTGGATGTATTCGGATCGTGTTTACGATAGGCTGTCGGCCAGCGAGATGAGTGGGGTAAACCGATCGGAGCGTGTGCTGTCTTTGCGGCGACGGTCTTTGGCTTTGAGAGGATCTTTTTGAGGATGAAGAAGGAAGCGGGCGGAGGTCGAAGTTTGAAACCTGTTGCAATAGTCGAGGATCGATAATTCTCTCCTCCAAGTCCTCTTCCTCGTCGCTTTCACCATCAGCTTCGGCTCGAGCTAGCAGGTAGTCATCTCGGTCAAACAGAGGAAACAAGAAGGATTGATCCTCGCCAGCACCTGGCTGCTTTCCTTTACCTGGAGGCGCAAAATTTGCCGACGGAAGGCTTGCCGAGGGTGACCAGCCTGCGTTCTGGCTTATGGGAGAGGTCAAGGATGTTCCAGAGCCATGACGAAACTTGGAAGTAGGTTTGCTTGGATCGAAAGCGGATTCATGGCTCAGTCCGCTTCCAGACGTGTCGGTAGACTCTTGACCAAGTAAGCTGAATCACAGTTATCAATGTGTTACAGTAGGGAGATGCTTTGACTTGGTAATGCATACCTAGGAGGTTGAACGGATGCCGCTGGCGATAACATAGGGAGGGATTTGGCGACATCTTCGGGCGTATCTCCAAGTCTTAATCTTGCTAGGATAGCTGCGGCCTGTTCGTCGGTCCCAGAGCGCAGAGAATTGACGATGCGCTTGAGATCTTCCAGCTCGCCTGTGATGCTATCCCTTTTCATAATTTTCATTCGCTCGGCTCTTGAAACGCCTTCTGCGACATCGTATTGGCATATCAGATCGTTGTCCTTGCACCGATTACATCGGGGCCTTGTGCCGTCGCACTGCGAGCCATGAATTAGCAACTTTTGGCAGGCGTTCCAAAACAGCGAGTTGCCTACATACAGGTAGTGTCGCCTCTAGTGAATACCCATAGAAGAGCAGCGGAGGAAAAAAAAAGGCATATGCTCGACAAAGGCCTTCAATACTTTGCATGGGGTAGGAGCATCAGCTGACGCTTTGTACCGATACAAATTATCTTCCGGTCATCGAAGGCTCAGAAGACTGGATGCAATACTGTGTGGTACGTACCTTGGCCTTCCCGTTTCGGCATTGCACACATGCTACCGCAACCGCCTGTCGCCTCTTCCGCCTGTCTGGAGCCGCGCGCCGTTGTCCTGGTTCGTCAGAGGCAGGAGCAATACTCTGCCATCGCTCCGAATGGTCCATGCTGTCGATGTCGAGGTAGTGGTTGAGGCGTGCAGCTTGCAGATGTTCAAAGGGTGGTGGTGGAGCCAGTGGAGTCTCGGCGGTGCGCGAGCACGTACCGACGAGGATGTTGTTGGAATTGCCGCGGCGTCTGTCTTGGAAGTTGCGGCTCTCGTGGCTGGAAGCATTGGAGGCGGCTCGCCGCGTGCCTATCGCAAAGGCAAAATTCGATCAGCCCGCCCTAGAATTCCGGCTCTTGTGTCCCAGTGGGTAATGGCATTCGCGACCTGAATCGATTTCTCGGTGCAAAACGCCGACGAAAAACATGCTGCGGAGAGCATTTCCTAGCCAATAAGAGGGCGTGTGGCATCAGCTCACGTGCTATCACTATGGATCTAGAGACGCGAGACGTCGAGCTTCTTGACTATAGACAGGAGGCGAACATGACAAGTGTAAAGTGTCAAACCGACCGATGTGCTTCTAGGCGGAGGTCAGATGCTAGCTTCGGCGGCACGCGTGTGGCAATGCCGGCCCAGTTGAGATGCGCACCGTCGCGACGGGTTCCAGACTCTACGAACAAGGCGAGGCTCGACCAGCCGATCCAGGCGTGCGACGCAGGGCTGACGGTCGCCGGGTGATTGGCCGACGGAGCCTATACCGAGGAGAGGTCGAGGTGGCTACGCTGGACTAGTATATAGCAAGCGAGACATCGGGATGGACGGCTTTCTTTCTCGCATCGAAGTGTGACGTCGTCTGCTGCCGCCTACCACACGAACATGTTCATCTGCAGCAATAGTACATGCGAGCACCTAGGTAGTTAGCCGGCAGATGGTATCGCCGAGGCGAAAGTTTTTTTCGAGGGCTTTCCGGCATGCCCTCGCGAGCCTTGTGAGCATTCAGGACGAGAGAAAAAAAATTCATGGCGCTGCGAGAAAGATCAAGTGCCGGCGTGGTTCAAATAGGAGCAGCCACGATTGACGTCATTGCCTGCAGTCTACAGTGTCGTAAGATGCGCCAGAACACGACCCGCCGAGCCTAGACGGGCAGGGCCCGAGCAAAATTTCTCGGACTGTACTGATCATCGGAGAGGTGCGTGGCATCGACGACTCTTCTTCGTAGAGATCAAGACGCGGCCATCTCAGCCATCTTTACCATCGGCGCCGCCGGAGGCACGCCGATTCTGCGCTCCTGTCCGCTCTGCTGGGAGGATTCTCTCTAGTCCCGGGTCGCCCCGTTCACCAAGAGGGTCCAAGACTTCGGGATGCATCACGTGTCGCAGTACTCAACATCATACATTCTATGTTATTTCCTCGAACTAATCCACGCTGATTACGCGTCTTCTTTTCGTCGCATAAATAATTATACAGTTGCCTGTTAATCTCCCTCCCTGGATTGCGACAAGGCGATATTCGCTACCCAATTAAGCGCCCTGTGCATACACGCCTGCGAGGCGCGATCCGCAGAACACGTTGGATTTTCCGCGGCCTCTGCTGTCACTTTTGTCTCGTCTACAGCCAGAGCTGGTGTGTATTATCGCAAACAGGCGGCCAAAACACGCCGTCTCCTGTGTCATCGGCCCACCAACCTGGTTCTTGGTCATCAATGCCAAGCTTTCCGAAGCCGTTCCGTACGGCAGCTACAGTGCCTGACACCCAATCTAAACTTAGATACGGATTCGTCCGGTCCGCGCGATAACGACTGAACTGCGATGATACGCTGCTCGGAATTCGACGTAATTACAATCATCTCCGTCCTTGATGCCATTCTCAATGACGAGTGCAGAAGAAGACAGTTTGAACCGCATTCTATAATCGAAGGCGCGGACAATCCGCAATGGGCTGCTCGCAGTAACGTGGGAGACATGTCCGACTGTTTACCCGGCGGCAATCTTAACAAAGCACAGATTATAAGAATGGAGATAAGAATAGATTGTAGCTTTGGAGCCGTATGTGGTAATCAACCTCGCGAAGTGGTGTATGCAGTGGTATATCGAAAATGAAAAATAAAAATAAAAGCCCGCCATTCAACATAGGAAATCCTCCGCATCGCACCGAAAACTCCATACACTCTGTACAACTCGTAGTAACGCCTTCTAAAAGCTCTAATCTTGTCAACATCGCACCCAGCCAAATCTCTCCAAGCCGGTCTTCAAGCTGCCTCGCCGCGATTGGGCATCATCTCGATGTCCCTGTCTTCGTCATAGTCGTCGTAAATGCTCTTGCCCCGGATAGATTTGGCCTTGGTACCCCTACTGGAGAGAACAGGGAAACAGTACCCAGGA
Source organism: Stemphylium beticola (assembly GCA_029100535.1). Classification (NCBI taxonomy): domain Eukaryota; kingdom Fungi; phylum Ascomycota; class Dothideomycetes; order Pleosporales; family Pleosporaceae; genus Stemphylium; species Stemphylium beticola. The sequence goes on along the minus strand of JARBXR010000143.1, from coordinate 6,789 downwards.
TGGCAGAGCGTAAGAGCCACGACAGACGTCACGATCATAGCTCCTTCCAGGATAATGAAGTCCAGCTCTTCCCGCATCAGCTCACTCCTCCATCCTCCAGCAAGCTCAGGTATACGGTATATGCATCGAGCGAAGATTGTGATGAACGCCAGAGCAATGGCAAATATGAAGCAACGAAAGGACTTTTTCTGGAGGTAAGACATCGCTTCGGGTGTGAGTTGGTCGCGTCGGCGATAGGTGCGAATGGCGTAATCGACAAGCAGCGTACCGAAGATGGATAGAGTAATCACTTGCCAGACGACACCTGCGATCATGATGTCTGTCCCGACATCTTGCAGGTCACTGCCAAAGTCTGCAGTTGCAGCAAGTCCACCGCCGACGCCCTGAAGAACAAGTGACAGAAAGTCTCCCGCGATGAAGATGTGTGTAATGCGTGCCGGACGCAGGCGCGACCAAGACTCTCCGAAGATGATGACGATGTGTTTAAGCGTGAGGTAGATACCGGCGGATATGAAGGCTGGCGAGATGATGATGCAGCAGATCTGCATCTGGAAGCCGGCACTGCTGTACGGATTGTCCCACATCATGATTCTGCCGATGTATCCAACGGTCTCGCCCACACACCCAAGGCTAAGGGCAATCTGCAGATGGTCAGTCTCATGTCACATATTTCTTCAACAGGCAACGCACCATGTATGACCATGTCCTATACCTAGCTCCCAATGCGAGGTGAATCAAAGCGCAAACGGCAAAGAATCCCGCATACGAGGCGTTCACACCGATGTCTGGATAGTACCCCAGGATTGTCCCCTCGACTGGACATTCGGGGCTAACATCTGTGCACGAATCTGGTGCTGGGGGTGGAATCGTCATCTTAGGGGTAATGTTCTGTAGGGGGCTTGAGGCAAAGCTATGCGGTTTGATTGCGGTCAAGGTGGAATACTGGTCGGTTGGTGACTGATGGGATGGTGGATGTGAAGGACTACTGTGGGCGGGACACAGTGATACCTTATACTCTACACTTCAGGCTCTATACGGACGAATAGGTGGTTTAGGTCAGCATTCAACCCCATTTCGGCACAATCATCGTCCTAGACAGAGGCAGTGCAAAATACATGTGTAATCCACGGAGTGGGCTACTAGGCTCGGAGCAGCGGATAGCGCGAGGAGCGATAGAGCCATGTGGGCTGCTTGATTCGCAATCACTCGGAAGTCTCAGACTTGTTCGCAAAATGGTCTCCATTGAGTTTAGCGGTGTTGATTCGGTTGCCAAGGAATCCGAGTTCAGAATACACGATTGGTGCGCGACCTGTCCACATCGTATATCATGGGCGGAGTAGCTGTCAAAAGCGGAGAGGGGGCCAGCGCATGTTTCTACTCAAGATACTTGGCTATCTTGGAGGCTGGTTGCGTGGGGAGTATTTCCTGGGGATCGTGAAAGCGGAGGTCACGGGACACAAACTGCAAACTCCACATGCTGTCATGTAGAAATACAGCAGCAGTAAACCCGGGCATAGTACAGTGAGACTTCACGTGAAAGTCTGTCGTAACTGCGGTTTCAGGTTCCTGTCAGCTACTCGATCGGCACTTTCGGTCTGCAAGCATACTGTTCTCGCTGTGCTGACAGCCTGGCGGGGCATGGCGGGGCCTGCGGAACAACCCAACACAACGAGATAAGACTTGGTGATATCATCAAGTCGCCAGAAGGCGGAGCTATTCCTTCGTTCTTCGGCATGTAGCAGTCAACATTTTTCTAGAATGACGTCGGGGTGTGCGGTGTTCGGCTTGTCGCCGCTCCTATTACACGGTACAGTAAGCGGCAGAGAACTGCACGTAGTGGGCCAAACCTGGCTTGGTATAAGGACGGTTCTTGTCTCGTCTTGAGCTTCCTGCTATAACAACCTCCGCGGCGTGATGCTCCTGTTGACGAGAGGGGGAAAGCGACGTTTTACCGAGGTGCTCTGAGGTAAGCAGCGCCTGCCATGGTGTGATGTTTCCTGCGTATTCAATTCTATTCATACGGATGGCTTGTAATACTTGTCGCGAACACGCTGGCCGTTGTGAGCCAACATTGACGGTGAGTTGAGAGAACGACGGGTGTGTTGATGCAATTACGGGAGCGAGCTCGGCGCATCGGCATTTTCTTTTCCCCGACCCGTCAACCCGATGGCTGCGAGCGGTGAGATTGTGTCAACAATCTCAAGGTCACAGCCCTTTCGGTTCAGCGCTGTCCGCAACCTCTTGCGATGCGCGATTGCGTATCTAGCATCTCACCGCACTCATCAAAACCCTTAGGTCAGCATTGTACATGGCACAAGGAAGACAGTAACACTTCTCGGTAGGCCGTCGGGCGCGAAGATCAGGCTCGCACACAATTAGCCAGGCCTGGCAGCTTCCCAGGATAGCCCTTCTATTCAACATAGCGCTCGTCTCAGCAACGCCACGCCCCATGTGTGTTCCCAGGCAATCAGCCATTGGGGTTCTTTCCTCTCAAAACTCTTGCTTTAGCTGGGCCGTCGAACCGAACCCGTTTTCTACGGATTGCTAAACTGTGCAATTCTTCTTACCTTCTAGCGTTACTACACGACTGAACAAAGAAAGCTTATGGCAGACTCTGCGATGCCGGCCTGATGTCTAGACGCAGGGGCGGCTTCGAACTATGCGTGCCGAATTTCCGATCTCACCACCGAGCTCTCGTCCAAGATTCTGTCATAATCACCCAAATACGCTTTCCATATGCATGTCGATGCAAGGAAGGGCGGCATTCAATCTTGGTATAATTCGTTGAATCCCTAAGGCCCGGGAATAAACATTACCACATGCACAGCCTCGCGTACATGCTAGTGAACACAGTCGGTGTGGCGATGTGTGCTCAGTAAAAGCGACTGTTGAGCCACGTCGATTTGCGACCCGTATCGCTCCCATGCCATTGCTCGAAGGTACCGCAAGCTATCACTGCATTGTAAGGGTCAATTTATCGACGGAACGCGGTAGATACTCCAGCCAGGGCAGATACAATTTTCCAACCCTCATGTGGCGTCTATATGAAATGAGCGGATTATTCTCGGCTCTCCTATGCAGGTCCGAAGCATGACAAGCGAGTCTGTGTGGTTAGTAGGCACATCAAAGTTGCCAAGATCCCCGCCAACTGCCACATCCGCACAGCACTAACCTGTTCCTTGTCTAGGCATGTCAGCACAGAAGCTTTTCGACACGCGCTAGCAATGCTTTTTACTAGTCTGGCTGCTGTCGGCCTGAACAGTACTGCACCGGAATAGAAGACCGCCTGTGTCAGTGGTCTCAATAGTCGTAGATGACTTTTAGGATTGGGTAGACCCTACGGGAACCAAAGCTCTAGTGGAAGATCGCCCATCTTTGACATCTCTACGATCATCATTCGTATTGGTGTTCTATAGTATTTCGATTGGCAAGAGCAGTGAAAATGAGTCGATCTCCATTTCCACCTTGAACCGGATATCACCGCATGTTTTTGTTATTATGGACAGGCACAGACAAGTCTCTTAGGTATGGCAACCCGCGACTCTCTGTCGATCTACACCGCTCGGCCAGGGATGTGATGCTTGGGAATATTGAATGAGCGTTGCTGGAAACGTTTCGATTGAACTCAATTTAAAGATCAACGACGTCAACCGTCCATCCCAGAAACCCTCATCTCTATACTTATACCTCACCCGATACTCCTTCCTGATTGTGGTATCCTACTCTTCGTGGACCTCTTCGATACCAGGACAAGATGTTGGGCCTTTCCAAAGTTGTGCTTCTCTCTGTGTGTGCCGCTGCAGCGTATGCAAAGACTGTGAGATACGACTTCACCGTCGGCTACGTGACGGTATGTCATAACCCCCCACGACCTCTACGTCTTCCCCTGCTCATGCGATACTGACTATCTGCAGGCTGCCCCTGATGGTTTCGAACGGCAGGTGATTGGTATCAATGGCCAATGGCCTATCCCAACCATGGAGTGCGATGTAGGCGACACGGTGTCCGTCACTGTTCACAACAATCTACCAGATCAGACCACATCGCTTCATTTCCATGGCATATGGCAAACTGGTACTCAAGCCTATGACGGCCCCAGTGGCATTACTCAATGCCCGCTTCGTCCGGGGCAATCTTACACGTATACCTTCGTCGCAAACCCGGCTGGCACTCACTGGTACCACGCGCACGAGAAGGGACAGTATCCAGATGGTCTTCGCGGCAAGTTCATTGTCCATGACCGAGCATGGGAAGAGAGTTTGGGGATCGACGAGCAATTGTACCTCTCCATGTCTGACTGGTGAGTATATCGAAGTTAATGAATGCACTCAAGCTGATGCATTGCAGGTACCATCGCTCGATGCCAGACATGATCGACGACTACATGAGTCCCGACAACACAAACGGCGACTTTGATTCGCCGGACTCGTTCCTCTTCAATGACACCAACAAGCCATTCGACCTTCGCTTACAAAAGGGCAAGAAGTATTTGCTCCGCATTGTCAACACCGCTGCCGTCGCCTGTGGCCAATTCCACATCGACAATTACACGCTGAGTGTTGTAGAGACTGACGGTGTGCAAGTGGTACCCAGAGACGCAAGCACAATTCTTCTTTGCGCTGGTCAAAGCTACGGTGTCATCGTCAATGGCCAAGAAGACCCAAAAGAAGCTTCCAACTGGGTTGCGAAGATGAGATCCGATATGTTTACCAGACCACCGCCTTCCGAGGACTCGAGCACCGTCATTGGAAAACTAGTCTACAACCTGATTGACGACATCCTCAACGGCGATATTATTAATGTGGTCAACAGGAAGATCACACCAAGCTGGAAGGCGACTGACATGCTGGACGATTTCTCTATCAGGCCACTGGACGGACAGAAGCTTCTTACACCCGTTGACAACAATATTGTGCTCATCACGAACCAAACGTACTTTGACGGTATCGGTACGCGCACGCCTCTCAACGCCCAGCCATGGGTGCCCCCCCAAGTCCCCTCGCTCTACACAGCCTTGACCACCCATAGCACAGACGCCGCTACTTACGGTCCCGGTATCAACCCTTGGATCGTCACGTCAGGAGAGGTTGTTCAAATCCACATGGAAAACCCGCATCAGTACCCTCATCCCATGCATCTCCACGGCCACATCTTCCAGATTGTCGCCAAGGGTCAAGGTTCCTGGGACGGCGATGAGAGCAGTCTACCCAAAGTACCATCGAAGCGCGACGGAGTGGTTGTTCCAGCCAACGGATATGTCGTCATTCGATTCAAGGCGGATAACCCCGGTGTGTGGTTCTTCCACTGCCACATTGATTTCCATCTCGTTGGAGGCATGGCCGCTACTATCATCGAGTCTCCGCATCTGCTATCGGGATCGGTGCCAGCTGCTGGCAAGGCGCTTTGCGCTGCGGGTGATTTCAAGTCCAGTGGGAATTGTGCTGGTAAAAAGGGCGATATCACCGCTTCTGACGCATCCAACAAGTGCAACAACGTTTACAACACGAAGGTGAGGGGTGCCCTCATTCGGTAGAGGCGCCGTTCGCATGTTTTCGATATAGTAATACTTTAGCTCGTATAAATTCTGGTATACTCTAGGGCAATCCAAATTCTATTCGGTTCAATGCAACTGTCAATCGCGAGTGCAATTAACATCCTTGCGATAGTGTGCAGTGAAATGTGCAGACCGTTCGCGGATGCGTGTTTGCTACTCTAGGTTTACCCTACAGTATCCGTGCACTCAATGCCCGCCGTCGGTCAATGCCCGCCACCCCACCACAACAACAAACCTTCAACGCGTCACAACTCCACCAATATGGACCCGATTCAAGAAGCGATTAGAGAAATCGAATCGCGCGAACCAGGAGATGATTTTACGTATACAGAAGTTGCGCGACGGTACAATATTGATCGACGTACGCTCGCTCGAAGACACCAAGGCGTAACTGGCCCGCGCGGGCTTCCCCATCGATCCCTACACCCACAACTCGAAATCGAACTTAGAAACTACTGCAAGACGCTTACTGAACGACGTTTGCCACCTTTAAGGCTCATGATACAACGCTTTGCTTCTGGTTTGGCTGAAAAAGTCGTTTCAGAAAGCTGGGTTACCCGGTTTCTCTACTGACAATCGGATTATCTGATCTCTCGCTGGAACAACGGTTTGAGCAAACAACGAGTAAAAGCGGATTCAGCTGCTAAGTACAACTTATACTTTAAGCTTTTGCATCAAAAGATGGAGGAGTACAACGTCTCGCCAACCCATATATTCAATATGGACGAAAAGGGGTTTCAACTTGGCCAGGTTGGGAGAACAAAGCGTATCTTCTCCAAAGCTCTCTACAAGCAAAAGGGGGTACGCCAAGCGCTTGAGGATGGCTCAACTGAGTGGATAACCGTTGTAGCTTGTATTTGTTCGGATGGGACACCCCTGAGTCCTACACTCATCTTCTAGGGAGCTAACGGAGCCGTTCAATCAAGCTGGGTTGAAGCTATAACGGAAGAGGAGCACTTAGTCTTTGTAACCTCATCCCCCTCCGGCTGGACCAACAACGATATTGGGTTAGCTTGGCTCAAGGAGGTATTTGAACGAGAGACCAGACGATACGCTTCAACTGGGTATCGATTACTACTCCTTGACGGCCATGGATCCCATGTAACCATGGAGTTTATTGAGTATTGCCACGAGCACAAGATCCTGTTGGCTGTACTGCCTCCTCACGCTACTCATACGCTTCAACCGCTTGACGTTTGTATGTTCAAACCCCTATCGGACGCTTACTCAACTCA